>CM069864.1:75948575-76548575 GCA_036172795.1 Pelodytes ibericus | reverse complement strand
AAGGGCATTATCGAGTCTACCGTGTCACCCTACAACACTCCTATCAATCCAGTGCCAAAGCCAGGTAACAGAGGATGGAGGTTAACTCAAGACCTAAGAGCAGTCAATGCCCTAGTTCAGCCCCTTGCTCCCCTGGTCCCAGATGTCACTGCTATACTGACAGCAATTCCGCATACGGCTTGCTGTTATACAGTAATTGATTTAAACAGTGCCTTTTTCAGCATACCTGTACACCCTGATACAAAACCCCTGTTTGCATTTACTTATAGAGGGAATCAGTTTGCGTGGAACAGGTTACCACAGGGGTTTTGCGATTCCCCCACTGCCTATAGTACCGCAGTCCGTGCAACCCTGGCTGCTTGGCACCCTGCTCGTGGCTCTGTTCTCCTGCAGTATGTGGACGATTTGCTCCTCTGCAGTGAAAGCGAAGCTGCGTGCATGGAAGACACGCACAGCCTGTTGCAACATTTGGCAAGCACCGGACACAAGGTATCTCCTTCCAAGATGCAAATTGCCCAATCGGAGGTCAAGTACCTGGGATTTTTGCTGTCACAAGGGGAAAGACGTTTATCACCTGAACATGTCAAAACTATTTCTATGTTCCCCAAGCCACAAAGTAAAGCAGCATTGATGTCATTCCTGGGTATGGTGACTTATTGCAGACAATGGATTCCCAACTGTTCATACTGGGATAATATTCTGAGACAGGCAGCACTGCAGGATGCCCCAAAAGACATTATATGGAGTCCAGAAAGGGAAGAAGCGTTCAAAGAACTTAAAAAAGCTTTATGTACTGCACCAACACTGGGAGTCCCGAACTGCAATTCACCGTTTCATTTGTTTTGTGCAGAGACAGGGACCACAGTAGCGGGGGTACTAGCACAGGAGCACGGATGCGGGTATAGACCAGTGGCGTATTTTTCTAAAAAATGTGTTCCTATTGTACAGGGTCTACCGGCATGCCTGAGGCAAGTAGCTGCATGTGCCATGATGGTGGAGAGCTCCCAGGCCCTAGTACTCTCCTACCCTTTGATTTTACATACATGTCACCAGGTAATCAAGGTGCTGACAAACCTGACCACACAACACATGACTGCCCAGCGCAGGTCAGGCTATGAGACTGTGTTGACAGCAACACAAAATCTCACTATTAAATATTACCCTTCACACACTGGCCCAGCTGCGGCACTCGCTACTATGCTGAGATATACACCTGGGGAACAGGATGACAATGATCACGATTGCCTGGATGCAATACAAGTCCAGACATCCGTGAGGCTTGATTTGCAAAGCACACCACTACAGGGCGAGGTAGAAACAGTATTTGTGGATGGGTCATGTTTTAAACCAGCAGATGGAGTTTCTCTGACTGGATTTTCTGTTGTCACTGATGACACAGTACTAGCAGCGGGAGCACAAGCTGCAGAACTTGTCGCCCTCACACAGGCATGTAAACTCTTTGAAAATAAATGTGTTAATATCTACACAGACTCCAGGTATGCATTTGGAGTAGTACATGATTTCGGAATGATCTGGCGCAATAGAGGCTTCATTGCAGCCGATGGTAAAGGTATCTCACATGCTCAATTGGTAAATGATTTGTTAGACGCATTACTCCTTCCAGAGCAAGTTGCAATTATAAAATGTAAAGGCCATGATGTTTCAAATTCCATAGAGTCGAAAGGTAATGCTTTTGCAGATCAAATTGCTAAAGAAGCTGCACAAAATCAGCAGATGTGGCCAGAATATCAAACTACAACAGACACTCAATTACATCTTGTTTCACAAATTGTCACCCCCGATTATGATCTTGTAACTTTACAGGAAGTAGCTGAACAAGCTGATATTGATTATTGGAAGTCAAAGGATTTAGAAATTGACCAATTTGGTTTATGGTCAAAGAGTGGAAAGGTAGGATTACCAAAAGCCTCTAGTCCACTAATCGTGTCCACATACCATGGGTTTGGACACAAAGGTAAGAAGGTGACAGAAGATATGATTAAAGATAGATTCATAATCAGAGATTTATCAGCAGTAGTAGAAGCACAGTTATCCAGATGTTTAACATGTCTGAAAAATAACACACAGGGAACAGGAAAGGTAGGAAAAGCTGATCACCTACCACCCCCTACAGGCCCAATCCAGCAACTACAGATAGATTTCACGCATATGCCTACAGCTAAGGGTGGATTTAAATACCTATTGGTAATAATTGATCAATTCAGCAAACGGACCGAAGCATTTGCATGTGTCAATGAGAAAAGCAAAACAGTGATAAAAATACAGGCCAAAGAGTGGCTCCCACGTTGGGGTCTGCCACTTCAAATAAATAGTGACAACGGCACACATTTGACATCACAAATAACGCAAGGGTTAATGCGTAACCTAAACATAGAATGGAAATTTCATATGCCTTACCATCCACATGCAGCAGGTCAGGTTGAGCGAGCAAATCGCACAATCAAGGATAAATTGAGAAAAGGTACCAATGGAACATTCCACAATTGGCCAGATTATTTGCCAGCTGTATTAGCTGAGATAAGGATGACCCCAAACAAAACAACAAAGTTGTCCCCTTATGAGATTTTAATGGGAAGACCGTTCCCTACTCCATGGGCTAATGGTAAGTATTGCCCTGTGAGTAGTGAGAACATAGAATTGGTGCAGGAGGAATATGTTAACCAATTGATACAAAAATTGAACGGCAACTATGGTGATGTATCGTTGTCTCTTCCTTTGCCCTCAGAAAAACCAACTCATCCATTCAAGCCAGGACAACAAGTTTTAATCCAAAGGCTTCAACGGGACAAGCATAAAGACACAGCATACGGAGATCCAACCACCATCCTTGCCGTAACAAGGACAGCCGTGTTAACAGAGGAATCACCATCATGGATCCATGCATCCCGCATCAAACCCTTGAAGAAGTGACCCGGAAAGAAGACCCCAAAAAGAGACAATACGCTATATGGACAATAGTTCTACTAAGTACCCTTATTATTTTTGCATGGGGTATAATATGTGTTCACGAAGGATTCCAGAGCCCTAAAAACAACCCCGATCGTATTAAGCGAGAGTTGAGCTCATCAATATGGGAGTCACACAACACATTTATTAAAACTGCTAAATTGTTTCATAACACATCAAGGGTTAATCAGTCATGTTGGATTTGTAGCCAGGGTGCAACCAGTTTAGCTGCAGGATTCCCATATTTCGGGATTCCTTTGACTAACGAAATGCTCAATAATATGTCATTCAGTGAGAATAAAATAAATAACAGCAGAAGAGTACATTTAGCTAGACCAGTGACCAATGGCACGATATGTTATCAAAATATGAAAGAAAGGGTGCAAACGCAATGCCAAACTCAGACTGTTCCTATATTGACTAATCTAGGAAGTATGCAATTAACACGAGTTTATTTTCCAGGTACACAAGGAAATTGTTCAGTATTTTGTGAAACAAATTTTTTTAAATACACCAATTATCAGGGTAAAGATACATGTTATTATAATCCAGAAGGACACAGCCACCCCAATGGCATCAAGTGGAAATGGTGGGTGGAAATATACAAGTTTATTGTCGCCACAGTAGGTATAAATGTTAAAGCAACACACCACCCAGACATGTGTCTGTGTGGAAAAACCATATGGGATCCACCCAACACAGGCCCAGTACAGAATTTTGGTTACCCTAATTGCAGTATACCTATAGCGCAAACAATAGGGAATGATAGCTCCAACACAGCCTTAACAGCAGGCAATAATTTGTACTGGTTATGTGACACATGGGCTGTAAAAACCATTCCTTTAACACACAAAGGGCCATGTTATTTAGGTTATGTATTACCACAATTTACAGTACATCTTCAGTTACCTAAGGGAACTTTACGTCACCGCAGAGATACATATCGTGCATATCCTATTCATACCACACAAAGTGAAAGTGTTGGGTTAGGAATTTTTACAATGGCAGGTATCCCTATATTGGCGCAGAAACTTAATTATTTAATAGAAGATGTAGATGCTATGGCTAATTCAACCTCTAAATCGATAGCCTTATTAATTGAAGAAATGACACAAATGAGAGATGTGGTTCTGCAGAATAGACTTGCATTAGATTATCTCCTAGCTGCCAGTGGGGGAGTATGCCAATTGGTAGGATTACAATGCTGTGTACACATAATCGACAACTCAGGTAACATTGCCCATGAGCTGGAAAAAGTTTCAGAAATCCAGAACAGGTTAAGAAAAACCAACAAGGAGTTTGATTGGACGTTTGGGACAAGTTCTTGGTTAGGGGAAATAGGAGCAAAAATTGCCATGCTTCTTGCTCTTGCTATGGGTGGCTTGTTAGCAATTTATATGATAATTGTATGTGCAAGGTGTGTCATTGCCAAAGCCACCAAACCAGCCCCAAAATTCCAACACCACATGTATTTTATTAATTATGCTAGACCTTCTCAACAACAATATTAAGATTGTTCAACAGGTGAACAAAAGAGTGGAACTGAAAGGAATAAAATTGCTGTTGAGAAGTTCCCTATTTGAGCCAAGTTCAGACAAAGGCCAGTCTCCGAGAATGTCAGCTAGGGTCTCATGATTTACGTAAGACTGGTCTTAAGACTATGAAAATAGGAACTAAGGATGTATCATGTCTCAAGCTGTCTCCTTTCTGCTGACTGATTACATTGAGTTTTATTTTGGTTTCCTGCCTGTTAATTAAATGTGTACCCATTGTCAACCCCCCTTGTAACATATGTACGCCACCCATCACGTACATTATACTATATTTGTGCAAATCTACAACCAATCAATGCACAGGACAACGCCTAGTTTTGTGTATATATACTGATGTTTAATAAACTACATTCAGAGCTGAGGATAAAGAAACACGTGCCTCTGTGTATTTGTTTTCCGCCTTCACAGCTCCCTAGATCTGCTAACCTGCCACACATCAACAGCCTTAGAAGTAACTGATCAAGGAGCAGAGACCGGCCGTTCCTTTCAGGGAGGAAGAAAGGAAGAAAGACCATTTTTTAGGGTGGGAACAGAGGGACCCCTTTTGGAAAACGAAAGGGAGGTCACCATGGGAAGAAAGGAAGAGAGAAAGACCCCAAAGATACCCAAACCAGAGATTAAGAGATATAGGGGCAAAAGAGGAGGAATACTCAAAAAGAAAGGAAAGATCCTACAGACGGTAGACACAACAGACATCTTTAATATCTCTGGTATCCAGTTGAGTGAATTTTCAGAGTAAAGTTTCAGAATAAAGTAAGGGTTTAAAGTATGCCCCTACTCGTACCCTTAATAAATTTGATACATTTATAGATATCAACAGCGTTTGTGAGAAAAGCCACATTAAAAAGGTTTTTTATAGGCAAACAACAAAGAAACCTGGGCTCTGTTAGGGAGACCATCAAAGACACGAAGAAAGAGAATAGAACTTCACTAAAAAAACGGTCTACATTTTATCCCACTACTTGTAAATCAGGACCTTTAGAAGTTTTTGAAAAATTGGTAATGGAGGATGTAGAAAAGATGAAGAATCATAAATTTGATCATACCAATTTCACTTTAGCAGAAAGGGAGGCCCTATAAGGTACTATTTGGAGGAAGCTTACCGCCAATTAAATGATGTAGACGTGTAATCTCGCCACAAAAGCGACCCCACTATGGAACAAAAGAAAAAGCTGACAGCTTTTCTAGATGAAGGGAAAAAAAAGAGGCTTTCTGGGAAAGGAGGAATTTTAATATATTAATAATGTCCATCCTATCATCCCAGTTTTTTTACTTCCTCCCTAAACTACATAAAACCGAGACCCCGCCCGGGAGACCCATTGTCTCGGGGTGGGTTCTCTATACTGTAATCTCTCTGAGTACATAGACCTAGTTTTACAACCCTATGTGAAAAAGGTTCCATCCTATTTGAAAGATACATTAAGCATTCTTAACATCTTAAAAACCATCGTGTGGGAAGAGGGTATGTGGCTGGTTACCAGCAATGTAACATCCTTATATACAATTATTGACCACACAAAAGGTTGTAGAGCTGTAGAGAAAATCCTAATGGAGAGAAAAATCCTGAAAGAAGACTATGTGAAATATATAGTGGCTGGAATCGATTTAATTATTTGCAATAATTTCTTCTGGTTTGGTGAAGGTTTTTTTCTACAGAAGCGAGGCACTGCGATGGGGACCAAGTTCGCCCCCAGTTACGCCAATCTATTTATGGCAGAGTGGGAACGAGAATTTGTGTGGTCTGAACACAAATGAGGGGCGAGCTTGGTCTCCTATCACAGATACATAGATGATTTATTTTTTGTTTGGAGGGGTGAGGAATCGGAATTAATGGAATTTTTGAACCATTTGAACAATAATGACTGGGGCATCAAACTGAATACTGAGTCAGAAAGTACATTTCCTTTATCTTGAAATATACATAGAGGATATGAGTATTAAAACAACAACTTTTTAAAAAAAAGTAGATGTAAATAGTTTTATAGGGAGAGATAGTGGACACTACTCTCCCTGGCTAGAGAATATTCCTAGAAATCAGGCTATAAGACTCAAACGAAATTGTACTGAAAAGTCAGTCTTTAACGAATAATTAGATATCCTTAAAAAACGTCTAACAGCCAGAGATTAACCGGAAAAAGGCGTAGAAAGAACCTTTGATGAAGTAAGAGCAATAGAAAGGGATTCCCTCCTACAATACAAAGACAAACAGGAGACACAAGAGAAGGAAATTTCCATACCAATAATCTTAGATTATAACAATAAGAATAAGCATTTGAAAAAAATTCTCTACAAACATTGGTCCATCCTGAAGAAGGACGACATCTTGAAAGAAATCATACCAGAGAAACCAAGGATAATTTTTAGGGGAGCTCCATCAGCTATACAAGGGAGAATAAAAATAATAAGATCAATACCTTTATAAGCCAGAGCCCAGGTTTCTACAGGTGCAATAATTGCAATTCCTGTAAACAAACAAAAAAACAACTTAAAAGGATCCCAAAAAAATTCTCTAAACAGACAGGGAGAGTATATGAGATAAAAGATTTCATGAACTGGGATTCGAGTGGTGTGATCTACCTGCTGGAGTGCCCTTGTGGCCTCCAGTACGTGGGCCGCACCACAAGAAAAATCAAAACACGGATAGGGGAATATTGCATTAACATCCGCAAGAAGCTGGTAACCCATAGTATTCCCAAACATTTTTTCGAACATAAATATAGTCCAGAAGGATTAAGCTTTTTGGCGATAGCTAAATATAGGAAATACTGGAGAGGAGGTAACTCCTGGAGAGAACTGGGAAAACTAGAGATGAAGTGGGTGTACGAATTACAGACTCTGACACCCAAAGGGTTAAACGCAGAATTCGAACTGTTTAATTTTCTGTGAGCTGAGCACTTTTCCTTATGTTTGTTGAGCAATGCTAATGTGTAAATGGCTTCTGTAATATGACACACTTTGATCTGCTAGGGGCATAGACATTGAATTTTGCGATAAAATGTACACATGTGAGCAAAAAGACCCCTCATTGTATCACATAGGAATAGTGAGAATAGTGTGGGGACGTTCTTTGATTTGCTTTATTTTGTATTGAGAGAATGTGGGCAAAAAAGATGTCTCAGAATAACATATGCGGACAGATACAATCTGCTGGTGTATTCCCTGTTTTTTAAATGCTCTGTAATCTTCTTTCCTCCGCTTTTTCACTTCCCCTGTAACTAAAATCACATCCCCTGCAATGAACTAAGTCTGTTTCGTCGAGACCTCCTGTCCCGACGAACGGAGATAAATGAGAAGGGGGTGTGTTAACAGGAACCAATCAGATGCTGAAGAGGTGGAGTGAACAAGATGCATTACCAGGGAGATTGAGGGGAGGAGTTCTCAGCTGAAGAACTGAAGCTAAAACCTCCCTTCTCTTTCTTTTGGGAGAGCAATTTTTGTCTTATTCTTGGCTTTTTTCCTCTCCAAATAAAGTTGTTTATACTCTTTTGAATCATTTCCTGCCAGGCTTCTGGTACTCCTAAGGGGACCATCCGCAACAAATATAGCCATTTTGGTATTAGGAATGAATTTACTGCATTCATTCTCCCCCACCACGATATCTCAACATTTCTTCTTTCCTTTAACCATACATTTGAATATCTAAGTAGGGTTAGAAGGTTTGTTTCCATTGTATTATTCAGCTCTCTGCAAATTTTTACACCTAGGTAGTCTATATGGGTTTTAATCCGTTGGAATTCGTATCTACGTTGAATTTCCTTTATAGAGGTGGTATCTACATTAATATCTAGTATACTAGATTTATTAATGTTTATTTTGTAGTTAGATATTTCACTATAAATTTGTATTGTATCCATTAGGTTTTCCAAAGACTGTAGGGGATTAGTTACAGTGATCATTAAATCATCTGCATGCAGAGATATTTTCATTTCCTTCTCTTTCGCTTTCCAGCCTGTTATATTTATGTTGTTCCTGACATTTAATGCGAATGGTTCCATTGATATCACATACAATAATGGAGATAGCGGGCAACCTTGTCTGGTTCCATTATTTAACGGAAACCAGTTTGATGTTATATTTGGACCAATCGTTCTAGCAGATGGTTTTTGGTAAAGAGCAAATATGGCCCTTAGTATCCATCTCTTTATACCGAATGCTTCCAAAGTCTGCTTCATGTAGCCCCAGCTGACCCTGTCAAACGCTTTTTCTGCGTCAACCGACAGGTTCAGCTGTAGAACTTTTTTAATGTTAGCATTGTCTATTATATTCAGTAATCTTCTTATATTGTGCGTCGATGATCTTTTGGGAATGAACCCGGTCTGGTCTGGGTGGATAATCAGGGTCATAATGTCCTTTAGCCTAGATGATATGATTTTTGAAAAAAGCTTGACATCCACATTTATAAGTGATATAGGTCTGTAATTTTTTATGTCTGCTGGATTTTTATCTGGCTTTAGAATAGGTAGTATATTTGCTCTTAGCATTTCGGGTGGGAACCTTCCTGTTTTTACCGCCTCATTATATGTTGCCACCAAGCAAGTTTTTAACTGATCTATAAATATTTTAAAGAAGGAATTTCCATATCCATCGGGGCCCGGTGTTTTTTGTTTCTCCATTTCTTCAATGCCTTTTTGGACTTCTTCTTGTGTAATTGGAGTATTTAACAACTCTCTAGGAACATCAGGAATTTTAGGAATTTTAGTGTTGTTTAGATATTGATTTATGTTGGTCTTTTCTGATTGAAAGTGTAAGTTATATAGCTGTTCATAGTAATTATTGAATTTTTCTCCAATTTCTTTTGGTAGCATATACGTCTTATCTTGATCTATTAATTTATTCACTCTATTATTAGCCATGTTTTTCTTTAATTTGTTAGTCATAATTGTATTCACTCTGTTACCTTTTTCATAATATTTCTTTTTTAATTTATGTAAATGTTTTATCATTCTTTCCATTAATTTTTGATTTATTCTCATTTGTATATTTTTTAATTCTTCATATATACGTTGTGAAGGATTTACTTTGTTTTTTTCTGAAATTTTTTCCTGATGCGCATAAAGGCCGGCCAAACTTGCTCCTTGATTTTTTTTACATTGGGCTTCTAACTTAATCAGGTGCCCTCTGATTACCGCTTTGAATGCACACCAATTATTTAGATATGACGTCTCTTGAGGATTATTTTCTTGAAAGAATAGGTCAATCTGCTGTTTAACCCCTTAAGGACAGAGCCTTTGAAACATTTTTGTCCTTTCTGGACAATGGCTGTTTTAACATTTCTGTGCTGTTTGTGTTTAGCAGTAATTTTCTTCTTCGTCATTTGCTGTACCCACACATATTATATATTGTTTTTATCGGGACAAAAAGGGCTTTCTATGGATGCCATATTTTTGATCATATCTTATCATATTATTAAAAAAAAATAATAAAATATGGTAAAAAAAAAAAAAATACACAAATTTCTTTGTTTTTATTTGAAACAACTTCTCCTCATCGACAATAGCGAACGAAAAAACATGCTAAATAGATTCTACTATTTCTCCTGAGTACAGGGATACCACCCATGCATAGGTTTGTTGGGTTGTTTGGGGGCTAAAATGCCAAATTTGTGAGGTGCAGTTTTTTGTTTTCCAACTTGAAATTTTTACATGCAGACAGCCTGCACCCATGTCCCATTTGGGACATATTTGAAACCAGCCAGTGTATTTTACCCCATCAACCCATATATTTTTTAAAAGTAGACACCCTAGGCTATCTCAAATGGTGGTATTTTAACACTTTCCATGCACTAATTCTACCACCAGCCTTTGTCAAAGTTTGTGGTAGTAATTTTTGTGTGTTTTTTTTTCACAAACCTTGTACTTCAGACATGAATTTACAGATTTTGGTATGTGTCACTGCCAAATAACACCCCAATAAGTGTTCAGCAACATCTCTTGAGTACAGGGATACCCCCCATGCATAGGTTTGTTGGATTGTTTGGGGGGTAAAAGGCCAAATTTGGGAGGTGAAGTTTTTGGTTTTCCAATTTGAAATTTTGACATGCAGACAGCCTGCACCCATGTCCCATTTGGGACATATTTGAAACCAGCCAGTGTATTTTACCACATCAACCCATATATTTTTTAAAAGTAGACACCCTAGGCTATCTCAAATGGTGGTATTTTTACACTTTCCATGCACTAATTCTACCACCAGCCTTTGTCAAAGTTTGTGGTAGTAATTTTTTTGTGGTTTTTTTTCACAAACCTTGTACTTCAGACATGAATTTACAGATTTTGGTATGTGTCACTGCCAAATAACACCCCAATAAGTGTTCAACAACATCTCTTGAGTACAGGGATACCACCCATGCATAGGTTTGTTGGGTTGTTTGGGGGTAAAAGGCCAAATTTGGTAGGTGCAGTTTTTGGTTTTCCAAATTGAAATTTTGACATGCAGACCGCCTGCACCCATGTCCCATTTGGGACATATTTGAAACCAGCCAGTGTATTTTACCCCATCAACCCATATATTTTTTAAAAGTAGACACCCTACGCTATTTCAAATGGTGGTATTTTAACACTTTCCATGCACTAATTCTACCACCAGCCTTTGTCAAAGTTTGTGGTAGTAATTTTTGTGTGTTTTTTTTTCACAAATATTGTATTTTAGACATAAATTCACAGATTTTGGTATGTGTCACTGCCAAACAATAACCCAATATGTGTTCAACAACATCTCCTGAGTACAGGGATACCACCCATGCATAGGTTTGTTGGGTTGTTTGGGGGCTAAAAGGGCCACATTGTGAAGGTGCGCATTTTCAACTTGGAATATTGACGTGTAGCCAGCCTGAGCACATCTTTCATTTGGGACTTTTTTTTAAAGTAGGACAGTGTATTTTACCCCAAAAAGTATATATTTTGTAAAATTAGACACCCTAGGCTATTTTAAATGGTGTTATTTTAACACTTTCCATGCACCAATTCTACCACCAGCCTTTGTCAAAGTTTGTGGTAGTCATTTTATTGTGTATTTTTTCCCACATACATTGTACTTTAGACACAAATTCACATATTTCGGTATGTGTCACTGACAAACAATACCACAATATATGTTCAGCAACATCTCCCGAGCACAGGGATACCACCCATGCATAGCTTTGTCAGCTTTGTTGGGTGTTGAAAGGCTACATTTGAGAGGTGCGCTTTTTGATTTTCAAACTTGGAATTTGAACATGTAGAGCAAGGAAGGGGTTAATAGCTCTTATAAGAGCCTTTGTAGTACTGTACAAAAAAATTAACCCCTAAAAATGCACAGACAAGAAAAAAGGTTCTGCTGTGCAGTGATCAGTGGCAGGGAAGGGGTTAATACACTACACTATACAAAGGGTATGGCTTTTATAAAAGCCCTTGGGACTCACAATTTTTTTACATTTTATTTAATTTATTACAATTAAAAAATTATGTTATACAGATCTTTCTCTTTCCCTCACTAAAACTCAAGTGAGGAGAGGGAGGCAGATCCATATGGGTCAGAACAATATTTACGAACCAGACGAATGGTGATGCTCATCTGAGAAATCACCAAACCACCTTTGCCACTGATCGGCTGTTACTGATCGCTATACACGCGTTCAGACAGCTTCAAAAGGAATACACGTAATCCCCTAGTGGGTATAACTAACCCCTAGCGAGTCTGACAAAAAAAATGCTGATAGCAAAAAAAAATCCTTCTGCGACTAGATTGCTCCATATGCGCTGCTTAGGCAGTGACCATATGCACTGCTTAGGCAGTGACCATATGTGCTGCTTAGGAAGTGATATACGGCAAGGAAGGGGTTAATAGCTCTTAAAAGAGCCTTTGATATACTGTAATAAATCAAAGTAAAAAAAAATAACCCCTAAAAAAATGCACAGACAGCAAAAAATGTGCTGCTGTGTAAGATCACTGCGTACACAGCGATCAATTGCAGGGAAGGGGTTAAATACTGGAAACGGCTTTTATAAAAGCCTTTGGGTCTCAATTCTATTAAATATATTATAATTAAAAACTTACATTATTTATTTATTTTAAATAGGAAATATTGTGTCCTTGTCATACTTGGCATGTTGGTAACTGGATGTTTAAATTCATTATATATGACTTATTTCTCTTCGAATATAAGTTTCTGCTATCCTAATATAGTTTATAAATTTTACTGTGATCTCAAGGATTTGTCGAATATGTTCTGTTCCAATGTGAAGTTCCAGATGATGATTTATATTGATACCTTGATATTTGGATTATGTCCTTGTGTGTGCACTTTAATATCTTATTTCAAAATCATCAGAATTGTCTTAGTCATTAAATCTGCTGATGGAAGAAGGAAAGCTTTTTCGACTTGCTCCTCCCACCTGACAGTCCTTGTTATTTTCTATGTGACAGGAGTTTCTGTGTACGTCAGAAACTCTTCCAAGCAAACCGACATACTGGACCAGGTGTTCATAGTGCTGTGTACAACAGTAACACCCATGCTGAACCTTCTGATATACAGTTTACGGAATAAAGAAATTAGAAGTGGTTTGTGGAGACTGGTTGGGAAGAAATCGGAGTAGTTCAATTATTTACTATTTATATTATTGTTCTATGTTTATTCTTTAGGTCTTTTTTATTTAGTGGCACCAGATTTCATAGTCCTGTCATCTCTAACAAAACATATTTCTTTTTTATCTGATTAAAATGAATCATACACCCAGTACATTCACATATTAATGTGTAAACCATGTTTATTTATTTATTTCTTTATCTGCATTTTTCTTGTCTATGGCCAATTTTTCAAGACAAGAGCAAAAAAAGTACTCGGCTAAGATGTGTGAGGCTTACAAGACCTATTTCGGCATGCCTGTCAGATGGGGCTACTGTAGCTTATGTTAAGTTTTAAAAAATGTCAATGTTATTTTAAAAATTTGCTCATATGAAAAATGTTGCGATCATCTCTTACACATTAGTCATGGGTGAAATTAATGGCGGTCACCAGAAGCCAAGCAGCAGCTACCACTGATCCTAACTCGGGGACCCAGGTAATTACTCACCCTGATAACCCTACCCTTGATGAACCCCTTCCTTGGCCACCTCCTGACTGTTTCAGATCCCTGAGCCTGACCAATTTCACTCTATTTTTTTTTATTGCAAAAAAATCAAAATAACATGTCTTCAATAAATATACTGTTTAAACATTACAAAACACATTTCACTTCTATCTAATGTGCGATAAGCATTACAATACATATTTCTATTCCACCTAATAGTGCAATAAACACAAACAGTACATTTTGTTTCCCATAGATTCATTCATTCATTCTATCACATTCACTCACTGCTGGTTCTAATAATTCTTTCCATTATTATTTTATGCTTTATCTCGTTCTATTTATCCACGGTGACCAGGTTCTGCTATAAGAGTCAATTTTTCTTCATTGTTAATATTGTTTCCCTTTTCTATTTTACACTGATAATCCAGTAGCGCATACATTGCCTCAAGATTTTCTTGTCTTACCTACCTACTACTTTCTTGTCTTGTCCTACCGTTTTCCATGACCTTACTATGACTAATTTAGCTGCCAAAATTGCTTGTACAACAAGTTACCCTTGATAGCTCCCTTCTGATTTGATATTTTACAGGTCAGAGTCGAAATTTCTTTGGCTAAATCTGAGATATTGTGCTTAAAATCGTTCCTTAATTTTACATATAGGTCGTCCATTGCTTTGGACAAACTCAAGTTGGTCACTGTTTCAATTGGGCTAGATGTCATTATATCCTGTGGGGTTACATTATCTGCCATTGGTGGAGTCAATGATCTCCTCTGAGATATAGGTTTATTGGCTTCTTCTTTAGGGGAGTAGAAAGTATTAATCGATTTGTTCTTATCTGCTGCCAATGGGTTTTTTGGAGCCATTTTCTTTCTTTTCTTTCCCTCCTCTTTTTTTTTTCCTCCTGCCCTTCCTTCCCCTCAACAAACTCCTCAAATCTAATAACAGTCCCCCTACCTATTGGTATAATGAGTCCCCAATTGTATTGGACTTTGCCACAGTCTGATACTTGAAATAGGGAACTAAATTATTTATAACCGAACCGTTGATGATAAATATTCCGTCTCTTATTACCCATAAACAGTAATTGAATAATGGCCATTTTATCCAGATACACAATATATGAGTAACTCCTTACATATTAACACTCCTTGCTTTTATTCACCCCCGTGGTTCAATTCAGAAGGGAGAAAAAATAAGTTTTTTTTTTTTCCTTTTCTTTCAAGAGTTTAGATTAGATCAAAGTCCAGGCCCATACAGATGATCAATATCGATAGCCACTTGTCTCTGTTCTAGTTGTTTTAACGGTGTAAACCAATAGAATGGGCACACAGATGACACATTATTACCCCCACTTACTCAACTGCAACAAACCAGTAGTTGAACCCCAAAGCCAGCTTATTCCAGCCGTCTGGGGTATATGGTATAACAAATCTGAACGGTCTTACCAATATTTAGGTCTTCACTGTAAATAAATGCTTTGATTATATTTAAATAAACCTTCTTTCTTTCAGTGGAGATAGATTGTTGTCCCAATCGATATGGACCCTCTTGATACACTTGCCATCAGTCTGTTATCCAATTTGCCAGATTATTCAGATTCCGGTCTTCCGAATATGGAGCTTTTGGTGAGAGTCTGTACTCCTCGTGGTAGTGTGGATTCCGCTCATCGGTGGATCCGATCTTTCTGTCTCTGCCAATCCGAGTGAAATGTTATGTTAAAGTAGTAGATTCAGCCGGGTGTAGTTGATCCTCGCCCTCCAGCGAAGGTTTCCAGAATTCGAGATCTTTTATGTTCCCAGCAAATGAATTCAATAAACTTCAGCATTCGCGGGCACAGGGAATATCCACTTACTGGACCAGAAGTGAGATGGTGCTATGTTGAGTCCCGGTCTCTAGTTAGAATTAAGCTGAGCCACACTTTTATAAGTCGCCGAGCCACCTATTATATGGATTTAGCAGTTTCATGGAAAAACCCCGGTGATAACTGCACCGGTTCCCTGTATCGGTATGCTGTTTGGAGATATATGTTTCCACAGGAATCCTTAGTCTCCGCCCGCCGGCAGAGATCTTCGGCACCCGTGTTCAAAGTCTCCCAGGCCGATTTCTTCCAGAGGCAGTACGACTCCAAAGAGGTCCGTTTGCTGGACCCTGGGTGGGTTAGTGGTCATTTTCCGGGATCTCAATCGCTGTGCCCAGTGTGTCTAGTCGTCAATCCACGTATCAGCGTCCGAATAGTGCTATTGAGCCATTGAGCAATAGAGTTTAGGAACGCTCATCGCCGCATCACAACTCCCAGGGAAGACCACTCCCTCAACAGACGCGCGTCCCACGTCATCACGTTACATTTTTTTTTTATTAGGTCATAGAACTGTACATTATTGAATTAACATTTGACATATCATGAAAATAATAAGTAAGCATAACTGTTGTTATGGTCTATTAAAGTTCCGATATTTTTAATTTTGTAACTCTATAGAAAGAAAATGCAAGGAACATATCATATTACAATCAGACAGTATTAGATGGGGAGCGTCTGATTACGAAAGGTTGTACAGGTCTTATAGTCAAATCAGGAGGGATTAACTAAATGTTTACTGTCGATCTGGTGTGGGGTATACAATTGAAAAGGATTCTCATCTAAGATTGTCAAATTGATTAGTACCTTATTAAAGGTTTTAATTGAAGCAAAGTGTATCCTACATAATAAAAGTAATATGTAAAGATTGTATGTATTCAAAGCACATTGTTGAGCAGGATATCGAGCTTTGCTTTTTCAAACTCTCAAGTATTTAAACAAATAAACATCACAGTTAGTCAATCCTGTCTCCTGTTTTGTTTTGCGCTTCGACTGGTAACAACATGTAGTCGGGACAAATGTATGTTTCTAGTAAACCGATTATAGTACAGTAAGTCACAATTACCTGTTATAAAATGTATCTACGTTCAAGGATAACCTAAGACAAAGGGAACAACAATATATAAACAATGTCTCTCAAGCCCAGTTGACCAAGGACCAGTTTTGAGGGTAGGTTAGATGTTGAACGGTGTCTAGAATCAGAACCAATTGTAGTGACCACGCTTGGAATTTCTTAGGTATAAGCTTTATCATATTGTGATGTTAATTGGGTCTTTGCCCTTGAGTAGTTGGGCCATATACCATGGGGAATTTTTGGAAAATGCGTTTTATTTGGGTCCTAGTTTAAGTAGGTAAAGAGGCAATATAAGGATTTCAATCCAGTAAAAACTTTTTCGTGTAATGGGGTTTTGTTGTGCCGTGAGCAAGGAAATACGGAATAAAAAAAAGAGTTTTTCCTAGAATACTGTTAAGGATGGCTCATTTTGTATCAAGAGTTGTAACACAGTTTTATTGGCTACTATGATTAATATTCAAGCCAAGCGTATGTGTGGGAATGGTGTAGGGGAGTAGCCAAAGAGAGCAAACTCTATTGTCATTGGTATGCGGATTCCAAGCATGGTCTTTGCAGTTGTGTATGAAATTTACTGTCATTTCCTCATTTCCTGCAGCTGCTTCACAGGGCCTGGTTGTGGCTGCAAAAACTTGGGGTCCCAAACCTCTAAGGGATTGCAGTTACCCAGCACCAGGTCATGTATCTCAATGTAGCTCCTGACCTCAGGCGCTCAGGGTCCATTGCCACCTGGACCCCGTGCGTTATATATTTACAGACATATCTAAAGTTCCATAAACAGGGGTTTAAGCAAGCTTGGGGTAAACTGCATTTGGGACAGGAGTCCTGAGTCTTGGGGTTCATATAGGTACCCCTTTTTGGTGAGATGTATGCCCTATGTAGCATATTTATAAACATATCACGGTATGCTGTGGTGTTTATCATGTGATAAGGTTATTGTGGGCCTTAAAATGGTCCCCAATATCCATATTAGGAAGGGTTGGTAACCAGTTGGCCGGTCCGGAGGTCAGTGAATCATATTTCATGAGCAGTCGGAGGATGAGGTATATGGTAGTAGTTCGTGTCCGTGATGAACAGACTCGGTCTATAAGACGATCGAGTGGATTGTCCCAGTCTTCATCTGAGAGTTTAGAAACATTGGATGCGATAAAACTATTTGTCTGTGCGTAGGAAAAGGGAGAGATATGTATGGCTGGGAATTTCTCTCGGACAGTATTAAAAGATAGTATGGATTTAAAAGTGGGCGCATGTTCATAATGGAAGAAGAAGCCCAGGCATTAAATGGGAATGCAGATTCTCCATTTTGGATTGTGGGGTTACGTATAAAGGGGGCCATGGTAGAGTGTGTGAAGTGAAGATGTAAATTAGAGCGTGCTAATTGCCAGGCTCGAAGGGGGCCAAATAGTAATGCATTAGATCATAGCCCGTTGGGAAGAAGGCCTAGAGGGGTATGAATTAATGCCATGGGGCTTATTGTGGGAGACAACCCTTGGTCAATGGAAGTGTTTGTGTATAAGTGCTGCTATGTTGTAGTCTTGTATATTAGGTACATTTAGGCCAACATTTTGAATAGGTTGTTGGAGTTTTGCTAAGCTAATACGGGCTTGCTTTCCTTTCCAGATGAAGAAACTAAACAATGAATTTAAGCGTTTTGCTTCACGAGTAGGGGTAAGGTTTGAAGAGGGTAGAGAAGATGGGGAAAACAAATCGTTTTGATCAGTGCTACCCGTACTGTGTAACAAAGCATGAGGGATTGCCATGATGTTTTTTTTAGAAAAGCAGAACATACAGGGGTATTAATAATAGAATAAGCATTAATAATAGAGCTTTTTGATCCAAGGAGAAATCTGATTGCCCTTTTGGAGTCAAGAAGGAATTTTCTCCCCCCTAGGAGTCAACATTCGAAAAAGCTTCCTTAGGTTTTTTTTTGCCTTCTTTTGGATCAAAGCGCTGAAATGATAGGTTGAAGGGTTGAACTTGATGGACTTGTGTCTTTTTTCAACCTAAATTACTATGTTACTATGTTACTATGTATACAGTTTATGGGGATTTTTTGGAAACAGGATAGTGGAACGAGTTTGTCGCCATTTGTTTTGGGGATAAGGAGTGTCGTAGTGATAATGTTTCCGATTATCTATGATATCTTTTATCTACTATTATATCTTTTCCATATAAAGGAGGATATTGTCTCGCCATTGTTTTAATGCCGGTGGGTCCTATTTTAATGCACTTGGGTGGAGCACAGATGGCAGGATATGTTGTAATCGGTCTGCAATAAGTTTGATAAGAATTTTTACATCTGAATTTAGGAGGGTTATGGGGCGGTAGGATTCCACTAGTTCTTTGTCTTTGCCGGGTTTTAGGATAAGAATAGTTCTAGCTTCTGTCATAGAAGTCATTGGGGTCTGGTCTAGGTATATGCTATTAAAGAGGAAGACGAGTGTATCCAGTTTGTCTATTTTAAATATTTTGAGTATTTTGTAGTATTCAGAGGAGAAACAATCTGGACCTGCTGTTTTATGGTTGGATAGGGAGGTGATGGTATGTTTCACCTCCTCAGGTGTGATTGGGCTGTTTAAAAATGTGCGTTGATCATTGGATAGCCGTTGTACTGTATGTTAGCCTGCTTGAGTATGGAAATTCCCAAGTGAACGTCATCCCCCTGTTTGCCAAACAATTCTGTGTAGTATTTTTCAAAGATGGGTGTTTCCTGTGTGTATTTTAATTATTGAGGTGTGTGGGCGTTTATTGTTGGCGGTCCTAGCTAAGAGTTTGCCCAACCTCCCTCCCCATTGTTCTACTTGTTGGGTGGCTTTCTCAAGTATTAGACGGGCTGTGGTATATGCTGCTTTTTTGTCCTCTGATTGATCAAGTAAGCTCTCTGTGTTTTAGACACTGTTGAGAGGAGTGAATTATATTTAAGTTTCCAGGTCTTGACTGATTTGGCAGTGTAGCTGATGATGTGGCCTCGCATCACCACCTTAGAAGGATTCCACATAAGGGATGCTTCGCCAACATGGGCCAAGTTGTCATCGACAAAGTTGGCCCATGTTGACGCCAAAAACGATTTGATAGAAATGGGTGAATGGTCAGACAGGACTCTAGTGTGTATCGTGGCATCTGTTATCAGGGGTAAAAAATGTGAGGAGATTAAGGTATAATCAGAGTTGTGCACCTGAGAGTGATGTGTGTATTTGCGTGCTGTGGAATTCAGCATGCGCCAGATATCTGTGAGGCCTAGCTGTCCCACCTGGAGGTTGAGAGTCTCCGTCTCCTGTGGTTTGAATTTTACATTTTGTATGGAATAATCATTATTATTTACTATAACCTGGAATTGTCTGGACATTAAGTCTCTTGACTGATTATTTGTTTTTACTACTAATTAATACATATAAGTTATTATAGCTTTATATTAAATATATAGTAATCAGAACTCTTTTTCTGTGGACATTCACTAGTCTTTTAAAATTAAACATACATGAACAATATAATGAAAGAAAACCAGGAATTGTTGAGACATAGTCTCTTCAAGCCATTAAAAGGATCTTAATCCTTGGCTAATGGGGTATAGAGCCCTCTAGTGGATGAAATAAGCAATGCAATTCAGCTTTACTGGATATATGCATTCAGAACAGCTATTGCTGGAACTTCATCTTTCCTCATACTCGACACTGATAGTAACCAGTTGAAACATTCATCCTACACAACCAGATAAACCCGAAGGACTTTATTCATGAAATAGGGAATTGAAAATTGAAGTTTGAACTTAAGACCAAAGTAGTCAAGTGGAGAGATTTTCCAACTTAGCTAGTTTGGCCTTAAGTTTGAAATCCCCTTGTTAAATCCTTGCAATTTTCTTTTTCATAAATAAAGCTCAAAAAGTTAGTTTACTCTTAGCTATAGTAAATATAATATTAAGGATATATTTATCACACAGAAATCATTTTTTTCTGAACCTGGAAAAAAAGTTTACGATGTAATTATTATACAATGTTCCTAGATAAAAAAATTAAAAAAAGTCTTCAGCAATGAAAGTGTAAAAAGTTTAAAAACTTTGGAAACAATTTGCAATCATTAATTCTTAGTAAAATATTATAAGTAATAGGAAACATTGAGAGATGTTTAATGTGTCTTGGAAATATTTTTTGTTATCCCCTGGTGATAAATCGGAGGAGAGCTATTCCCCGGCGCGCTTCTCCCATTAGATACTATTTGCTATAAATGTAGCAATAGTGTAAATCTGTAAGGTACAGAAGGCTGTATACCTCTTGCTGTGACATTAATCACCAGCTGTAGAACTCAGTGTCTTATCTGAAGGTGAGCAGCTGTTATTACCCAGTGTAAATGCCCAGTGCTATCATTTATCTGCATTGATTTGTATGTATTTATGTAAATTTTCCTAAATAAATTTGATAAAATTTAAGTCTGTTATAATCTGTTGTTAGTCATCTATTTATTTTAATAATCACCAACTGACCTTAAGATATTACAATTATATAGTAATGTTTTTTTAAATAATATAACACAGAAATTGTTTTCTGCAAGCAATGTGTTTATCATCATTACAAATTTTAATTATTACATACTTTTTATACTTGTAATACTTAAATATTATAAATTTTTTACAAGTTTATAATTTTAGTAATATTATACTGGTTTTTGTGCCTATGTATTTTTTAATAATTATAAACTTGTTGTGCTTACGTAATTTCAAAAATAATTGAGACTAGTTTGCATTGTTAAAAAGGTTGGACTAGTTTTATGTATATTTAAACTTATTTTGAACAGTATTACACAATTTTTTCTTCTTAAGTATCTTTACATATACTTTAGAAAAAATTATGTTGGTATTGTTTTAATATTATGTAGCACAGTTTCTATTCTGTTTGTTCACAAGTAGACTGTAGACAGCTGCTACATTTTTACTAATTATTTATTTGTTTGAAGCACTTGTATTTCAATGTATATTTTATCTTGCAATCACAAAGAAAAGCATGTCCATCGCCTGACATCACTACAACCGAATACTGTCTTATTGTCAGAATGAATCTGGACTTATTCCATATCTATGGATATTCCTTCACTCTACCAACATCTGTTGGAAGGCTATTCCCAGCACCTACCATTGTTTCTGTGAAATTTGACTTTGTTATATTACTCAGCAGCTTCTAAACCTTTAGTTTTAGACTCTTCACTATTGTTCTAGAATTTTAAAAGTAACAATAGTAGCACAGAATAAAATACGTTACTATAACTTTTATTAGTCATTTAGCAAAGTCATCTAGGTTTCCCTCGAAAATGTTCACTTTATTTCCTAAGAACAAATAATATCACACACCTGTCAATTAAAATATGCTGGTGGGAGGAGAATATTATAAAATTTTTTATTTATTGTACTATATTATTGATAATACTATCATTGGAATTATTGTTGTTGATAATAATAATACACATGAAATTACTGATACTTAACATAATAGTTTTATGTTTCTCTTTAGGATCTGAGAAAACACTATGGAGAACCAAACATCATATGAATATTTCTATATCAAACCATTTTCCAGAAACTCAACAGACCAACCAATCACTTTATTTGTATTTTCTATTATTTATTTACTGGGTGTCACATTGAATACAGTTATTATTACTGTGGTATGTGCTGATTCTCAGTTACACCAGCCCATGTTCCTTTTCCTCTGCAATCTGTCTTTTATAGACATTTGTTTCACAACATTCATTGTTCCTAAACTAATACATATTTTATTATCTGGAAATAACATTATATCCTTCATAGATTGCTTCACACAGGTATTTTTATTCTTGTTCTTGGCATCCACAGAAGAAGTTTTATTATTTGTCATGGCATTTGATCGTTACCTGGCCATTTGTAAACCTTTCCATTATCACCGTATGTTAAATAGGAAATGTTGTGTCCTTGTCATACTCAGCATGTGGTTAAGTGGATTTGTTCATTCATTATGTGTTACTTATGTCATTTCGAATATAAGCTTCTGCTATCCTAATATAATTTATCAAATTTACTGTGATCTGAAAGATCTCTCAAAGATTTTCTGTTCCAAAGTGAGGTTCTATATTATAACTTACATTGACATCTTGATCTTTGGATTATGTCCTTGTGTGTGCACTTTAATATCTTACTGCAAAATCATCAAAATTGTCTTAGCCATTAAATCTGCTGATGGGAGAAGTAAAGCTTTGTCCACTTGCTCCTCCCACCTGACAGTCCTCGTTATTTTCTATGGGACAGGAGTTTCTGTGTACTTGAGAAACTCCTCCAAGCAAACCGACACATTGGACCAGGTGTTCACAGTGCTGTATACAACAGTAACACCCATGCTGAACCCTCTGATATACAGTTTACGGAATAAAGAAATTAGAAGTGGTTTGTGGAGACTGATTGGGAAGAAATCAGGCTAGTTAAATGCTCTTATATTTATATTCTTGTTATATGTTTATTCTTTTTTATTTAGTGGCAACACATTTCACAGTCCAGTCATTTCTAACAAAACATATTTCTTAATTATCTGATTAACATGAATCATACATCCAGTAGATTACATATATTACTGTGTAACACATTTTTATTTTTATTTTTATTCAGAAAATTCCCCACAAATTTTGCTTTTGTGACCAAGACCAAGTGATATTTTGAAATGTATATATATTTCCAGAACATTCTGCCAAAACCCTCCAGTAATATAAATAGTAATATAAATATAGGCATTAAACCCACCAGTTCAGTTTAATTCCAGATGCTCAATGGATATACAGCAGACACTTTTTTCTATGTCTACGGCCAATTTATCAAGAGAAGAGCAAAGGGCTTCTGCGGAAGCCTCGGCTAAGATGAATGAGTTTTACAAGCCCTATTTCGGTAATGTCTTTCAGGGATCAAGACAAACCCTGGTCACCTGCATTTTACCTACGAGCACTGCAAAACAAAACTTTGGAAGGTAAGATGGACTACTGGGGCTTATGTTGTAAAGTTTTTTTATGTTCAATAATTCATTGTTATTTGAAAAAAATCTATCATATATGAAAAATACTGGAATCATCTCGTAAACATTAGTCATGGACTAAATAAATATATTTTCCCATTATTACAACTTTTTTTTGTTCTTTTGTAGGACGGTACAGAAAGGAAAAAACAACCATGAAGTTTGCTATACTAAAACTTTGTCATGAAAGCACAGACTACTCAAGCAACTGCTACGTCTGCATGGTGGACCCTTCCAAACCTATCATGTATTTGTACTTACCTTTATCCATAACTTGGTACCACACACAAGCAAGTCAGAGAGCTAGGAAGATGTTAAGGAAGATGTTATCGATCCAGATAACAATTTCAGAGGTGGAGGTGAGAAGAGAAACCCGTTATACCCTCACCAAAAAGGCCTCAAATGCTTGATCACAGATCTTGGTCTCACCAAGTCCAATGCTGAGCTTTTGACCTCTAAGCGGAAGCTCTGGAATATATGGGATGATAGTGTGCAAGTCGCAGATCAGAGGAAGAGTCACCAAGCTTTTTCCAGTTTCTTTATCAATCAAGATGTGATGTGATGGGAGACTACATTTAGGGTCCGATTTGTGAAATATATGAAGCTATTCACTTCTAAATCTTTATGTGAATGGAAAATATGCAGATTCAAACGTTTTCTCATTGGAAATATTTACATTTCAAAATATGTCTGTCTTGGTCACAAAAGCAGGGTATGTGGGGAATATTAGCCATTGTGCATACTTTTGAGACAAAAGCAATTACAACATAACACTTAATACCCAGGAGTAGTGTTGAGCGAACCCGAATCGCACTGTTCGGGTTCGTACCGAACATTACGGTTTTTGGACCCCGGACCCGAACACGGACATTCCACTGTATGTTCGTGTTGGAGTTCGGGGTTTGGAAGGACCGGCGCAGCTGCCTAGGGTGCAACTTAGCAGGGGGCGCCGGAACCGTGAAAAAAATCCTCCCCCTTCCCCCTTACTTACCTCCTCGCTGCTGCTCTGTCTCCCCGTGCAGGTCCGTGGCTGTGAGGGAAGCGTTGTGCACTCCCCTCCAGCCGATGCGCATTCAATAAAGTTTGTTTAAACGTTTTTTTAAAACAAACTTTAGTGAATGCGCATTGGCTGGACGGGAACGCACAACGCTTCCCTCACAGCCACGGACCTGCAGCACCGGGAGACAGAGCAGCAGCGAGGAGGTAAGTAAGGGGGAAGAGGGGAGGAAGAGGATGGCTAAATCCTGGCACATTGAGAGGCATAATAATCCTGGCATATTGGGTTGCTAGGTCCTGGCATATTGAGAGGCATAATCCTGGCATATTGAGGGGCATAATCCTGGCATATTGAGGGGCATAATAATAATGAGAAAGTCCAGACACCTCCTGTGAAAAATAGGGATGGCAAAGGGTCAAATCCAAAAGAAAGATGAGACAAAAAAGAAGCCCATCAGGTAATCGGAACCTCCTGGTTAATTTGGAAAACAATTTTAGGGCCTTGTCCCCTGAGAAAGAGGAAAGGGAGGGAGTGAAAGGAATAAAATTGCTGTTGAGAAGTTCCCTATTTGAGCCGAGTTCAGACAAAGGCCAGTCTCCGAGAATGTCAGCTAGGGTCTCATGATTTACGTAAGACTGGTCTTAAGACTATGAAAATAGGAACTAAGGATGTATCATGTCTCAAGCTGTCTCCTTTCTGCTGACTGATTACATTGAGTTTTATTTTGGTTTCCTGCCTGTTAATGAAATGTGTACCCATTGTCACCCCCCCTTGTAACATATGTACGCCACCCATCACGTACATTATACTATATTTGTGCAAATCTATAACCAATCAATGCACAGGACAACGCCTAGTTTTGTGTATATATACTGATGTTTAATAAACTACATTCAGAGCTGAGGATAAAGAAACACGTGCCTCTGTGTATTTGTTTTCCGCCTTCACAGCTCTCCAGATCTGCTAACCTGCCACACATCAACAGCCTTAGAAGTAACTGATCAAGGAGCAGAGACCGGCCGTTCCTTTCAATTTGGTGTCAGAAGTGGGATTCGGACATACAGGGTGAGTACAAGTTGTGCATGGTTGTATTTTATACTTCTATGCTGTGCTCCCTTGTCTCTCCGAATCCCGTACCTAAAAATTTAGTGGCTTAAGTAAAGCCGTGGGTTGTTGTTAAACACTTGTCACTGGGACGAGATAATATTGTGTTTCTGGTACACAATTTAAAATAATCTATTTATCTATGGTACTTGTCACTGGGACGAGAAGATATTGTGTTTCTGGTACACAAATAATAGATATAGATATTAAGATTTCACTGGGAAATCGCTGAAGTGCGTGACACTGGGTCGCGGCACAGTTTAACAAAACCTACTAAGAGATATATATGTATATATGTAGATACATATATACAAGCAATTTGTAATTAGGAAGTGTTACTTTCTAAACTGCTGTTGGTGTGCCAAAGGTTATGATTATTATATAAGTTAAAGTATAAGATTATTTCTGTGAACATTGTTGAAAACTCATTTAAAGTATAAGATTATTCCTGTCAAAATTGTTGAAAATCCTTTAAAGTATAAGATAAGAATTGCATGATAAGTGTCAAAATATACTTTAAAGTATAAGATAAAAAAATTGTGTATTAAGTTGTGTAAACTGTATAGAATAATCTACCTCGTCTAGTCATAATGGGACAACAGCTTAGTGATTTAGCAACCCCCAGTTTTATAACAGGCAAATTGAAGGATGCCCCTGTATGATAGTACAAAGTGGAATCCACGTTATTACACCCAACTTTACGTGACTGCTGCATTTGATTCTGGTATAGATGATGTCTCAGGATGGACACAAAAAGGCTATGAGCATCCCTTTCCAGTAGAAGGGTCATTTGATTTGTATTACAGAAATATGTTTCAAAGTTTTCTAGATAATCCCCAAAATCAAGACCAAAGCTGGGAACAGCCGATAATGACTTTGTTTTTCAAATTTTGGATTATAATGTGCGATCATGTCAGAGTAAAACAGAGAGGCAAGGTGAAGGGTGTAAAAATGAACAAGGGTAAACCAAAATATCCTAGAGAGCCCGAGAAAATCATTAGCTTACACATGCCACATGTAAATGTAACCGCAAGCGCTCCCCCCGACTATGGAAGTGTGTGTGATAATCCCCAAGGAACGGCATTGTTAGCAGCCGCTCTTGAACAAATAAAGATAGATGAAAGAAGAGATGTAAAAACTATTTACCCCAGTCTAGGAATGCTGACCCGCTCCCAAGCTAGTGTCATGATGAAAAATGATTGTAAAAGTGACGGCACACGCCCAGTAACCCCCGTACCAACAGAAGCCAGTAAAGCAGAGCCTGCTTTGCAAATGCCATTTTTAACTGTTGGGAATCACGTAGTGTTACAATCGGTTAAACCCAAGGAAATAAAAAACTGGGTAAGTGGATGTCCAGACCCATTTGTCAGCCCCAAAGGTGCCATAGTATATCTCAAGCGTATGACAAAAGGCACAATGTTTACAGGAATGGACATCAGGTTTGGGTTAGACATACTTACAAAACACAAAGACATAGAATGGGGAAAGGAAGTACCACATTTAGACGCAAAATATGACACTCCGGGAGATGTAGATTCTTATGCCTGGGCACACGAGACACACAGAGAAGAAATGTGGGATAAGTTGCAAGCATATTTTGAAAAGCAGGGACGCTCACGTATGAATATGGGTGCTGTTATGGCATTAAAACAAAAGCCAGGATAAGCTGTTAGTGAGTTCTGTCGCAGGTTTAAGACCGAGTGGACAACCACAGCAGGTATGACAATGCCCGGGGATAGGGACACTGAGAAATCTAGCATGTATAATCAGACATTGATGGCAGGAATAGATGAGAAGACACAGCATGTTATAAAAATGTTGATAGATGAGTGGTGGAAGAAACCACCCACAGCATTAGAGAATGAATTGCTTATAAAGGAAGCGGCTGGAGTATTCCCCGCTGTACAAGTAAAACAGCCAGATATGACACTATTCTCTGGCCAAGGTCCTGCAGGTGGTCAAGGATATCATTCTCGTGCTACAAGAGGTAGGGGACGTGGCCTCCCCCATAGGGGAGGCATGAGACATCAATCAGGAGGTCGTGCAGGTAAAACAGGACATTGTTTTAATTGTGGAAAGGCAGGACATTGGGCAACAGAGTGCAGGCTCCCAAAATATGAAGATAACACATATGCAGGAACAGAACAGCGCAGGGAGCAGTACCATAACTCTCAGCCACAGCGCAGGGAGCAGTACCATGACTCTCAGCCACAGCGCAGGGAGCAATATCATGACTCTCAGCCACAACTGCCAAAATTCCCAGTTAGGTGGCAAAGCTCTGGTCCCCAATAGGGGTGCCCGAGGATAGACCCCATCTTTTTCACATCACAATTAACAACCACATGGTCCGAATTACCCCAAATTACACTTGTTATAAATGGTGAACAGGTTAAATTCCTAGTGGATACGGGTGCCTCTAGTTCTGTATTGAATGGCTGTTCATACAGTGGACCTACACGCGAATCAGATTTATCCTCAATGGGAATAGTCACCAAATGTTATGATACCCCATTGTTAACAGTAGCAATGTTAAATAATGAAAAAGAATTTAAACATCCATTCAGGTTAATACCCAAATGTCCAGTAAATTTACTAGGCAGGGATCTGCTAGGTAAATTGCAAATGACTATCGCAATAGATAGGAAGGGTGGTTTAACCGTGTCTACCCCTACAGAGCACACAAATTTACACATGTTTCATGAGCCAATTGTGCATGATGAAGGTTGTTTAAATGTTCGTGCTCTCTGTCTCCCCGATGATGTCCGGGAGAAAATGAGAGCCTTAGCCGCATTTGCCAGCACAAAATCAGCATTTGTAACATGTGAATTCATCAATCCAATCTCATGTACTGAATATGACCCTGAGAGGGAAATGCAGGAAATAAAATCAAACAATACTGTATCAATCACAGGTATTTGGCTATCACCTAGTAGAGGTTATATTTGCACAGACAAACATGCATATGTGTGGGTACAAGGACAAGATCTTGTTTTACAGCATACATTTTTGCCCATGGATCATGTCCATGATATTGAATATTGCATGCCATCCACAATATCACAGCTACCTGAACCACTGAGAGATATAGACCCAAAGTTGTGGGCGCAAGGATCTACAGATCCAGGTAATATTGATTGTTCCCCATATCAAGCTAATCTAAGACCCAATGTTTCTCCTGTGTATATCAAACAGTACCCGTTGTCGAGTGACAAGGAGAGAGGCATAGCTCCAGTAATTGCGGATTTACTGGAAAAGGGCATTATCGAGTCTACCGTGTCACCCTACAACACTCCTATCAATCCAGTGCCAAAGCCAGGTAACAGAGGATGGAGGTTAACTCAAGACCTAAGAGCAGTCAATGCCCTAGTTCAGCCCCTTGCTCCCCTGGTCCCAGATGTCACTGCTATACTGACAGCAATTCCGCATACGGCTTGCTGTTATACAGTAATTGATTTAAACAGTGCCTTTTTCAGCATACCTGTACACCCTGATACAAAACCCCTGTTTGCATTTACTTATAGAGGGAATCAGTTTGCGTGGAACAGGTTACCACAGGGGTTTTGCGATTCCCCCACTGCCTATAGTACCGCAGTCCGTGCAACCCTGGCTGCTTGGCACCCTGCTCGTGGCTCTGTTCTCCTGCAGTATGTGGACGATTTGCTCCTCTGCAGTGAAAGCGAAGCTGCGTGCATGGAAGACACGCACAGCCTGTTGCAACATTTGGCAAGCACCGGACACAAGGTATCTCCTTCCAAGATGCAAATTGCCCAATCGGAGGTCAAGTACCTGGGATTTTTGCTGTCACAAGGGGAAAGACGTTTATCACCTGAACATGTCAAAACTATTTCTATGTTCCCCAAGCCACAAAGTAAAGCAGCATTGATGTCATTCCTGGGTATGGTGACTTATTGCAGACAATGGATTCCCAACTGTTCATACTGGGATAATATTCTGAGACAGGCAGCACTGCAGGATGCCCCAAAAGACATTATATGGAGTCCAGAAAGGGAAGAAGCGTTCAAAGAACTTAAAAAAGCTTTATGTACTGCACCAACACTGGGACTCCCGAACTGCAATTCACCGTTTCATTTGTTTTGTGCAGAGACAGGGACCACAGTAGCGGGGGTACTAGCACAGGAGCACGGATGCGGGTATAGACCAGTGGCGTATTTTTCTAAAAAATGTGTTCCTATTGTACAGGGTCTACCGGCATGCCTGAGGCAAGTAGCTGCATGTGCCATGATGGTGGAGAGCTCCCAGGCCCTAGTACTCTCCTACCCTTTGATTTTACATACATGTCACCAGGTAATCAAGGTGCTGACAAACCTGACCACACAACACATGACTGCCCAGCGCAGGTCAGGCTATGAGACTGTGTTGACAGCAACACAAAATCTCACTATTAAATATTACCCTTCACACACTGGCCCAGCTGCGGCACTCGCTACTATGCTGAGATATACACCTGGGGAACAGGATGACAATGATCACGATTGCCTGGATGCAATACAAGTCCAGACATCCGTGAGGCTTGATTTGCAAAGCACACCACTACAGGGCGAGGTAGAAACAGTATTTGTGGATGGGTCATGTTTTAAACCAGCAGATAGAGTTTCTCTGACTGGATTTTCTGTTGTCACTGATGACACAGTACTAGCAGCGGGAGCGCTGCCGTTCATTTCTGCACAAGCTGCAGAACTTGTCGCCCTCACACAGGCATGTAAACTCTTTGAAAATAAATGTGTTAATATCTACACAGACTCCAGGTATGCATTTGGAGTAGTACATGATTTCGGAATGATCTGGCGCAATAGAGGCTTCATTGCAGCCGATGGTAAAGGTATCTCACATGCTCAATTGGTAAATGATTTGTTAGACGCATTACTCCTTCCAGAGCAAGTTGCAATTATAAAATGTAAAGGCCAAGATGTTTCAAATTCCATAGAGGCGAAAGGTAATGCTTTTGCAGATCAAATTGCTAAAGAAGCTGCACAAAATCAGCAGATGTGGCCAGAATATCAAACTACAACAGACACTCAATTACATCTTGTTTCACAAATTGTCACCCCCGATTATGATCTTGTAACTTTACAGGAAGTAGCTGAACAAGCTGATATTGATTATTGGAAGTCAAAGGATTTAGAAATTGACCAATTTGGTTTATGGTCAAAGAGTGGAAAGGTAGGATTACCAAAAGCCTCTAGTCCACTAATCGTGTCCACATACCATGGGTTTGGACACAAAGGTAAGAAGGTGACAGAAGATATGATTAAAGATAGATTCATAATCAGAGATTTATCAGCAGTAGTAGAAGCACAGTTATCCAGATGTTTAACATGTCTGAAAAATAACACACAGGGAACAGGAAAGGTAGGAAAAGCTGATCACCTACCACCCCCTACAGGCCCAATCCAGCAACTACAGATAGATTTCACGCATATGCCTACAGCTAAGGGTGGATTTAAATACCTATTGGTAATAATTGATCAATTCAGCAAACGGACCGAAGCATTTGCATGTGTCAATGAGAAAAGCAAAACAGTGATAAAAATACTGGCCAAAGAGTGGCTCCCACGTTGGGGTCTGCCACTTCAAATAAATAGTGACAACGGCACACATTTGACATCACAAATAACGCAAGGGTTAATGCGTAACCTAAACATAGAATGGAAATTTCATATGCCTTACCATCCACATGCAGCAGGTCAGGTTGAGCGAGCAAATCGCACAATCAAGGATAAATTGAGAAAAGGTACCAATGGAACATTCCACAATTGGCCAGATTATTTGCCAGCTGTATTAGCTGAGATAAGGATGACCCCAAACAAAACAACAAAGTTGTCCCCTTATGAGATTTTAATGGGAAGACCGTTCCCTACTCCATGGGCTAATGGTAAGTATTGCCCTGTGAGTAGTGAGAACATAGAATTGGTGCAGGAGGAATATGTTAACCAATTGATACAAAAATTGAACGGCAACTATGGTGATGTATCGTTGTCTCTTCCTTTGCCCTCAGAAAAACCAACTCATCCATTCAAGCCAGGACAACAAGTTTTAATCCAAAGGCTTCAACGGGACAAGCATGAAGACACAGCATACGGAGATCCAACCACCATCCTTGCCGTAACAAGGACAGCCGTGTTAACAGAGGAATCACCATCATGGATCCATGCATCCCGCATCAAACCCTTGAAGAAGTGACCCGGAAAGAAGACCCCAAAAAGAGACAATACGCTATATGGACAATAGTTCTACTAAGTACCCTTATTATTTTTGCATGGGGTATAATATGTGTTCACGAAGGATTCCAGAGCCCTAAAAACAACCCCGATCGTATTAAGCGAGAGTTGAGCTCATCAATATGGGAGTCACACAACACATTTATTAAAACTGCTAAATTGTTTCATAACACATCAAGGGTTAATCAGTCATGTTGGATTTGTAGCCAGGGTGCAACCAGTTTAGCTGCAGGATTCCCATATTTCGGGATTCCTTTGACTAACGAAATGCTCAATAATATGTCATTCAGTGAGAATAAAATAAATAACAGCAGAAGAGTACATTTAGCTAGACCAGTGACCAATGGCACGATATGTTATCAAAATATGAAAGAAAGGGTGCAAACGCAATGCCAAACTCAGACTGTTCCTATATTGACTAATCTAGGAAGTATGCAATTAACACGAGTTTATTTTCCAGGTACACAAGGAAATTGTTCAGTATTTTGTGAAACAAATTTTTTTAAATACACCAATTATCAGGGTAAAGATACATGTTATTATAATCCAGAAGGACACAGCCACCCCAATGGCATCAAGTGGAAATGGTGGGTGGAAATATACAAGTTTATTGTCGCCACAGTAGGTATAAATGTTAAAGCAACACACCACCCAGACATGTGTCTGTGTGGAAAAACCATATGGGATCCACCCAACACAGGCCCAGTACAGAATTTTGGTTACCCTAATTGCAGTATACCTATAGCGCAAACAATAGGGAATGATAGCTCCAACACAGCCTTAACAGCAGGCAATAATTTGTACTGGTTATGTGACACATGGGCTGTAAAAACCATTCCTTTAACACACAAAGGGACATGTTATTTAGGTTATGTATTACCACAATTTACAGTACATCTTCAGTTACCTAAGGGAACTTAACGTCACCGCAGAGATACATATCGTGCATATCCTATTCATACCACACAAAGTGAAAGTGTTGGGTTAGGAATTTTTCCAATGGCAGGTATCCCTATATTGGCGCGGAAACTTAATTATTTAATAGAAGATGTAGATGCTATGGCTAATTCAACCTCTAAATCGATAGCCTTATTAATTGAAGAAATGACACAAATGAGAGATGTGGTTCTGCAGAATAGACTTGCATTAGATTATCTCCTAGCTGCCAGTGGGGGAGTATGCCAATTGGTAGGATTACAATGCTGTGTACACATAATCGACAACTCAGGTAACATTGCCCATGAGCTGGAAAAAGTTTCAGAAATCCAGAACAGGTTAAGAAAAACCAACAAGGAGTTTGATTGGACGTTTGGGACAAGTTCTTGGTTAGGGGAAATAGGAGCCATGCTTCTTGCTCTTGCTATGGGTGGCTTGTTAGCAATTTATATGATAATTGTATGTGCAAGGTGTGTCATTGCCAAAGCCACCAAACCAGCCCCAAAATTCCAACACCACATGTATTTTATTAATTATGCTAGACCTTCTCAACAACAATATTAAGATTGTTCAACAGGTGAACAAAAGAGTGGAACTGAAAGGAATAAAATTGCTGTTGAGAAGTTCCCTATTTGAGCCAAGTTCAGACAAAGGCCAGTCTCCGAGAATGTCAGCTAGGGTCTCATGATTTACGTAAGACTGGTCTTAAGACTATGAAAATAGGAACTAAGGATGTATCATGTCTCAAGCTGTCTCCTTTCTGCTGACTGATTACATTGAGTTTTATTTTGGTTTCCTGCCTGTTAATGAAATGTGTACCCATTGTCACCCCCCCTTGTAACATATGTACGCCACCCATCACGTACATTATACTATATTTGTGCAAATCTACAACCAATCAATGCACAGGACAACGCCTAGTTTTGTGTATATATACTGATGTTTAATAAACTACATTCAGAGCTGAGGATAAAGAAACACGTGCCTCTGTGTATTTGTTTTCCGCCTTCACAGCTCCCTAGATCTGCTAACCTGCCACACATCAACAGCCTTAGAAGTAACTGATCAAGGAGCAGAGACCGGCCGTTCCTTTCAGGGAGGAAGAAAGGAAGAAAGACCATTTTTTAGGGTGGGACCAGAGGGACCCCTTTTGGAAAACGAAAGGGAGGTCACCATGGGAAGAAAGGAAGAGAGAAAGACCCCAAAGATACCCAAACCAGAGATTAAGAGATATAGGGGCAAAAGAGGAGGAATACTCAAAAAGAAAGGAAAGATCCTACAGACGGTAGACACAACAGACATCTTTAATATCTCTGGTATCCAGTTGAGTGAATTTTCAGAGTAAAGTTTCAGAATAAAGTAAGGGTTTAAAGTATGCCCCTACTCGTACCCTTAATAAATTTGATACATTTATAGATATCAACAGCGTTTGTGAGAAAAGCCACATTAAAAAGGTTTTTTATAGGCAAACAACAAAGAAACCTGGGCTCTGTTAGGGAGACCATCAAAGACACGAAGAAAGAGAATAGAACTTCACTAAAAAAACGGTCTACATTTTATCCCACTACTTGTAAATCAGGACCTTTAGAAGTTTTTGAAAAATTGGTAATGGAGGATGTAGAAAAGATGAAGAATCATAAATTTGATCATACCAATTTCACTTTAGCAGAAAGGGAGGCCCTATAAGGTACTATTTGGAGGAAGCTTACCGCCAATTAAATGATGTAGACGTGTAATCTCGCCACAAAAGCGACCCCACTATGGAACAAAAGAAAAAGCTGACAGCTTTTCTAGATGAAGGGAAAAAAAGAGGCTTTCTGGGAAAGGAGGAATTTTAATATATTAATAATGTCCATCCTATCATCCCAGTTTTTTTACTTCCTCCCTAAACTACATAAAACCCAGACCCCGCCCGGGAGACCCATTGTCTCGGGGTGGGTTCTCTATACTGTAATCTCTCTGAGTACATAGACCTAGTTTTACAACCCTATGTGAAAAAGGTTCCATCCTATTTGAAAGATACATTAAGCATTCTTAACATCTTAAAAACCATCGTGTGGGAAGAGGGTATGTGGCTGGTTACCAGCAATGTAACATCCTTATATACAATTATTGACCACACAAAAGGTTGTAGAGCTGTAGAGAAAATCCTAATGGAGAGAAAAATCCTGAAAGAAGACTATGTGAAATATATAGTGGCTGGAATCGATTTAATTATTTGCAATAATTTCTTCTGGTTTGGTGAAGGTTTTTTTCTACAGAAGCGAGGCACTGCGATGGGGACCAAGTTCGCCCCCAGTTACGCCAATCTATTTATGGCAGAGTGGGAACGAGAATTTGTGTGGTCTGAACACAAATGAGGGGCGAGCTTGGTCTCCTATCACAGATACATAGATGATTTATTTTTTGTTTGGAGGGGTGAGGAATCGGAATTAATGGAATTTTTGAACCATTTGAACAATAATGACTGGGGCATCAAACTGAATACTGAGTCAGAAAGTACATTTCCTTTATCTTGAAATATACATAGAGGATATGAGTATTAAAACAACAACTTTTTAAAAAAAAGTAGATGTAAATAGTTTTATAGGGAGAGATAGTGGACACTACTCTCCCTGGCTAGAGAATATTCCTAGAAATCAGGCTATAAGACTCAAACGAAATTGTACTGAAAAGTCAGTCTTTAACGAATAATTAGATATCCTTAAAAAACGTCTAACAGCCAGAGATTAACCGGAAAAAGGCGTAGAAAGAACCTTTGATGAAGTAAGAGCAATAGAAAGGGATTCCCTCCTACAATACAAAGACAAACAGGAGACACAAGAGAAGGAAATTTCCATACCAATAATCTTAGATTATAACAATAAGAATAAGCATTTGAAAAAAATTCTCTACAAACATTGGTCCATCCTGAAGAAGGACGACATCTTGAAAGAAATCATACCAGAGAAACCAAGGATAATTTTTAGGGGAGCTCCATCAGCTATACAAGGGAGAATAAAAATAATAAGATCAATACCTTTATAAGCCAGAGCCCAGGTTTCTACAGGTGCAATAATTGCACTTCCTGTAAACAAACAAAAAAACAACTTAAAAGGATCCCAAAAAAATTCTCTAAACAGACAGGGAGAGTATATGAGATAAAAGATTTCATGAACTGGGATTCAAGTGGTGTGATCTACCTGCTGGAGTGCCCTTGTGGCCTCCAGTACGTGGGCCGCACCACAAGAAAAATCAAAACACGGATAGGGGAATATTGCATTAACATCCGCAAGAAGCTGGTAACCCATAGTATTCCCAAACATTTTTTCGAACATAAAAATAGTCCAGAAGGATTAAGCTTTTTGGCGATAGCTAAATATAGGAAATACTGGAGAGGAGGTAACTCCTGGAGAGAACTGGGAAAACTAGAGATGAAGTGGGTGTACGAATTACAGACTCTGACACCCAAAGGGTTAAACGCAGAATTCGAACTGTTTAATTTTCTGTGAGCTGAGCACTTTTCCTTATGTTTGTTGAGCAATGCTAATGTGTAAATGGCTTCTGTAATATGACACACTTTGATCTGCTAGGGGCATAGACATTGAATTTTGCGATAAAATGTACACATGTGAGCAAAAAGACCCCTCATTGTATCACATAGGAATAGTGAGAATAGTGTGGGGACGTTCTTTGATTTGCTTTATTTTGTATTGAGAGAATGTGGGCAAAAAAGATGTCTCAGAATAACATATGCGGACAGATACAATCTGCTGGTGTATTCCCTGTTTTTTAAATGCTCTGTAATCTTCTTTCCTCCGCTTTTTCACTTCCCCTGTAACTAAAATCACATCCCCTGCAATGAACTAAGTCTGTTTCGTCGAGACCTCCTGTCCCGACGAACGGAGATAAATGAGAAGGGGGTGTGTTAACAGGAACCAATCAGATGCTGAAGAGGTGGAGTGAACAAGATGCATTACCAGGGAGATTGAGGGGAGGAGTTCTCAGCTGAAGAACTGAAGCTAAAACCTCCCTTCTCTTTCTTTTGGGAGAGCAATTTTTGTCTTATTCTTGGCTTTTTTCCTCTCCAAATAAAGTTGTTTATACTCTTTTGAATCATTTCCTGCCAGGCTTCTGGTACTCCTAAGGGGACCATCCGCAACAAATATAGCCATTTTGGTATTAGGAATGAATTTACTGCATTCATTCTCCCCCACCACGATATCTCAACATTTCTTCTTTCCTTTAACCATACATTTGAATATCTAAGTAGGGTTAGAAGGTTTGTTTCCATTGTATTATTCAGCTCTCTGCAAATTTTTACACCTAGGTAGTCTATATGGGTTTTAATCCGTTGGAATTCGTATCTACGTTGAATTTCCTTTATAGAGGTGGTATCTACATTAATATCTAGTATACTAGATTTATTAATGTTTATTTTGTAGTTAGATATTTCACTATAAATTTGTATTGTATCCATTAGGTTTTCCAAAGACTGTAGGGGATTAGTTACAGTGATCATTAAATCATCTGCATGCAGAGATATTTTCATTTCCTTCTCTTTCGCTTTCCAGCCTGTTATATTTATGTTGTTCCTGACATTTAATGCGAATGGTTCCATTGATATCACATACAATAATGGAGATAGCGGGCAACCTTGTCTGGTTCCATTATTTAACGGAAACCAGTTTGATGTTATATTTGGACCAATCGTTCTAGCAGATGGTTTTCGGTAAAGAGCTAATATGGCCCTTAGTATCCATCTCTTTATACCGAATGCTTCCAAAGTCTGCTTCATGTAGCCCCAGCTGACCCTGTCAAACGCTTTTTCTGCGTCAACCGACAGGTTCAGCAGTAGAACTTTTTTAATGTTAGCATTGTCTATTATATTCAGTAATCTTCTTATATTGTGCGTCGATGATCTTTTGGGAATGAACCCGGTCTGGTCTGGGTGGATAATCAGGGTCATAATGTCCTTTAGCCTAGATGATATGATTTTTGAAAAAAGCTTGACATCCACATTTATAAGTGATATAGGTCTGTAATTTTTTATGTCTGCTGGATTTTTATCTGGCTTTAGAATAGGTAGTATATTTGCTCTTAGCATTTCGGGTGGGAACCTTCCTGTTTTTACCGCCTCATTATATGTTGCCACCAAGCAAGTTTTTAACTGATCTATAAATATTTTAAAGAAGGAATTTCCATATCCATCGGGGCCCGGTGTTTTTTGTTTCTCCATTTCTTCAATGCCTTTTTGGACTTCTTCTTGTGTAATTGGAGTATTTAACAACTCTCTATGAACATCAGGAATTTTAGGAATTTTAGTGTTGTTTAGATATTGATTTATGTTGGTCTTTTCTGATTGAAAGTGTAAGTTATATAGCTGTTCATAGTAATTATTGAATTTTTCTCCAATTTCTTTTGGTAGCATATACGTCTTATCTTGATCTATTAATTTATTCACTCTATTATTAGCCATGTTTTTCTTTAATTTGTTAGTCATAATTGTATTCACTCTGTTACCTTTTTCATAATATTTCTTTTTTTTTTTTTTTTTAAATTCTTTTATTTTTGAATTTTTCAAATTTTGTTTAGGGTATAAAACATACATATAAAAATACATTAAACAGGAGTGGTTGTGCTCTATCGTAGACTTATCGTCTCATAACAAAAATAACAGGTACATTTACTAGCATCTGGTGTTTGTCATCTTATTCTTTTAGTTACTTTGAAGTTAGTTGAGGTGCAATAATTTACAGTATTTGCTAGAACAGAACAAAACATTTCCAAAATAATAAATAAGAATAAAAAAAAAAAAAAAATAAGAGAGGGGGGGGGAGAACGGAAAAGAAGAAAGTCAGGGACTGGGGTATTAGGATGGGAAGTGGGTCATCCAAGGGGTCCAGAGCTTTTCAAATCTGTCGGGAGTGTCGTGTAAGTATGCGGTCAGTCTTTCCATGTCAATTACTTCTTTTACTAATATTATTACTGTGTCTAGGGATGGGACATGTGGGCGGTTCCAAATTTGGGTGATGGCCCTACGGGCCGCTAGAGCTATTCTGGCTATCAATTGGTTCTCTTTGGCAGTACATATTTCCGTTGGTTGGGATAAAAGAAAGACACACGGGTCCAGTGGGATTGGTTTGAGGAGGATCTTTGATATCAGATTCCGAACTTGATTCCAGAAGGATTGAATCAGGGGGCATGACCACCACGTGTGGAAATAGGTGCCTAGTGATCCACATTTTTTCCAGCAGAGGGGAGAATGGGAGATATGCATTTTGGATAAGCGAGATGGGTATGTGTACCATCTCATGAGCGTCTTGTACGCTTGTTCTTTATGGGAAGTGCAGATTGAGATTTTTGATGTGGCTTCCCAGATGTCAGCCCATGCCTCTCTTTCGATGACCTGTCCTGTGTCTTTTTCCCATGCTGTGATATAAAGTAACTGGGGTCCTGGTGAGTTTAACATGAGTTCGTTGTACAGAGAAGAAATCAACTTTTTTTGCCGGGGAGAGTCCATGCAGGTTTTTTCAAACCACGTTGGTGTGGTTAGGGCCGCTTTGCGGACCGAGGGGGTGGAAGCATAATCTTTCAGTTGGATGTATCTGAAAAAATCTGAGGTTCTCAATTTGATTGTTTTGGTTAATTCGTCGAACGTTTTGAGTTTACCTTTTGAGAAGAGATCATATAATCGGGATATATCTCCTTGGTCAAAGGACTTGAAAATTATCGGGGTCATGCCAGGTGGAAAATCTCTATTTCTATATATTGGCGTTAGCGGAGAGTGCAGTGTAGTCAGAGAAAATTTGATGGAATATTTGTCCCATATCCTAAGCGAATTTTGTATAGTAGGACAAAGCGTTCGTAACATTGGTCTGTGTCTTTTGGGTGTCCATATGTATTGTGCCAATACGTCTGGCCGAAACAGATCGTTTTCAATGTCTACCCATTTTATTTGCGAGATGGGAGCGTGCCAGTTGGCGATCTGTGCGAGTTGAGCTGCTAAATAGTATTTGGTTAGTTCTGGTAATCCTAAGCCTCCTGCTTGCTTTGGTCTGTACATTGTGGCTCTGTTTAGACGTGCTTTTTTGCCTTGCCAGATAAATTTATCAATTAGTTGTTGTAGTTCTTTGAAGTCGGTTAGGCGTATTGGAATGGGTAACGCTTGAAACAGGTATAGGAGACGGGGAAGGACATTCATTTTGATGGTTGAGAGTCGGCCTAGCCATGAAATGTTGAGGGGTTGCCATCTTTTGAGATCAGACTTTATAAGTTGTATCAGGGGAAGATAATTCAATTCGTATAGTTGTGAGTGAAGACCCGTCAGTTTGAGACCCAGGTAAGTTAGAGGTTTGTCTGAGATAACCAAATCAAAATTAATTTGTAGTAGTTTCACAATATGGTGAGGGATATTGATGGGAAGGGATTCGGATTTGCTTGTGTTGACTTTAAATCCCGCTAATTCTGAAAAAATCTGTAGTTGTTGGAAAAAGTATGGTAGAGAGGTTTGGGGGTGTGTGAAAGACACCATAATATCATCTGCATATGCTGCCACTTTATATTGCTTTCCTGCCAGGGTGAGTCCCTGTATCTCCGAGCTCTGTCTAATAATATGTAAAAAAGGTTCCAATGAGAGAGCGAACAGTAACGGTGAGAGTGGACAGCCTTGTCTGGTGCCGTTATAATTCCGAAATGATAGAGGAGAGGCCCCTGGAATACATATCGTGGAAGAGGGTTCGTGGTATAAGGCCGATAGGCAGTTTTGGAAATTTTGAGTAAATCCCATTTTTTCTATGGTGAGACGTAAAAAAGACCAATCCATACGGTCGAAAGCTTTTTCGGCGTCTAATGATAAAAATAATGTTTGTTTTTTGTTTTGTGACGCCATCCAAATTAGGTCAATCAGTCTCCTGGAGTTGTCTAGGGCTTGTCTGTTTGGGATAAAACCCACCTGGTCTGGGTCGACCAACTTAGGCATAAAATTATTCAGTCGGGAGGCCATTATTTTGGTGAAGAGCTTATAGTCGATATTTAACAGCGAGATTGGCCTGTAGCTGGTCGTGAGGTCTCTGGGTTTGCCCGGTTTATGGATCAGCGTCATGTTGGCTGTCTGCATGTCCTTTGTAAAATAACACCCATCTAATATTGCATTGTACATGGATAAGAGATGAGGAGTTAGTTCATTAGCAAAAAGTTTGTAGTAGAGGCCGGTAAAGCCGTCTGGTCCTGGAGTTTTATTGGGTTTGAGGGATTTAATGGCTTCTGTAATTTCTTCTATCTTGATGGGGCAGTCCATTATTTCAGCCTCTTCTGGTGAAAGTTTTGGTAGGGTTAGGTTCTCGAGATAGTTAGTAATGTTGCGGACATGAGTGGGGTTCAGAAGTGTCTTAGTCGGGGAGTGGTGGTATAGAGTCGAGTAGTATGAAAGAAATTCTGCTGTTATATCTTGTGGGTTAGTTGATATTACACCCTTGTTGGTTTGGATACTTGGAATCAATCTGGAAGCAGCTTGAGATTTTAGTAATGATGCCAGAAGACGATCTGCTTTGTTCGCTTTTTCGTAGTACGTGCGTTTTGTGTATCGCAATGATTTGGCAGTGTCGGCTGTAATTAAAGACCGGAGTTTGGACCGTATTTCGGAAATTTTATTGGTTGTTATAGTAGTCGTGTCTGATTTATTTTTATTTTCCAGCTCGATAAGTTGAGCTTGAAGTTGTAGGGATGTAGCGATTTTGATTTTCTTGAGTTTTGTGCTTGTGCTGATCAGGAATCCTCTCAGGACCGTTTTGTGAGCTGCCCATATTGTTGCCGTGTCTGTCACAGAGTCTATATTGAGATTAAAGTATTCTGTTATTTGTTGCTTGATTGAGGCGACTACTTGGGGGTTGTGTAGTAGAGAATCGTTAAGTTTCCACGACCAATGTCTGGAGAAATCTGTTAAGGATAGCCTTATTGAAACGTCCGCATGGTCTGACCAAGTGATGTTGTGGATATCGGAGGTTGTAATCCAAGGGAGACATGCTTTATAGATGAACATTATGTCTATTCTTGAGTAACTCAGGTGGGGATGTGAAAAAAAGGTGTAGTCCCTAGTAGAAGGGTGTTGAAGCCTCCATATATCCAGTAAGTTGTGATCGGTGATGAATTGTAACAGATAAGTATCAGATGGATGTGGGTTCGTCGGCTTTTGCGGATTGGATCTATCCAGACTGGGAATTGTAGTCGCATTGAAATCGCCTCCTACTAGAAGCTTGTCCGTAGGATGGGAGGACAAAAAGTTGGACAGAGATGTCCAAAAAAACTTGTCTGGGACCGCTGGGCCATATACATTCAGGATTGCTAATGAGTTACCGCCCAGCTGCCCCGATATAAATAGATAGCGGCCCGTAGGGTCAGAGTAGGAATAAGTGGTCGTGAACGGGCAGGATCTATGAATCAGGATTGCCACTCCGTTTTTTTTCTGGGTGTGATTGGCTGTGTAACATGTGGGGTATTTACGGTCTTTCAGACTAGGGACTCTGTTCGATAGGAAATGGGTTTCCTGTATTAGGGCAATATCTGTGTGTTTGGAGTGCAAGTGACGAAGGAGTGATCTTCGTTTTTGTGGGGTGTTAAGTCCGTGTGCATTTATGGATAGTAAATTCAAAGGAGTATGCATTTTGGGCGTCTGGGTTAAGGGGGATAAATAAATTTAAGAGGATATTATTGGAAAGGGAAGGGAGAAAGGAAAGGAAGAAAGAGAGGAGGGGGAAGTATTTGAACAGTACTCGCTAGAAAAAGGGTCTTGGTACAGTGATAAATATAATTGTATAATCAAAATAAAACAGAAAACAGAGCAATGTACTCAAAGACACAATTAAATCGCAAGTGCTTATAAACTAGAATAACACTACGCAATACCCATGAGCCGTGAGGCTAGAGTGTCGTGAACAAACAAGAAAAAAATATTTACAGTTGTCACCTTAGATCTGAAAGGGCTCGAGTTCTTTCTATTGCTACCTCAGATGAACTTTGGTCCTTAATTGTTTCTTAGTGGGAATTGTTGATCGGATGCTAGGGGGAGTTGCTAGTTTTAAATTTCATAGAGAGAGTGCTACCGATAGACAGAGGGTTGTTACATCAATGTCTATGTAATAATATATTCATTTAGTTTTAATTGGAGTATGCTTGTGTCTAGGAAGCGTGCATTGGGAGAGTGATGTGCCTGGGAGTCTTATTCGGCTCACTCCGAGATTGGACCTCCCTATCTCAGCTGCTCCGAGTTGGGTATGGAGTATACAACTTTATATAGGTGATATTTTGATAGGGGGCTCTCTCATTTTTTTTTTTTTTGTTTTGTTTCTGGTGGTAAAGTATGGAAAACATATATTTGTGTTAGTTGTTCGCATATTTTTATGTTCATACTATTTATCTTTGTAAATTTTCTTCTCTTTTTCCCCTTTTATTTCTCCTTCCTACTCTCTTTTTCCTTCCCTCTCTCCCTTTCTCCTTCCCCATGCTCTTTCTCTCTTTTCCTCTGTTTTTATCTTTCCCCTTTCATTTCTAACAATGTTTTGTAATGTGCTCTTTGTTAAGGGGGGTATAGCCCTTAGTAAATGGTAAGAGATGTAGGGAGATGGTACAGAGGGGCATTAATGAGACTCTCGCTTTTTCTCTTGCAGGAGACACTTAACCCTTTGAGGGATCTATGCCGCTGCTATCAAACAAGGTGAAAATTAACCGCCTGATCTGAGTTCAGGTAAGTAACTGCGGGTGTTTAACTAGGTAAACTACCAATACAAAACAGATAGCATATAATTAGACAGCATAGACACTTAGCGTGTTTTCATGGTGGGTCTTCTGGTGTGCTCTCGTTTGTGTAGTGAGGAAGAATCATCTGGTTTGCAGGCAAAGTTGGAGGGGTCAGATGATGGTGGTAATACAGGATGCCCATTGAGTCAGAGTTGCATAGTTCAGGATTGGGCCCTTGGTGCACCTGAGAGAGGGGTCTGCGGGTAGCCACGTCGGGGAGTTGGATTTGAAGTTTGTAGCGATTCGGTGAAGTGGAGAGAGTCCGTGTAGGCTTGAAGATCGTCAAATGAGGAGAACATTTTGGTAGATCCATTTTGTGAAATTATAAGTTTGAACGGGAATCCCCACGCATACTTGATTCCTGCGTTTCTTAGGATATCCGTCAGTGGTTTCCATTGTTTTCTCCTGTATAGGGTCGTTGGCTCGAGATCTTGGAAGATCTGGACCGGAACCCCCACGTACCTCAAAGGGGTCCGGCGAGCAGATCTCATGATCTCTTCTTTCGTCTGATGATAGTGGAATCTGACGACGATGTCTCTGGGTTGGGAGCCAGCTGGGCCTGGTGCGCGTAGTGCCCTGTGTGCTCTGTCTAGTAACAGGCGGTCAGGAGGTGTTTTAGGCAGCAGCTCTGCAAACATTTGATGTAGGACCGACGGCAGTGCTTCCATTCCAACGGTTTCGGTTAGTCCTCTGATGCGCACATTGTTGCGCCTTGAGCGGTTGCCCAGGTCCTCAAGGTTCAGTTCCAGTGATGTGACTCTGTGGTGCAGATCTACCGAGTCATTAGCCAGTTGCTCGTAGTCTAGCGACAGGACATTTAGTTGTTCTGTGTGCTTGGAGGTCGTTGCCTGGAGTGTTGTGATATCTTTGTATACTGCCTTCAAAGCTGTTCCGATTTCTTCTCGAATGCAAGCTTGTAGGCGGGTGAAGACTTCTTCGAGATCTTGCTTGGTGGTGGGGTTTCCCGCCATTTCTGGGTCAGGGACGGGGTCTGAGGTCGGGAGCAGTTTTTTGAAGATAGGTGCCACTTCAGGTGGTTCTCTCTTATTATTCTTGCGGGTGTTAGACGGGGGACCCATTTAGGGAACTTCCGAACCTGTATTTAGGAAGGTGGGTGAGTTTATCACGCTGTTAGGAGCTGTAGATGGCTCGGGTATTGCGGAGTGCGTTCTTTATGCGGCCATCTCGGCGGGTAGCCACGCCTCCTCTCTCCTTTCTTTTTTAATTTATGTAAATGTTTTATCATTCTTTCCATTAATTTTTGATTTATTCTCGTTTGTATATTTTTTAATTCTTCATATATACGTTGTGAAGGATTTACTTTGTTTTTTTCTGAAATTTTTTCCTGATGCGCATAAAGGCCGGCCAAACTTGCTCCTTGATTTTTTTTACATTGGGCTTCTAACTTAATCAGGTGCCCTCTGATTACCGCTTTGAATGCACACCAATTATTTAGATATGACGTCTCTTGAGGATTATTTTCTTGAAAGAATAGGTCAATCTGCTGTTTAACCCCTTAAGGACAGAGCCTTTGAAACATTTTTGTCCTTTCTGGACAATGGCTGTTTTAACATTTCTGTGCTGTTTGTGTTTAGCAGTAATTTTCTTCTTCGTCATTTGCTGTACCCACACATATTATATATTGTTTTTATCGGGACAAAAAGGGCTTTCTATGGATGCCATATTTTTGATCATATCTTATCATATTATTAAAAAAAAAAAAAAAAATATGGTAAAAAAAAAAAAAATACTCAAATTTCTTTGTTTTTATTTGAAACAACTTCTCCTCATCGACAATAGCGAACGAAAAAACATGCTAAATAGATTCTACTATTTCTCCTGAGTACAGGGATACCACCCATGCATAGGTTTGTTGGGTTGTTTGGGGGCTAAAAGGGCCACATTGTGAAGGTGCGCATTTTCAACTTGGAATATTGACGTGTAGCCAGCCTGAGCCCATCTTTCATTTGGGACTTTTTTTTAAAGTAGGACAGTGTATTTTACCCCAAAAAGTATATATTTTGTAAAAGTAGACACCCTAGGCTATTTTAAATGGTGTTATTTTAACACTTTCCATGCACCAATTCTACCACCAGCCTTTGTCAAAGTTTGTGGTAGTCATTTTATTGTGTATTTTTTCCCACATACATTGTACTTTAGACACAAATTCACATATTTCGGTATGTGTCACTGACAAACAATACCACAATATATGTTCAGCAACATCTCCCGAGCACAGGGATACCACCCATGCATAGCTTTGTCAGCTTTGTTGGGTGTTGAAAGGCTACATTTGAGAGGTGCGCTTTTTGATTTTCAAACTTGGAATTTGAACATGTAGAGCAAGGAAGGGGTTAATAGCTCTTATAAGAGCCTTTGTAGTACTGTACAAAAAAATTAACCCCTAAAAATGCACAGACAAGAAAAAAGGTTCTGCTGTGCAGTGATCAGTGGCAGGGAAGGGGTTAATACACTACACTATACAAAGGGTATGGCTTTTATAAAAGCCCTTGGGACTCACAATTTTTTTACATTTTATTTAATTTATTACAATTAAAAAATTATGTTATACAGATCTTTCTCTTTCCCTCACTAAAACTCAAGTGAGGAGAGGGAGGCAGATCCATATGGGTCAGAACAATATTTACGAACCAGACGAATGGTGATGCTCATCTGAGAAATCACCAAACCACCTTTGCCACTGATCGGCTGTTACTGATCGCTATACACGCGTTCAGACAGCTTCAAAAGGAATACACGTAATCCCCTAGTGGGTATAACTAACCCCTAGCGAGTCTGACAAAAAAAATGCTGATAGCAAAAAAAAATCCTTCTGTGACTAGATTGCTCCATATGCGCTGCTTAGGCAGTGACCATATGCACTGCTTAGGCAGTGACCATATGTGCTGCTTAGGAAGTGATATACGGCAAGGAAGGGGTTAATAGCTCTTAAAAGAGCCTTTGATATACTGTAATAAATCAAAGTAAAAAAAAATAACCCCTAAAAAAATGCACAGACAGCAAAAAATGTGCTGCTGTGTAAGATCACTGCGTACACAGCGATCAATTGCAGGGAAGGGGTTAAATACTGGAAACGGCTTTTATAAAAGCCTTTGGGTCTCAATTCTATTAAATATATTATAATTAAAAACTTACATTATTTATTTATTTTAAATAGGAAATATTGTGTCCTTGTCATACTTGGCATGTTGGTAACTGGATGTTTAAATTCATTATATATTACTTATTTCTCTTCGAATATAAGTTTCTGCTATCCTAATATAGTTTATAAATTTTACTGTGATCTCAAGGATTTGTCGAATATGTTCTGTTCCAATGTGAAGTTCCAGATGATGATTTATATTGATACCTTGATATTTGGATTATGTCCTTGTGTGTGCACTTTAATATCTTATTTCAAAATCATCAGAATTGTCTTAGTCATTAAATCTGCTGATGGAAGAAGGAAAGCTTTTTCGACTTGCTCCTCCCACCTGACAGTCCTTGTTATTTTCTATGTGACAGGAGTTTCTGTGTACGTCAGAAACTCTTCCAAGCAAACCGACATACTGGACCAGGTGTTCATAGTGCTGTGTACAACAGTAACACCCATGCTGAACCTTCTGATATACAGTTTACGGAATAAAGAAATTAGAAGTGGTTTGTGGAGACTGGTTGGGAAGAAATCGGAGTAGTTCAATTATTTACTATTTATATTATTGTTCTATGTTTATTCTTTAGGTCTTTTTTATTTAGTGGCACCAGATTTCATAGTCCTGTCATCTCTAACAAAACATATTTCTTTTTTATCTGATTAAAATGAATCATACACCCAGTACATTCACATATTAATGTGTAAACCATGTTTATTTATTTATTTCTTTATCTGCATTTTTCTTGTCTATGGCCAATTTTTCAAGACAAGAGCAAAAAAAGTACTCGGCTAAGATGTGTGAGGCTTACAAGACCTATTTCGGCATGCCTGTCAGATGGGGCTTCTGTAGCTTATGTTAAGTTTTAAAAAATGTCAATGTTATTTTAAAAATTTGCTCATATGAAAAATGTTGCGATCATCTCTTACACATTAGTCATGGGTGAAATTAATGGCGGTCACCAGAAGCCAAGCAGCAGCTACCACTGATCCTAACTCGGGGACCCAGGTAATTACTCACCCTGATAACCCTACCCTTGATGAACCCCTTCCTTGGCCACCTCCTGACTGTTTCAGATCCCTGAGCCTGACCAATTTCACTCTATTTTTTTTTATTGCAAAAAAATCAAAATAACATGTCTTCAATAAATATACTGTTTAAACATTACAAAACACATTTCACTTCTATCTAATGTGCGATAAGCATTACAATACATATTTCTATTCCACCTAATAGTGCAATAAACACAAACAGTACATTTTGTTTCCCATAGATTCATTCATTCATTCTATCACATTCACTCACTGCTGGTTCTAATAATTCTTTCCATTATTATTTTATGCTTTATCTCGTTCTATTTATCCACGGTGACCAGGTTCTGCTATAAGAGTCAATTTTTCTTCATTGTTAATATTGTTTCCCTTTTCTATTTTACACTGATAATCCAGTAGCGCATACATTGCCTCAAGATTTTCTTGTCTTACCTACCTACTACTTTCTTGTCTTGTCCTACCGTTTTCCATGACCTTACTATGACTAATTTAGCTGCCAAAATTGCTTGTACAACAAGTTACCCTTGATAGCTCCCTTCTGATTTGATATTTTACCGGTCAGAGTCGAAATTTCTTTGGCTAAATCTGAGATATTGTGCTTAAAATCGTTCCTTAATTTTACATATAGGTCGTCCATTGCTTTGTACAAACTCAAGTTGGTCACTGTTTCAATTGGGCTAGATGTCATTATATCCTGTGGGGTTACATTATCTGCCATTGGTGGAGTCAATGATCTCCTCTGAGATATAGGTTTATTGGCTTCTTCTTTAGGGGAGTAGAAAGTATTAATCGATTTGTTCTTATCTGCTGCCAATGGGTTTTTTGGAGCCATTTTCTTTCTTTTCTTTCCCTCCTCTTTTTTTTTTCCTCCTGCCCTTCCTTCCCCTCAACAAACTCCTCAAATCTAATAACAGTCCACCTACCTATTGGTATAATGAGTCCCCAATTGTATTGGACTTTGCCACAGTCTGATACTTGAAATAGGGAACTAAATTATTTATAACCGAACCGTTGATGATAAATATTCCGTCTCTTATTACCCATAAACAGTAATTGAATAATGGCCATTTTATCCAGATACACAATATATGAGTAACTCCTTACATATTAACACTCCTTGCTTTTATTCACCCCCGTGGTTCAATTCAGAAGGGAGAAAAAATAAGTTTTTTTTTTTTCCTTTTCTTTCAAGAGTTTAGATTAGATCAAAGTCCAGGCCCATACAGATGATCAATATCGATAGCCACTTGTCTCTGTTCTAGTTGTTTTAACGGTGTAAACCAATAGAATGGGCACACAGATGACACATTATTACCCCCACTTACTCAACTGCAACAAACCAGTAGTTGAACCCCAAAGCCAGCTTATTCCAGCCGTCTGGTGTATATGGTATAACAAATCTGAACGGTCTTACCAATATTTAGGTCTTCACTGTAAATAAATGCTTTGATTATATTTAAATAAACCTTCTTTCTTTCAGTGGAGATAGATTGTTGTCCCAATCGATATGGACCCTCTTGATACACTTGCCATCAGTCTGTTATCCAATTTGCCAGATTATTCAGATTCCGGTCTTCCGAATATGGAGCTTTTGGTGAGAGTCTGTACTCCTCGTGGTAGTGTGGATTCCGCTCATCGGTGGATCCGATCTTTCTGTCTCTGCCAATCCGAGTGAAATGTTATGTTAAAGTAGTAGATTCAGCCGGGTGTAGTTGATCCTCGCCCTCCAGCGAAGGTTTCCAGAATTCGAGATCTTTTATGTTCCCAGCAAATGAATTCAATAAACTTCAGCATTCGCGGGCACAGGGAATATCCACTTACTGGACCAGAAGTGAGATGGTGCTATGTTGAGTCCCGGTCTCTAGTTAGAATTAAGCTGAGCCACACTTTTATAAGTCGCCGAGCCACCTATTATATGGATTTAGCAGTTTCATGGAAAAACCCCGGTGATAACTGCACCGGTTCCCTGTATCGGTATGCTGTTTGGAGATATATGTTTCCACAGGAATCCTTAGTCTCCGCCCGCCGGCAGAGATCTTCGGCACCCGTGTTCAAAGTCTCCCAGGCCGATTTCTTCCAGAGGCAGTACGACTCCAAAGAGGTCCGTTTGCTGGACCCTGGGTGGGTTAGTGGTCATTTTCCGGGATCTCAATCGCTGTGCCCAGTGTGTCTAGTCGTCAATCCACGTATCAGCGTCCGAATAGTGCTATTGAGCCATTGAGCAATAGAGTTTAGGAACGCTCATCGCCGCATCACAACTCCCAGGGAAGACCACTCCCTCAACAGACGCGCGTCCCACGTCATCACGTTACATTTTTTTTTTATTAGGTCATAGAACTGTACATTATTGAATTAACATTTGACATATCATGAAAATAATAAGTAAGCATAACTGTTGTTATGGTCTATTAAAGTTCCGATATTTTTAATTTTGTAACTCTATAGAAAGAAAATGCAAGGAACATATCATATTACAATCAGACAGTATTAGATGGGGAGCGTCTGATTACGAAAGGTTGTACAGGTCTTATAGTCAAATCAGGAGGGATTAACTAAATGTTTACTGTCGATCTGGTGTGGGGTATACAATTGAAAAGGATTCTCATCTAAGATTGTCAAATTGATTAGTACCTTATTAAAGGTTTTAATTGAAGCAAAGTGTATCCTACATAATAAAAGTAATATGTAAAGATTGTATGTATTCAAAGCACATTGTTGAGCAGGATATCGAGCTTTGCTTTTTCAAACTCTCAAGTATTTAAACAAATAAACATCACAGTTAGTCAATCCTGTCTCCTGTTTTGTTTTGCGGTTCGACTGGTAACAACATGTAGTCGGGACAAATGTATGTTTCTAGTAAACCGATTATAGTACAGTAAGTCACAATTACCTGTTATAAAATGTATCTACGTTCAAGGATAACCTAAGACAAAGGGAACAACAATATATAAACAATGTCTCTCAAGCCCAGTTGACCAAGGACCAGTTTTGAGGGTAGGTTAGATGTTGAACGGTGTCTAGAATCAGAACCAATTGTAGTGACCACGCTTGGAATTTCTTAGGTATAAGCTTTATCATATTGTGATGTTAATTGGGTCTTTGCCCTTGAGTAGTTGGGCCATATACCATGGGGAATTTTTGGAAAATGCGTTTTATTTGGGTCCTAGTTTAAGTAGGTAAAGAGGCAATATAAGGATTTCAATCCAGTAAAAACTTTTTCGTGTAATGGGGTTTTGTTGTGCCGTGAGCAAGGAAATACGGAATAAAAAAAAGAGTTTTTCCTAGAATACTGTTAAGGATGGCTCATTTTGTATCAAGAGTTGTAACACAGTTTTATTGGCTACTATGATTAATATTCAAGCCAAGCGTATGTGTGGGAATGGTGTAGGGGAGTAGCCAAAGAGAGCAAACTCTATTGTCATTGGTATGCGGATTCCAAGCATGGTCTTTGCAGTTGTGTATGAAATTTACTGTCATTTACTCATTTCCTGCAGCTGCTTCACAGGGCCTGGTTGTGGCTGCAAAAACTTGGGGTCCCAAACCTCTAAGGGATTGCAGTTACCCAGCACCAGGTCATGTATCTCAATGTAGCTCCTGACCTCAGGCGCTCAGGGTCCATTGCCACCTGGACCCCGTGCGTTATATATTTACAGACATATCTAAAGTTCCATAAACAGGGGTTTAAGCAAGCTTGGGCTAAACTGCATTTGGGACAGGAGTCCTGAGTCTTGGGGTTCATATAGGTACCCCTTTTTGGTGAGATGTATGCCCTATGTAGCATATTTATAAACATATCACGGTATGCTGTGGTGTTTATCATGTGATAAGGTTATTGTGGGCCTTAAAAAGGTCCCCAATATCCATATTAGGAAGGGTTGGTAACCAGTTGGCCGGTCCGGAGGTCAGTGAATCATATTTCATGAGCAGTCGGAGGATGAGGTATATGGTAGTAGTTCGTGTCCGTGATGAACAGACTCGGTCTATAAGACGATCGAGTGGATTGTCCCAGTCTTCATCTGAGAGTTTAGAAACATTGGATGCGATAAAACTATTTGTCTGTGCGTAGGAAAAGGGAGAGATATGTATGGCTGGGAATTTCTCTCGGACAGTATTAAAAGATAGTATGGATTTAAAAGTGGGCGCATGTTCATAATGGAAGAAGAAGCCCAGGCATTAAATGGGAATGCAGATTCTCCATTTTGGATTGTGGGGTTACGTATAAAGGGGGCCATGGTAGAGTGTGTGAAGTGAAGATGTAAATTAGAGCGTGCTAATTGCCAGGCTCGAAGGGGGCCAAATAGTAATGCATTAGATCATAGCCCGTTGGGAAGAAGGCCTAGAGGGGTATGAATTAATGCCATGGGGCTTATTGTGGGAGACAACCCTTGGTCAATGGAAGTGTTTGTGTATAAGTGCTGCTATGTTGTAGTCTTGTATATTAGGTACATTTAGGCCAACATTTTGAATAGGTTGTTGGAGTTTTGCTAAGCTAATACGGGCTTGCTTTCCTTTCCAGATGAAGAAACTAAACAATGAATTTAAGCGTTTTGCTTCACGAGTAGGGGTAAGGTTTGAAGAGGGTAGAGAAGATGGGGAAAACAAATCGTTTTGATCAGTGCTACCCGTACTGTGTAACAAAGCATGAGGGATTGCCATGATGTTTTTTTTAGAAAAGCAGAACATACAGGGGTATTAATAATAGAATAAGCATTAATAATAGAGCTTTTTGATCCAAGGAGAAATCTGATTGCCCTTTTGGAGTCAAGAAGGAATTTTCTCCCCCCTAGGAGTCAACATTCGAAAAAGCTTCCTTAGGTTTTTTTTTGCCTTCTTTTGGATCAAAGCGCTGAAATGATAGGTTGAAGGGTTGAACTTGATGGACTTGTGTCTTTTTTCAACCTAAATTACTATGTTACTATGTTACTATGTATACAGTTTATGGGGATTTTTTGGAAACAGGATAGTGGAACGAGTTTGTCGCCATTTGTTTTGGGGATAAGGAGTGTCGTAGTGATAATGTTTCCGATTATCTATGATATCTTTTATCTACTATTATATCTTTTCCATATAAAGGAGGATATTGTCTCGCCATTGTTTTAATGCCGGTGGGTCCTATTTTAATGCACTTGGGTGGAGCACAGATGGCAGGATATGTTGTAATCGGTCTGCAATAAGTTTGATAAGAATTTTTACATCTGAATTTAGGAGGGTTATGGGGCGGTAGGATTCCACTAGTTCTTTGTCTTTGCCGGGTTTTAGGATAAGAATAGTTCTAGCTTCTGTCATAGAAGTCATTGGGGTCTGGTCTAGGTATATGCTATTAAAGAGGAAGACGAGTGTATCCAGTTTGTCTATTTTAAATATTTTGAGTATTTTGTAGTATTCAGAGGAGAAACAATCTGGACCTGCTGTTTTATGGTTGGATAGGGAGGTGATGGTATGTTTCACCTCCTCAGGTGTGATTGGGCTGTTTAAAAATGTGCGTTGATCATTGGATAGCCGTTGTACTGTATGTTAGCCTGCTTGAGTATGGAAATTCCCAAGTGAACGTCATCCCCCTGTTTGCCAAACAATTCTGTGTAGTATTTTTCAAAGATGGGTGTTTCCTGTGTGTATTTTAATTATTGAGGTGTGTGGGCGTTTATTTTTGGCGGTCCTAGCTAAGAGTTTGCCCAACCTCCCTCCCCATTGTTCTACTTGTTGGGTGGCTTTCTCAAGTATTAGACGGGCTGTGGTATATGCTGCTTTTTTGTCCTCTGATTGATCAAGTAAGCTCTCTGTGTTTTAGACACTGTTGAGAGGAGTGAATTATATTTAAGTTTCCAGGTCTTGACTGATTTGGCAGTGTAGCTGATGATGTGGCCTCGCATCACCACCTTAGAAGGATTCCACATAAGGGATGCTTCGCCAACATGGGCCAAGTTGTCATCGACAAAGTTGGCCCATGTTGACGCCAAAAACGATTTGATAGAAATGGGTGAATGGTCAGACAGGACTCTAGTGTGTATCGTGGCATCTGTTATCAGGGGTAAAAAATGTGAGGAGATTAAGGTATAATCAGAGTTGTGCACCTGAGAGTGATGTGTGTATTTGCGTGCTGTGGAATTCAGCATGCGCCAGATATCTGTGAGGCCTAGCTGTCCCACCTGGAGGTTGAGAGTCTCCGTCTCCTGTGGTTTGAATTTTACATTTTGTATGGAATAATCATTATTATTTACTATAACCTGGAATTGTCTGGACATTAAGTCTCTTGACTGATTATTTGTTTTTACTACTAATTAATACATATAAGTTAGTATAGCTTTATATTAAATATATAGTAATCAGAACTCTTTTTCTGTGGACATTCACTAGTCTTTTAAAATTAAACATACATGAACAATATAATGAAAGAAAACCAGGAATTGTTGAGACATAGTCTCTTCAAGCCATTAAAAGGATCTTAATCCTTGGCTAATGGGGTATAGAGCCCTCTAGTGGATGAAATAAGCAATGCAATTCAGCTTTACTGGATATATGCATTCAGAACAGCTATTGCTGGAACTTCATCTTTCCTCATACTCGACACTGATAGTAACCAGTTGAAACATTCATCCTACACAACCAGATAAACCCGAAGGACTTTATTCATGAAATAGGGAATTGAAAATTGAAGTTTGAACTTAAGACCAAAGTAGTCAAGTGGAGAGATTTTCCAACTTAGCTAGTTTGGCCTTAAGTTTGAAATCCCCTTGTTAAATCCTTGCAATTTTCTTTTTCATAAATAAATCTCAAAAAGTTAGTTTACCCTTAGCTATAGTAAATATAATATTAAGGATATATTTATCACACAGAAATCATTTTTTTCTGAACCTGGAAAAAAAGTTTACGATGTAATTATTATACAATGTTCCTAGATAAAAAAATTAAAAAAAGTCTTCAGCAATGAAACTGTAAAAAGTTTAAAAACTTTGGAAACAATTTGCAATCATTAATTCTTAGTAAAATATTATAAGTAATAGGAAACATTGAGAGATGTTTAATGTGTCTTGGAAATATTTTTTGTTATCCCCTGGTGATAAATCGGAGGAGAGCTATTCCCCGGCGCGCTTCTCCCATTAGATACTATTTGCTATAAATGTAGCAATAGTGTAAATCTGTAAGGTACAGAAGGCTGTATACCTCTTGCTGTGACATTAATCACCAGCTGTAGAACTCAGTGTCTTATCTGAAGGTGAGCAGCTGTTATTACCCAGTGTAAATGCCCAGTGCTATCATTTATCTGCATTGATTTGTATGTATTTATGTAAATTTTCCTAAATAAATTTGATAAAATTTAAGTCTGTTATAATCTGTTGTTAGTCATCTATTTATTTTAATAATCACCAACTGACCTTAAGATATTACAATTATATAGTAATGTTTTTTTAAATAATATAACACAGAAATTGTTTTCTGCAAGCAATGTGTTTATCATCATTACAAATTTTAATTATTACATACTTTTTATACTTGTAATACTTAAATATTATAAATTTTTTACAAGTTTATAATTTTAGTAATATTATACTGGTTTTTGTGCCTATGTATTTTTTAATAATTATAAACTTGTTGTGCTTACGTAATTTCAAAAATAATTGAGACTAGTTTGCATTGTTAAAAAGGTTGGACTAGTTTTATGTATATTTAAACTTATTTTGAACAGTATTACACAATTTTTTCTTCTTAAGTATCTTTACATATACTTTAGAAAAAATTATGTTGGTATTGTTTTAATATTATGTAGCACAGTTTCTATTCTGTTTGTTCACAAGTAGACTGTAGACAGCTGCTACATTTTTACTAATTATTTATTTGTTTGAAGCACTTGTATTTCAATGTATATTTTATCTTGCAATCACAAAGAAAAGCATGTCCATCGCCTGACATCACTACAACCGAATACTGTCTTATTGTCAGAATGAATCTGGACTTATTCCATATCTATGGATATTCCTTCACTCTACCAACATCTGTTGGAAGGCTATTCCCAGCACCTACCATTGTTTCTGTGAAATTTGACTTTGTTATATTACTCAGCAGCTTCTAAACCTTTAGTTTTAGACTCTTCACTATTGTTCTAGAATTTTAAAAGTAACAATAGTAGCACAGAATAAAATACGTTACTATAACTTTTATTAGTCATTTAGCAAAGTCATCTAGGTTTCCCTCGAAAATGTTCACTTTATTTCCTAAGAACAAATAATATCACACACCTGTCAATTAAAATATGCTGGTGGGAGGAGAATATTATAAAAAAATTTATTTATTGTACTATATTATTGATAATACTATCATTGGAATTATTGTTGTTGATAATAATAATACACATGAAATTACTGATACTTAACATAATAGTTTTATGTTTCTCTTTAGGATCTGAGAAAACACTATGGAGAACCAAACATCATATGAATATTTCTATATCAAACCATTTTCCAGAAACTCAACAGACCAACCAATCACTTTATTTGTATTTTCTATTATTTATTTACTGGGTGTCACATTGAATACAGTTATTATTACTGTGGTATGTGCTGATTCTCAGTTACACCAGCCCATGTTCCTTTTCCTCTGCAATCTGTCTTTTATAGACATTTGTTTCACAACATTCATTGTTCCTAAACTAATACATATTTTATTATCTGGAAATAACATTATATCCTTCATAGATTGCTTCACACAGGTATTTTTATTCTTGTTCTTGGCATCCACAGAAGAAGTTTTATTATTTGTCATGGCATTTGATCGTTACCTGGCCATTTGTAAACCTTTCCATTATCACCGTATGTTAAATAGGAAATGTTGTGTCCTTGTCATACTCAGCATGTGGTTAAGTGGATTTGTTCATTCATTATGTGTTACTTATGTCATTTCGAATATAAGCTTCTGCTATCCTAATATAATTTATCAAATTTACTGTGATCTGAAAGATCTCTCAAAGATTTTCTGTTCCAAAGTGAGGTTCTATATTATAACTTACATTGACATCTTGATCTTTGGATTATGTCCTTGTGTGTGCACTTTAATATCTTACTGCAAAATCATCAAAATTGTCTTAGCCATTAAATCTGCTGATGGGAGAAGTAAAGCTTTGTCCACTTGCTCCTCCCACCTGACAGTCCTCGTTATTTTCTATGGGACAGGAGTTTCTGTGTACTTGAGAAACTCCTCCAAGCAAACCGACACATTGGACCAGGTGTTCACAGTGCTGTATACAACAGTAACACCCATGCTGAACCCTCTGATATACAGTTTACGGAATAAAGAAATTAGAAGTGGTTTGTGGAGACTGATTGGGAAGAAATCAGGCTAGTTAAATGCTCTTATATTTATATTCTTGTTATATGTTTATTCTTTTTTATTTAGTGGCAACACATTTCACAGTCCAGTCATTTCTAACAAAACATATTTCTTAATTATCTGATTAACATGAATCATACATCCAGTAGATTACATATATTACTGTGTAACACATTTTATTTTTATTTTTATTCAGAAAATTCCCCACAAATTTTGCTTTTGTGACCAAGACCAAGTGATATTTTGAAATGTATATATATTTCCAGAACATTCTGCCAAAACCCTCCAGTAATATAAATAGTAATATAAATATAGGCATTAAACCCACCAGTTCAGTTTAATTCCAGATGCTCAATGGATATACAGCAGACACTTTTTTCTATGTCTACGGCCAATTTATCAAGAGAAGAGCAAAGGGCTTCTGCGGAAGCCTCGGCTAAGATGAATGAGTTTTACAAGCCCTATTTCGGTAATGTCTTTCAGGGATCAAGACAAACCCTGGTCACCTGCATTTTACCTACGAGCACTGCAAAACAAAACTTTGGAAGGTAAGATGGACTACTGGGGCTTATGTTGTAAAGTTTTTTTATGTTCAATAATTCATTGTTATTTGAAAAAAATCTATCATATATGAAAAATACTGGAATCATCTCGTAAACATTAGTCATGGACTAAATAAATATATTTTCCCATTATTACAACTTTTTTTTGTTCTTTTGTAGGACGGTACAGAAAGGAAAAAACAACCATGAAGTTTGCTATACTAAAACTTTGTCATGAAGGCACAGACTACTCAAGCAACTGCTACGTCTGCATGGTGGACCCTTCCAAACCTATCATGTATTTGTACTTACCTTTATCCATAACTTGGTACCACACACAAGCAAGTCAGAGAGCTAGGAAGATGTTAAGGAAGATGTTATCGATCCAGATAACAATTTCAGAGGTGGAGGTGAGGAGAGAAACCCGTTATACCCTCACCAAAAAGGCCTCAAATGCTTGATCACAGATCTTGGTCTCACCAAGTCCAATGCTGAGCTTTTGACCTCTAAGCGGAAGCTCTGGAATATATGGGATGATAGTGTGCAAGTCGCAGATCAGAGGAAGAGTCACCAAGCTTTTTCCAGTTTCTTTATCAATCAAGATGTGATGTGATAGGAGACTACATTTAGGGTCCGATTTGTGAAATATATGAAGCTATTCACTTCTAAATCTTTATGTGAATGGAAAATATGCAGATTCAAACGTTTTCTCATTGGAAATATTTACATTTCAAAATATGTCTGTCTTGGTCACAAAAGCAGGGTATGTGGGGAATATTAGCCATTGTGCATACTTTTGAGACAAAAGCAATTACAACATAACACTTAATACCCAGGAGTAGTGTTGAGCGAACCCGAATCGCACTGTTCGGGTTCGTACCGAACATTACGGTTTTTGGACCCCGGACCCGAACACGGACATTCCACTGTATGTTCGTGTTGGAGTTCGGGGTTTGGAAGGACCGGCGCAGCTGCCTAGGGTGCAACTTAGCAGGGGGCGCCGGAACCGTGAAAAAAATCCTCCCCCTTCCCCCTTACTTACCTCCTCGCTGCTGCTCTGTCTCCCCGTGCAGGTCCGTGGCTGTGAGGGAAGCGTTGTGCACTCCCCTCCAGCCGATGCGCATTCAATAAAGTTTGTTTAAACGTTTTTTTAAAACAAACTTTAGTGAATGCGCATTGGCTGGACGGGAACGCACAACGCTTCCCTCACAGCCACGGACCTGCAGCACCGGGAGACAGAGCAGCAGCGAGGAGGTAAGTAAGGGGGAAGAGGGGAGGAAGAGGATGGCTAAATCCTGGCACATTGAGAGGCATAATAATCCTGGCATATTGGGTTGCTAGGTCCTGGCATATTGAGAGGCATAATCCTGGCATATTGAGGGGCATAATTCTGGCATATTGAGTGGCATAATAATAATGAGAAAGTCCAGACACCTCCTGTGAAAAATAGGGATGGCAAAGGGTCAAATCCAAAAGAAAGATGAGACAAAAAAGAAGCCCATCAGGTAATCGGAACCTCCTGGTTAATTTGGAAAACAATTTTAGGGCCTTGTCCCCTGAGAAAGAGGAAAGGGAGGGAGTGAAAGGAATAAAATTGCTGTTGAGAAGTTCCCTATTTGAGCCGAGTTCAGACAAAGGCCAGTCTCCGAGAATGTCAGCTAGGGTCTCATGATTTACGTAAGACTGGTCTTAAGACTATGAAAATAGGAACTAAGGATGTATCATGTCTCAAGCTGTCTCCTTTCTGCTGACTGATTACATTGAGTTTTATCTTGGTTTCCTGCCTGTTAATGAAATGTGTACCCATTGTCACCCCCCCTTGTAACATATGTACGCCACCCATCACGTACATTATACTATATTTGTGCAAATCTATAACCAATCAATGCACAGGACAACGCCTAGTTTTGTGTATATATACTGATGTTTAATAAACTACATTCAGAGCTGAGGATAAAGAAACACGTGCCTCTGTGTATTTGTTTTCCGCCTTCACAGCTCTCCAGATCTGCTAACCTGCCACACATCAACAGCCTTAGAAGTAACTGATCAAGGAGCAGAGACCGGCCGTTCCTTTCAATTTGGTTTTAGAAGTGGGATTCGGACATACAGGGTGAGTACAAGTTGTGCATGGTTGTATTTTATACTTCTATGCTGTGCTCCCTTGTCTCTCCGAATCCCGTAACTAAAAATTTAGTGGCTTAAGTAAAGCCGTGGGTTGTTGTTAAACACTTGTCACTGGGACGAGATAATATTGTGTTTCTGGTACACAATTTAAAATAATCTATTTATCTATGGTACTTGTCACTGGCACGAGAAGATATTGTGTTTCTGGTACACAAATAATAGATATAGATATTAAGATGTCACTGGGAAATCGCTGAAGTGCGTGACACTGGGTCGCGGCACAGTTTAACAAAACCTACTAAGAGATATATATGTATATATGTAGATACATATATACAAGCAATTTGTAATTAGGAAGTGTTACTTTCTAAACTGCTGTTGGTGTGCCAAAGGTTATGATTATTATATAAGTTAAAGTATAAGATTATTTCTGTGATCATTGTTGAAAACTCATTTAAAGTATAAGATTATTCCTGTCAAAATTGTTGAAAATCCTTTAAAGTATAAGATATGAATTGCATGATAAGTGTCAAAATTTTTGGTAAAAATCGTTAAAGTATAAGATAAAAAAATTGTGTATTAAGTTGTGTAAACTGTATAGAATAATCTACCTCGTCTAGTCATAATGGGACAACAGCTTAGTGATTTAGCAACCCCCAGTTTTATAACAGGCAAATTGAAGGATGCCCCTGTATGATAGTACAAAGTGGAATCCACGTTATTACACCCAACTTTACGTGACTGCTGCATTTGATTCTGGTATAGATGATGTCTCAGGATGGACACAAAAAGGCTATGAGCATCCCTTTCCAGTAGAAGGGTCATTTGATTTGTATTACAGAAATATGTTTCAAAGTTTTCTAGATAATCCCCAAAATCAAGACCAAAGCTGGGAACAGCCGATAATGACTTTGTTTTTCAAATTTTGGATTATAATGTGCGATCATGTCAGAGTAAAACAGAGAGGCAAGGTGAAGGGTGTAAAAATGAACAAGGGTAAACCAAAATATCCTAGAGAGCCCGAGAAAATCATTAGCTTACACATGCCACATGTAAATGTAACCGCAAGCGCTCCCCCCGACTATGGAAGTGTGTGTGATAATCCCCAAGGAACGGCATTGTTAGCAGCCGCTCTTGAACAAATAAAGATAGATGAAAGAAGAGATGTAAAAACTATTTACCCCAGTCTAGGAATGCTGACCCGCTCCCAAGCTAGTGTCATGATGAAAAATGATTGTAAAAGTGACGGCACACGCCCAGTAACCCCCGTACCAACAGAAGCCAGTAAAGCAGAGCCTGCTTTGCAAATGCCATTTTTAACTGTTGGAAATCACGTAGTGTTACAATCGGTTAAACCCAAGGAAATAAAAAACTGGGTAAGTGGATGTCCAGACCCATTTGTCAGCCCCAAAGGTGCCATAGTATATCTCAAGCGTATGACAAAAGGCACAATGTTTACAGGAATGGACATCAGGTTTGGGTTAGACATACTTACAAAACACAAAGACATAGAATGGGGAAAGGAAGTACCACATTTAGACGCAAAATATGACACTCCGGGAGATGTAGATTCTTATGCCTGGGCACACGAGACACACAGAGAAGAAATGTGGGATAAGTTGCAAGCATATTTTGAAAAGCAGGGACGCTCACGTATGAATATGGGTGCTGTTATGGCATTAAAACAAAAGCCAGGATAAGCTGTTAGTGAGTTCTGTCGCAGGTTTAAGACCGAGTGGACAACCACAGCAGGTATGACAATGCCCGGGGATAGGGACACTGAGAAATCTAGCATGTATAATCAGACATTGATGGCAGGAATAGATGAGAAGACACAGCATGTTATAAAAATGTTGATAGATGAGTGGTGGAAGAAACCACCCACAGCATTAGAGAATGAATTGCTTATAAAGGAAGCGGCTGGAGTATTCCCCGCTGTACAAGTAAAACAGCCAGATATGACACTATTCTCTGGCCAAGGTCCTGCAGGTGGTCAAGGATATCATTCTCGTGCTACAAGAGGTAGGGGACGTGGCCTCCCCCATAGGGGAGGCATGAGACATCAATCAGGAGGTCGTGCAGGTAAAACAGGACATTGTTTTAATTGTGGAAAGGCAGGACATTGGGCAACAGAGTGCAGGCTCCCAAAATATGAAGATAACACATATGCAGGAACAGAACAGCGCAGGGAGCAGTACCATAACTCTCAGCCACAGCGCAGGGAGCAGTACCATGACTCTCAGCCACAGCGCAGGGAGCAATATCATGACTCTCAGCCACAACTGCCAAAATTCCCAGTTAGGTGGCAAAGCTCTGGTCCCCAATAGGGGTGCCCGAGGATAGACCCCATCTTTTTCACATCACAATTAACAACCACATGGTCCGAATTACCCCAAATTACACTTGTTATAAATGGTGAACAGGTTAAATTCCTAGTGGATACGGGTGCCTCTAGTTCTGTATTGAATGGCTGTTCATACAGTGGACCTACACGCGAATCAGATTTATCCTCAATGGGAATAGTCACCAAATGTTATGATACCCCATTGTTAACAGTAGCAATGTTAAATAATGAAAAAGAATTTAAACATCCATTCAGGTTAATACCCAAATGTCCAGTAAATTTACTAGGCAGGGATCTGCTAGGTAAATTGCAAATGACTATCGCAATAGATAGGAAGGGTGGTTTAACCGTGTCTACCCCTACAGAGCACACAAATTTACACATGTTTCATGAGCCAATTGTGCATGATGAAGGTTGTTTAAATGTTCGTGCTCTCTGTCTCCCCGATGATGTCCGGGAGAAAATGAGAGCCTTAGCCGCATTTGCCAGCACAAAATCAGCATATGTAACATGTGAATTCATCAATCCAATCTCATGTACTGAATATGATCCCGAGAGGGAAATGCAGGAAATAAAATCAAACAATACTGTATCAATCACAGGTATTTGGCTATCACCTAGTAGAGGTTATATTTGCACAGACAAACATGCATATGTGTGGGTACAAGGACAAGATCTTGTTTTACAGCATACATTTTTGCCCATGGATCATGTCCATGATATTGAATATTGCATGCCATCCACAATATCACAGCTACCTGAACCACTGAGAGATATAGACCCAAAGTTGTGGGCGCAAGGATCTACAGATCCAGGTAATATTGATTGTTCCCCATATCAAGCTAATCTAAGACCCAATGTTTCTCCTGTGTATATCAAACAGTACCCGTTGTCGAGTGACAAGGAGAGAGGCATAGCTCCAGTAATTGCGGATTTACTGGAAAAGGGCATTATCGAGTCTACCGTGTCACCCTACAACACTCCTATCAATCCAGTGCCAAAGCCAGGTAACAGAGGATGGAGGTTAACTCAAGACCTAAGAGCAGTCAATGCCCTAGTTCAGCCCCTTGCTCCCCTGGTCCCAGATGTCACTGCTATACTGACAGCAATTCCGCATACGGCTTGCTGTTATACAGTAATTGATTTAAACAGTGCCTTTTTCAGCATACCTGTACACCCTGATACAAAACCCCTGTTTGCATTTACTTATAGAGGGAATCAGTTTGCGTGGAACAGGTTACCACAGGGGTTTTGCGATTCCCCCACTGCCTATAGTACCGCAGTCCGTGCAACCCTGGCTGCTTGGCACCCTGCTCGTGGCTCTGTTCTCCTGCAGTATGTGGACGATTTGCTCCTCTGCAGTGAAAGCGAAGCTGCGTGCATGGAAGACACGCACAGCCTGTTGCAACATTTGGCAAGCACCGGACACAAGGTATCTCCTTCCAAGATGCAAATTGCCCAATCGGAGGTCAAGTACCTGGGATTTTTGCTGTCACAAGGGGAAAGACGTTTATCACCTGAACATGTCAAAACTATTTCTATGTTCCCCAAGCCACAAAGTAAAGCAGCATTGATGTCATTCCTGGGTATGGTGACTTATTGCAGACAATGGATTCCCAACTGTTCATACTGGGATAATATTCTGAGACAGGCAGCACTGCAGGATGCCCCAAAAGACATTATATGGAGTCCAGAAAGGGAAGAAGCGTTCAAAGAACTTAAAAAAGCTTTATGTACTGCACCAACACTGGGACTCCCGAACTGCAATTCACCGTTTCATTTGTTTTGTGCAGAGACAGGGACCACAGTAGCGGGGGTACTAGCACAGGAGCATGGATGCGGGTATAGACCAGTGGCGTATTTTTCTAAAAAATGTGTTCCTATTGTACAGGGTCTACCGGCATGCCTGAGGCAAGTAGCTGCATGTGCCATGATGGTGGAGAGCTCCCAGGCCCTAGTACTCTCCTACCCTTTGATTTTACATACATGTCACCAGGTAATCAAGGTGCTGACAAACCTGACCACACAACACATGATTGCCCAGCGCAGGTCAGGCTATGAGACTGTGTTGACAGCAACACAAAATCTCACTATTAAATATTACCCTTCACACACTGGCCCAGCTGCGGCACTCGATACTATGCTGAGATATACACCTGGGGAACAGGATGACAATGATCACGATTGCCTGGATGCAATACAAGTCCAGACATCCGTGAGGCTTGATTTGCAAAGCACACCACTACAGGGCGAGGTAGAAACAGTATTTGTGGATGGGTCATGTTTTAAACCAGCAGATGGAGCTTCTCTGACTGGATTTTCTGTTGTCACTGATGACACAGTACTAGCAGCGGGAGCGCTGCCGTTCATTTCTGCACACGCTGCAGAACTTGTCGCCCTCACACAGGCATGTAAACTCTTTGAAAATAAATGTGTTAATATCTACACAGACTCCAGGTATGCATTTGGAGTAGTACATGATTTCGGAATGATCTGGCGCAATAGAGGCTTCATTGCAGCCGATGGTAAAGGTATCTCACATGCTCAATTGGTAAATGATTTGTTAGACGCATTACTCCTTCCAGAGCAAGTTGCAATTATAAAATGTAAAGGCCAAGATGTTTCAAATTCCATAGAGGCGAAAGGTAATGCTTTTGCAGATCAAATTGCTAAAGAAGCTGCACAAAATCAGCAGATGTGGCCAGAATATCAAACTACAACAGACACTCAATTACATCTTGTTTCACAAATTGTCACCCCCGATTATGATCTTGTAACTTTACAGGAAGTAGCTGAACAAGCTGATATTGATTATTGGAAGTCAAAGGATTTAGAAATTGACCAATTTGGTTTATGGTCAAAGAGTGGAAAGGTAGGATTACCAAAAGCCTCTAGTCCACTAATCGTGTCCACATACCATGGGTTTGGACACAAAGGTAAGAAGGTGACAGAAGATATGATTAAAGATAGATTCATAATCAGAGATTTATCAGCAGTAGTAGAAGCACAGTTATCCAGATGTTTAACATGTCTGAAAAATAACACACAGGGAACAGGAAAGGTAGGAAAAGCTGATCACCTACCACCCCCTACAGGCTCAATCCAGCAACTACAGATAGATTTCACGCATATGCCTACAGCTAAGGGTGGATTTAAATACCTATTGGTAATAATTGATCAATTCAGCAAACGGACCGAAGCATTTGCATGTGTCAATGAGAAAAGCAAAACAGTGATAAAATACTGGCCAAAGAGTGGCTCCCACGTTGGGGTCTGCCACTTCAAATAAATAGTGACAACGGCACACATTTGACATCACAAATAACGCAAGGGTTAATGCGTAACCTAAACATAGAATGGAAATTTCATATGCCTTACCATCCACATGCAGCAGGTCAGGTTGAGCGAGCAAATCGCACAATCAAGGATAAATTGAGAAAAGGTACCAATGGAACATTCCACAATTGGCCAGATTATTTGCCAGCTGTATTAGCTGAGATAAGGATGACCCCAAACAAAACAACAAAGTTGTCCCCTTATGAGATTTTAATGGGAAGACCGTTCCCTACTCCATGGGCTAATGGTAAGTATTGCCCTGTGAGTAGTGAGAACATAGAATTGGTGCAGGAGGAATATGTTAACCAATTGATACAAAAATTGAACGGCAACTATGGTGATGTATCGTTGTCTCTTCCTTTGCCCTCAGAAAAACCAACTCATCCATTCAAGCCAGGACAACAAGTTTTAATCCAAAGGCTTCAACGGGACAAGCATAAAGACACAGCATACGGAGATCCAACCACCATCCTTGCCGTAACAAGGACAGCCGTGTTAACAGAGGAATCACCATCATGGATCCATGCATCCCGCATCAAACCCTTGAAGAAGTGACCCGGAAAGAAGACCCCAAAAAGAGACAATACGCTATATGGACAATAGTTCTACTAAGTACCCTTATTATTTTTGAATGGGGTATAATATGTGTTCACGAAGGATTCCAGAGCCCTAAAAACAACCCCGATCGTATTAAGCGAGAGTTGAGCTCATCAATATGGGAGTCACACAACACATTTATTAAAACTGCTAAATTGTTTCATAACACATCAAGGGTTAATCAGTCATGTTGGATTTGTAGCCAGGGTGCAACCAGTTTAGCTGCAGGATTCCCATATTTCGGGATTCCTTTGACTAACGAAATGCTCAATAATATGTCATTCAGTGAGAATAAAATAAATAACAGCAGAAGAGTACATTTAGCTAGACCAGTGACCAATGGCACGATATGTTATCAAAATATGAAAGAAAGGGTGCAAACGCAATGCCAAACTCAGACTGTTCCTATATTGACTAATCTAGGAAGTATGCAATTAACACGAGTTTATTTTCCAGGTACACAAGGAAATTGTTCAGTATTTTGTGAAACAAATTTTTTTAAATACACCAATTATCAGGGTAAAGATACATGTTATTATAATCCAGAAGGACACAGCCACCCTAATGGCATCAAGTGGAAATGGTGGGTGGAAATATACAAGTTTATTGTCGCCACAGTAGGTATAAATGTTAAAGCAACACACCACCCAGACATGTGTCTGTGTGGAAAAACCATATGGGATCCACCCAACACAGGCCCAGTACAGAATTTTGGTTACCCTAATTGCAGTATACCTATAGCGCAAACAATAGGGAATGATAGCTCCAACACAGCCTTAACAGCAGGCAATAATTTGTACTGGTTATGTGACACATGGGCTGTAAAAACCATTCCTTTAACACACAAAGGGCCATGTTATTTAGGTTATGTATTACCACAATTTACAGTACATCTTCAGTTACCTAAGGGAACTTTACGTCACCGCAGAGATACATATCGTGCATATCCTATTCATACCACACAAAGTGAAAGTGTTGGGTTAGGAATTTTTCCAATGGCAGGTATCCCTATATTGGCGCGGAAACTTAATTATTTAATAGAAGATGTAGATGCTATGGCTAATTCAACCTCTAAATCGATAGCCTTATTAATTGAAGAAATGACACAAATGAGAGATGTGGTTCTGCAGAATAGACTTGCATTAGATTATCTCCTAGCTGCCAGTGGGGGAGTATGCCAATTGGTAGGATTACAATGCTGTGTACACATAATCGACAACTCAGGTAACATTGCCCATGAGCTGGAAAAAGTTTCAGAAATCCAGAACAGGTTAAGAAAAACCAACAAGGAGTTTGATTGGACGTTTGGGACAAGTTCTTGGTTAGGGGAAATAGGAGCCATGCTTCTTGCTCTTGCTATGGGTGGCTTGTTAGCAATTTATATGATAATTGTATGTGCAAGGTGTGTCATTGCCAAAGCCACCAAACCAGCCCCAAAATTCCAACACCACATGTATTTTATTAATTATGCTAGACCTTCTCAACAACAATATTAAGATTGTTCAACAGGTGAACAAAAGAGTGGAACTGAAAGGAATAAAATTGCTGTTGAGAAGTTCCCTATTTGAGCCAAGTTCAGACAAAGGCCAGTCTCCGAGAATGTCAGCTAGGGTCTCATGATTTACGTAAGACTGGTCTTAAGACTATGAAAATAGGAACTAAGGATGTATCATGTCTCAAGCTGTCTCCTTTCTGCTGACTGATTACATTGAGTTTTATTTTGGTTTCCTGCCTGTTAATGAAATGTGTACCCATTGTCACCCCCCCTTGTAACATATGTACGCCACCCATCACGTACATTATACTATATTTGTGCAAATCTACAACCAATCAATGCACAGGACAACGCCTAGTTTTGTGTATATATACTGATGTTTAATAAACTACATTCAGAGCTGAGGATAAAGAAACACGTGCCTCTGTGTATTTGTTTTCCGCCTTCACAGCTCCCTAGATCTGCTAACCTGCCACACATCAACAGCCTTAGAAGTAACTGATCAAGGAGCAGAGACCGGCCGTTCCTTTCAGGCAGGAAGAAAGGAAGAAAGACCATTTTTTAGGGTGGGACCAGAGGGACCCCTTTTGGAAAACGAAAGGGAGGTCACCATGGGAAGAAAGGAAGAGAGAAAGACCCCAAAGATACCCAAACCAGAGATTAAGAGATATAGGGGCAAAAGAGGAGGAATACTCAAAAAGAAAGGAAAGATCCTACAGACGGTAGACACAACAGACATCTTTAATATCTCTGGTATCCAGTTGAGTGAATTTTCAGAGTAAAGTTTCAGAATAAAGTAAGGGTTTAAAGTATGCCCCTACTCGTACCCTTAATAAATTTGATACATTTATAGATATCAACAGATTTGTGAGAAAAGCCACATTAAAAAGGTTTTTTATAGGCAAACAACAAAGAAACCTGGGCTCTGTTAGGGAGACCATCAAAGACACGAAGAAAGAGAATAGAACTTCACTAAAAAAACGGTCTACATTTTATCCCACTACTTGTAAATCAGGACCTTTAGAAGTTTTTGAAAAATTGGTAATGGAGGATGTAGAAAAGATGAAGAATCATAAATTTGATCATACCAATCTCACTTTAGCAGAAAGGGAGGCCCTATAAGGTACTATTTGGAGGAAGCTTACCGCCAATTAAATGATGTAGACGTGTAATCTCGCCACAAAAGCGACCCCACTATGGAACAAAAGAAAAAGCTGACAGCTTTTCTAGATGAAGGGAAAAAAAGAGGCTTTCTGGGAAAGGAGGAATTTTAATATATTAATAATGTCCATCCTATCATCCCAGTTTTTTTACTTCCTCCCTAAACTACATAAAACCCAGACCCCGCCCGGGAGACCCATTGTCTCGGGGTGGGTTCTCTATACTGTAATCTCTCTGAGTACATAGACCTAGTTTTACAACCCTATGTGAAAAAGGTTCCATCCTATTTGAAAGATACATTAAGCATTCTTAACATCTTAAAAACCATCGTGTGGGAAGAGGGTATGTGGCTGGTTACCAGCAATGTAACATCCTTATATACAATTATTGACCACACAAAAGGTTGTAGAGCTGTAGAGAAAATCCTAATGGAGAGAAAAATCCTGAAAGAAGACTATGTGAAATATATAGTGGCTGGAATCGATTTAATTATTTGCAATAATTTCTTCTGGTTTGGTGAAGGTTTTTTTCTACAGAAGCGAGGCCCTGCGATGGGGACCAAGTTCGCCCCCAGTTACGCCAATCTATTTATGGCAGAGTGGGAACGAGAATTTGTGTGGTCTGAACACAAATGAGGGGCGAGCTTGGTCTCCTATCACAGATACATAGATGATTTATTTTTTGTTTGGAGGGGTGAGGAATCGGAATTAATGGAATTTTTGAACCATTTGAACAATAATGACTGGGGCATCAAACTGAATACTGAGTCAGAAAGTACATTTCCTTTATCTTGAAATATACATAGAGGATATGAGTATTAAAACAACAACTTTTTAAAAAAAAGTAGATGTAAATAGTTTTATAGGGAGAGATAGTGGACACTACTCTCCCTGGCTAGAGAATATTCCTAGAAATCAGGCTATAAGACTCAAACGAAATTGTACTGAAAAGTCAGTCTTTAACGAATAATTAGATATCCTTAAAAAACGTCTAACAGCCAGAGATTAACCGGAAAAAGGCGTAGAAAGAACCTTTGATGAAGTAAGAGCAATAGAAAGGGATTCCCTCCTACAATACAAAGACAAACAGGAGACACAAGAGAAGGAAATTTCCCTACCAATAATCTTAGATTATAACAATAAGAATAAGCATTTGAAAAAAATTCTCTACAAACATTGGTCCATCCTGAAGAAGGACGACATCTTGAAAGAAATCATACCAGAGAAACCAAGGATAATTTTTAGGGGAGCTCCATCAGCTATACAAGGGAGAATAAAAATAATAAGATCAATACCTTTATAAGCCAGAGCTCAGGTTTCTACAGGTGCAATAATTGCAATTCCTGTAAACAAACAAAAAAAACAACTTAAAAGGATCCCAAAAAAATTCTCTAAACAGACAGGGAGAGTATATGAGATAAAAGATTTCATGAACTGGGATTCGAGTGGTGTGATCTACCTGCTGGAGTGCCCTTGTGGCCTCCAGTACGTGGGCCGCACCACAAGAAAAATCAAAACACGGATAGGGGAATATTGCATTAACATCCGCAAGAAGCTGGTAACCCATAGTATTCCCAAACATTTTTTCGAACATAAAAATAGTCCAGAAGGATTAAGCTTTTTGGCGATAGCTAAATATAGGAAATACTGGAGAGGAGGTAACTCCTGGAGAGAACTGGGAAAACTAGAGATGAAGTGGATGTACGAATTACAGACTCTGACACCCAAAGGGTTAAACGCAGAATTCGAACTGTTTAATTTTCTGTGAGCTGAGCACTTTTCCTTATGTTTGTTGAGCAATGCTAATGTGTAAATGGCTTCTGTAATTTGACACACTTTGATCTGCAAGGGGCATAGACATTGAATTTTGCGATAAAATGTACACATGTGAGCAAAAAGACCCCTCATTGTATCACATAGGAATAGTGAGAATAGTGTGGGGACGTTCTTTGATTTGCTTTATTTTGTATTGAGAGAATGTGGGCAAAAAAGATGTCTCAGAATAACATATGCGGACAGATACAATCTGCTGGTGTATTCCCTGTTTTTTAAATGCTCTGTAATCTACTTTCCTCCGCTTTTTCACTTCCCCTGTAACTAAAATCACATCCCCTGCAATGAACTAAGTCCGTTTCGTCGAGACCTCCTGTCCCGACGAACGGAGATAAATGAGAAGGGGGTGTGTTAACAGGAACCAATCAGATGCTGAAGAGGTGGAGTGAACAAGATGCATTACCAGGGAGACTGAGGGGAGGAGTTCTCAGCTGAAGAACTGAAGCTCAAACCTCCCTTCTCTTTCTTTTGGGAGAGCAATTTTTGTCTTATTCTTGGCTTTTTTCCTCTCCAAATAAAGTTGTTTATACTCTTTTGAATCATTTCCTGCCAGGCTTCTGGTACTCCTAAGGGGACCATCCGCAACAAATATAGCCATTTTGGTATTAGGAATGCATTTACTGCATTCATTCTCCCCCACCACGATATCTCAACATTTCTTCTTTCCTTTAACCATACATTTGAATATCTAAGTAGGGTTAGAAGGTTTGTTTCCATTGTATTATTCAGCTGTCTGCAAATTTTTACACCTAGGTAGTCTATATGGGTTTTAATCCGTTGGAATTCGTATCTACGTTGAATTTCCTTTATAGAGGTGGTATCTACATTAATATCTAGTATACTGGATTTATTAATGTTTATTTTGTAGTTAGATATTTCACTATAAATTTGTATTGTATCCATTAGGTTTTCCAAAGACTGTAGGGGATTAGTTACAGTGATCATTAAATCATCTGCATGCAGAGATATTTTCATTTCCTTCTCTTTCGCTTTCCAGCCTGTTATATTTATGTTGTTCCTGACATTTAATGCGAATGGTTCCATTGATATCACATACAATAATGGAGATAGCGGGCAACCTTGTCTGGTTCCGTTATTTAACGGAAACCAGTTTGATGTTATATTTGGACCAATCGTTCTAGCAGATGGTTTTTGGTAAAGAGCTAATATGGCCCTTAGTATCCATCTCTTTATACCGAATGCTTCCAAAGTCTGCTTCATGTAGCCCCAGCTGACCCTGTCAAACGCTTTTTCTGCGTCAACCGACAGGTTCAGCAGTAGAACTTTTTTAATGTTAGCATTGTCTATTATATTCAGTAATCTTCTTATATTGTGCGTCGATGATCTTTTGGGAATGAACCCGGTCTGGTCTGGGTGGATAATCAGGGTCATAATGTCCTTTAGCCTAGATGATATGATTTTTGAAAAAAGCTTGACATCCACATTTATAAGTGATATAGGTCTGTAATTTTTTATGTCTGCTGGATTTTTATCTGGCTTTAGAATAGGTAGTATATTTGCTCTTAGCATTTCGGGTGGGAACCTTCCTGTTTTTACCGCCTCATTATATGTTGCCACCAAGCAAGTTTTTATCTGATCTATAAATATTTTAAAGAAGGAATTTCCATATCCATCGGGGCCCGGTGTTTTTTGTTTCTCCATTTCTTCAATGCCTTTTTGGACTTCTTCTTGTGTAATTGGAGTATTTAACAACTCTCTATGAGCATCAGGAATTTTAGGAATTTTAGTGTTGTTTAGATATTGATTTATGTTGGTCTTTTCTGATTGAAAGTGTAAGTTATATAGCTGTTCATAGTAATTATTGAATTTTTCTCCAATTTCTTTTGGTAGCATATACGTCTTATCTTGATCTATTAATTTATTCACTCTATTATTAGCCATGTTTTTCTTTAATTTGTTAGTCATAATTTTATTCACTCTGTTACCTTTTTCATAATATTTCTTTTTTAATTTATGTAAATGTTTTATCATTCTTTCCATTAATTTTTGATTTATTCTCGTTTGTATATTTTTTAATTCTTCATATATACGTTGTGAAGGATTTACTTTGTTTTTTTCTGAAATTTTTTCCTGATGCGCATAAAGGCCGGCCAAACTTGCTCCTTGATTTTTTTTACATTGGGCTTCTAACTTAATCAGGTGCCCTCTGATTACCGCTTTGAATGCACACCAATTATTTAGATATGACGTCTCTTGAGGATTATTTTCTTGAAAGAATAGGTCAATCTGCTGTTTAACCCCTTAAGGACAGAGCCTTTGAAACATTTTTGTCCTTTCTGGACAATGGCTGTTTTAACATTTCTGTGCTGTTTGTGTTTAGCAGTAATTTTCTTCTTAGTCATTTGCTGTACCCACACATATTATATATTGTTTTTATCGGGACAAAAAGGGCTTTCTATGGATGCCATATTTTTGATCATATCTTATCATATTATAAAAAAAAAAAAATATATGGTAAAAAAAAAAAAAATACACAAATTTCTTTGTTTTTATTTGAAACAACTTCTCCTCATCGACAATAGCGAACGAAAAAACATGCTAAATAGATTCTACTATTTCTCCTGAGTACAGGGATACCACCCATGCATAGGTTTGTTGGGTTGTTTGGGGGCTAAAATGCCAAATTTGTGAGGTGCAGTTTTTTGTTTTCCAACTTGAAATTTTTGCATGCAGACAGCCTGCACCCATGTCCCATTTGGCACATATTTGAAACCAGCCAGTGTATTTTACCCCATCAACCCATATATTTTTTAAAAGTAGACACCCTAGGCTATCTCAAATGGTGGTATTTTAACACTTTCCATGCACTAATTCTACCACCAGCCTTTGTCAAAGTTTGTGGTAGTAATTTTTTTGTGTTTTTTTTTCACAAACCTTGTACTTCAGACATGAATTTACAGATTTTGGTATGTGTCACTGCCAAATAACACCCCAATAAGTGTTCAGCAACATCTCTTGAGTACAGGGATACCCCCCATGCATAGGTTTGTTGGATTGTTTGGGGGGTAAAAGGCCAAATTTGGGAGGTGAAGTTTTTGGTTTTCCAATTTGAAATTTTGACATGCAGACAGCCTGCACCCATGTCCCATTTGGGACATATTTGAAACCAGCCAGTGTATTTTACCACATCAACCCATATATTTTTTAAAAGTAGACACCCTAGGCTATCTCAAATGGTGGTATTTTTACACTTTCCATGCACTAATTCTACCACCAGCCTTTGTCAAAGTTTGTGGTAGTAATTTTTTTGTGGTTTTTTTTCACAAACCTTGTACTTCAGACATGAATTTACAGATTTTGGTATGTGTCACTGCCAAATAACACCCCAATAAGTGTTCAACAACATCTCTTGAGTACAGGGATACCACCCATGCATAGGTTTGTTGGGTTGTTTGGGGGGTAAAAGGCCAAATTTGGTAGGTGCAGTTTTTGGTTTTCCAAATTGAAATTTTGACATGCAGACCGCCTGCACCCATGTCCCATTTGGGACATATTTGAAACCAGCCAGTGTATTTTACCCCATCAACCCATATATTTTTTAAAAGTAGACACCCTACGCTATTTCAAATGGTGGTATTTTAACACTTTCCATGCACTAATTCTACCACCAGCCTTTGTCAAAGTTTGTGGTAGTAATTTTTGTGTGTTTGTTTTTCACAAATATTGTATTTTAGACATAAATTCACAGATTTTGGTATGTGTCACTGCCAAACAATAACCCAATATGTGTTCAACAACATCTCCTGAGTACAGGGATACCACCCATGCATAGGTTTGTTGGGTTGTTTGGGGGCTAAAAGGGCCACATTGTGAAGGTGCGCATTTTCAACTTGGAATATTGACGTGTAGCCAGCCTGAGCCCATCTTTCATTTGGGACTTTTTTTTAAAGTAGGACAGTGTATTTTACCCCAAAAAGTATATATTTTGTAAAAGTAGACACCCTAGGCTATTTTAAATGGTGTTATTTTAACACTTTCCATGCACCAATTCTACCACCAGCCTTTGTCAAAGTTTGTGGTAGTCATTTTATTGTGTATTTTTTCCCACATACATTGTACTTTAGACACAAATTCACATATTTCGGTATGTGTCACTGACAAACAATACCACAATATATGTTCAGCAACATCTCCCGAGCACAGGGATACCACCCATGCATAGGTTTGTCAGCTTTGTTGGGTGTTGAAAGGCTACATTTGAGAGGTGCGCTTTTTGATTTTCAAACTTGGAATTTGAACATGTAGAGCAAGGAAGGGGTTAATAGCTCTTATAAGAGCCTTTGTAGTACTGTACAAAAAAATTAACCCCTAAAAATGCACAGACAAGAAAAAAGGTTCTGCTGTGCAGTGATCAGTGGCAGGGAAGGGGTTAATACACTACACTATACAAAGGGTATGGCTTTTATAAAAGCCCTTGGGACTCACAATTTTTTTACATTTTATTTAATTTATTACAATTAAAAAATTATGTTATACAGATCTTTCTCTTTCCCTCACTAAAACTCAAGTGAGGAGAGGGAGGCAGATCCATATGGGTCAGAACAATATTTACGAACCAGACGAATGGTGATGCTCATCTGAGAAATCACCAAACCACCTTTGCCACTGATCGGCTGTTACTGATACACGCGTTCAGACAGCTTCAAAAGGAATACACGTAATCCCCTAGTGGGTATAACTAACCCCTAGCGAGTCTGACAAAAAAAATGCGGATAGCAAAAAAAAATCCTTCTGCGACTAGATTGCTCCATATGCGCTGCTTAGGCAGTGACCATATGCACTGCTTAGGCAGTGACCATATGTGCTGCTTAGGAAGTGATATACGGCAAGGAAGGGGTTAATAGCTCTTAAAAGAGCCTTTGATATACTGTAATAAATCAAAGTAAAAAAAAATAACCCCTAAAAAAATGCACAGACAGCAAAAAATGTGCTGCTGTGTAAGATCACTGCGTACACAGCGATCAATTGCAGGGAAGGGGTTAAATACTGGAAACGGCTTTTATAAAAGCCTTTGGGTCTCAATTCTATTAAATATATTATAATTAAAAACCTACATTATACAGCTCTGTCTCCCTCCCTCACTAAAACTCAAGTGAGAGGGAGGCAGATCTACACGGGTCAGATCAAATATTTACAAATATTGATCTAACCAGACGAATGGTGATGCTCATCTAAGCAAACGCCAACCCGCCTTTGTCACTTATCAGCTGTTACTGATCGCTATACATGCGGTCAGACAGCTAAAAAAAAATGTTTTACGTTACACGTAGTCCCCTAGCGGGTATAATTAACACGTGACGGGTGTAATAAAAAAGTAAAAAAAAAATTAAAAATGCTTCTGCAGCAAGATTGCTGCATTTGCGTCAGATCGCTGCTTAGGCAGTGATCTACAGCAAGAAAGGGGTTAATCTCTCTTAAAAGAGCTTTTTTTTATACTGTAATGAATTACAGTAAAAAAAAAAATGAACCCCTAAAAAATGCAGACAGCAAAAAATGTGCTGCTGTGTATGATCACTGCGTACACAGCGATCAATGGCAGGGAAGGGGTTAAATGGCTTTTATAAAAGCCCTTGGTGTTTAAAATTTTATTAAATATTTTTTTTATTATTTTATTTTATTTTTTTACTTTATCTGATCTGTCTCTCTCCCTTACTATAACTAGTAAGGTGAGGGAGGCAGATCAATACTTGTCAAAGGCAATATTTGCTAATATTGCCTTTGACAGTATGGTAAGTGCTCATCAGAGCACTTACCATACATGCCTGCACACAGATCACATAGATCTGTTGTGCCGGCATCGATTGGCTCCCCCTAGAGCATCGGAAGTGAAATACTTTCACTTCCGATGCTCTTGCCATTAGAAGGGAAACGCTGCCTGTACAGGCAGCGTTCCCTTCTACTGAGCCGATGGGGTCGCTCAGGAGAGCGACCACCATCGGCTCTGGGCAGCCTGGAGGTGTTGTTAAGTGCCTCGCTGGCGAGGCACTTTAACAACACCGCAGATGCTTAGAAAGCGAACGATCGTTCGCTTTCTAAGCACATGTGTGCAGCGGGCGCAGCCATTTTTAAATGGCTGCTACGATCACTCCGTGGAGTGATTGTAGCGCGCCCCTGCACATTTGGGGGGTGTTGCACAATGCCTCTACCTAGAGGCATTGTAGCAACACCGTTAGAGTAAAGAAAGCGACCGCTGGTCGCTTTCTTTACTCAGTTTAGTGCATGACGTGCCAGGCACGTCACCTGTCGGCAAGTCCTCGATTTGCCGTGACGTGCCTGGCACGTCATCTGTCGTTAAGGGGTTAATATTATCTATGTTTTTATTATTATCCAATATGTACTCTTTCATTCTCCATGTTGGGTTATTTGACATACCAGTGTGGTAAGTTTCCATTCTAGTATACTATGATCTGACCATGTGTTCTCCATTATATTGATCTTATGAGTTCTATTTACTAGATCAATATCTCCCCAGACCATATCTATTCTAGAGTAGGACAAATGTACTTTTGATAGATGGGCAAAATCCAACTCATCAGGATGATTTATTCTCTAAATATCAAAAAGGCCATATTTGTTTTTAATATTTTTTAATATTTGAGCTTGTTTAATGATAGTTTTATCCAGTTGATTACCTCTCCTTAGTTTTTTGTCTAATTCCGGGTTTAATACCACATTAAAATCTCCCGCATATATACTACATCCCATTTGTATTTTTTCCAGGATATCTAGAATATGTTTTAGCAGTTTGGTTGGGTATTTATTGGGTAGGTATATATTTACCAAAGAATAGGTCTGCTTATTTATTTTACATATAATAATCAGGTATCTACCTTCCGGGTCTTTTATTTGGTGTAGGATTTTCACCTGTTAAGTGCTAGAAAACAATATAGCAACTCCACATTTCTTTTTATCTTTATTGGATGCTTGTTCAATTATATTTTATTTATTCCCTCCCCACTTTTGTATATCTTTTTGTCTCCAATGCGTCTCTTGTAGAAATGCTATCTGTATCTGGTTTTTTACTAGGTAATTATATACCACCGATCTCTTGAATGGTGTATTTAACCCCTGCACATTAACCGACATTAACTTGAGCATCCTTCCTCTATCTTCCCCCTCCGTTGGCTGGTTCGCTTCATTTCTCGAAAAAACATATAAACAATACGTAAAACATATAAACTGGAAGTCATGCTCCCCGGTTTTTTGACATCCTTAAGAATTCTCCTAGGTCGCCTTTGTAGAGTAGTTCTATTGACTATCCTTACTCTGTGTCTATCTATGACACATGGTGGTGGGGTGTACCTTACGGCTGGGTGCGTCTCTTTTTTACTTATTTTACATCTATTCTTCATTTCCGTTACTCGTTGTCCTCTCATTCCCTCTTATTTATATACTTCTTCCTTTCTTTCCATCTCTCTTCTCCTTCCCCTCTCCTTTCTCTGTTCCACTTCTCATCTTTTAACCTTATTTTTGGATATTATTTATGGTCACTACATTTATTTGAGAATTATTTATCCCCTTCCCCGGTGTCCTAAAAATCCTTCCCCATATTGTCTCTCGTTTCTGCTCTCCTTTTCTCTTCCCTTCTTTCCCTTCTCCTAATGTTGGATTCACCATAAATTTGTATGCAGCATCAGCCATACATTAAATATATTTTTCTCTTCCTTTCCTTCCTTCTAGTTTACCCCTCCTTTTACATTCTCCTACATGATCTAAGTTCTGCACAAATTAAATGTATCAAAAAAAAAAAATTAGAATTTTTAGTGATCTCTATTCTACTCCTTTACCTGGATGACTAGTGCTGTACCTTAATAGTTTACTTAACTTTTAACCTCCTAAACTGGTGTGAGCTTACTTTCCTAACTCTATGTGCTACCATACTCCCTTCTACTTTTTATATTCTACATTGTTTTCATTCTTTTAACTATATCTCTCCCTTTCTTTTTCCCTTAAAGATGGATACCTCTTAATTTTATATACAATGGTGATAAAAATTCATTATTTCCTACCTCTCCTCACTCTTAGTGTCTTAAGGAATCTTTTCTTTTCTTTTCAAATTATTTATCTTCTCCTCTATTGTGCTTCACACTTTTGTATTAACTTATACATTTAACTTATACTGAACAGTGTTTTACAAATTTTTCTAAGTGACAAAGTGCTATGGTGATTTACTTCATCTAAGCTCCCCTAACTTTTCTTCTGCCTTGTTCCTCTCTTTCCCTTTCCCTTTCTACACCTTTATTTATCTATACCTTACAACAACCATATACGTCATGCAATTCTACAATAGGTAATTAGTTCATCATCTGTGAATAAATAATTAGATAAATAATTAGATAATAATATACTATAACATTTCTATATCGGGATCAAAAAGAGAAAAAAAGTGGAAAAAAAAAAATAAAGTCCTTAGTCCAGGAGAGCTATACTGGAGGATTTTCCACCAAGATTCCTTCGTTTTACTGTCCTTCTCTTTCTGGGATGGGAGTGATTTTATTTAAATGTATCCAGGACATTAATTCGTTTGATGATCCAAATTCTTCTGATAACTGGTTCCACAGGATTTTTATTTTAGATGGGTAAATCCATCAAAACCTTATATTATTAGATCGTAGAATATTTAAAGATGTTGAAAATGTTCTTCTCCATGCTCTGGTTTGAAAAGAGAGATCCTGCAGGATCAGTATATCATTAAATTGGGTTTCTCTCTGGGGGTTTTCTTTCAAAGTTCTGATTAATTTTTCTTTGAATTTTTAGGAGTGAAGGTTAACTTGGTATAGAGTCTGGTACTGATTTCGGTTTATTAAACCTGTGGACTCGTTCTATTTGACTGTCGTGTATATTTGCCTCTGGTATAATTGATTAAAAAAATTCTGACAGGAATTCCTTTAATTTATCTTGGGTGACGGTTTCTTCGATATTTCTGACTCTTATATTCGATCTGCCTCATCTGTCTTCCAAATCTTGTAATTTAGCTTCTAGTTTATCTAATTTTTGAACTAATGTTTTATTTTCTTGTTTTAATTCCTCTTGGAGCATGTCTGTTTTCATCAGCTTTGCTTCCATATTTGTAACTCGGTCTGCTATTACATTTATTGAAGCTTTTATTTCTTTGGAATTATTTTCTAATTCTTGCATGATAATTTTCAATTGAGATTCTAGGCATTGTTTCAGAAATTCCTGAGAAATTCTTGTGGGGTCTTCTCTATCCTCTGAGTCTTCTTTGTTTGAGTCAATAGACTTATTTAGAGCTTTTGCTTTATCTCTTGGTGGTATTGGAGAGAAGAAGCCAGAGATTTTTTTATCTTGTTTTGGGTCTTTTTTTTCCATCTTTTTGTCCTTTTCTGACATTTTTTTGGAAGCCATTTTTTCCTTTCTCCATTTTTTTCCCTTCCCTTTATTCTATTGAGGATAGACCATATAGTACTGAGATATATAGTGATATCTGAATTTTGCTTGTCCCCTCCTCTTCCTTCTACTTTTCTCTTCAGTCTGTTATTCTTGGATCTAGTGATAGTTCTTCTGCTTACAAACTTTCAGGTGTCTTTAAATATTGTGCTATACCCCTTTGTCCATTAGGTTTTTAATTCCTTCTCCTACCCCTCTTCTCTATCTCCTCTTCTTTGTTTTAAGTGTTACAGCTCCCTTTATTTAATTCTCTTTTTTATTCCTTCATTTCTTCTCTGGCTTCCCTCCTCTCCTTCTTTCAGGTCTTTATGGTACCTTTTATATATTTAAAGTATTGGCAGGATTAACAGTGGGATCACACTTGTTGGCAGCTACTGAAGTTTCTCAAAAAACAATGGATCTGCAATCTGGCCTTTTAACAATAGATTATTGGATTTCCTCTTTGGTTGCCCACTTAGTTCAAAGCAGTGTATTCCATAAAGTATTTTTATGCTTTAAGATCTTTAAGTGGTAAGTATCCTTTTCTGCTTGGGGTGCTTACAATTGTTCAAAAATGGTCTTGGACTTTTGTAGGTTAACACCCTTTAAGGGCAAGATTCCTATCTCTTGCTTAGGGTGCCTACCAATGTTCAATACTGTCTTAGTTTATTTATGATTTCGTTCACTTTTTGTCTTTGTTTGAGAGAGGTTAGAAGGTGAGCCCCAATTTCGAGGTGAAAATGTTCACCTTTTTCCACATTAGTGTTTGCTTTCTGTTAGAGCTGATTTTCTTTTTAGTGTCATTTACCCTTAAATATAGAAAAGATAATGTTAAGGATATAATTATAACCAAGAAATCTATTTTTTTTCTTACCCTGGAAATAAAGTATTATTATTTAATTATTATATGATGTACATAGGTTAAAAAAAAAAAAAATCGTCAGCAACAGAACTGTGAAAAGTTATAAACTTCGGGAACATTTTACAATCATTCATTGTTAGTAAAATATTACCAGCAATGTGAAACTTTCAGAAATGTTTAATGAATCTTGCAAATAATTTATTATCCCCTGGTAATAATTCAAAGGAGAGCTATTCCCCGGTGCGCTTCTCCCATTAGATACTATTTGCTATAAATGTAGCGATAGTGTAAATCATAAAGTTATAGAAGACTGTATACCTCTTGCTGTGACATGAAACACTTGCTATAGAACTCAGTGTGTTTTCTGAAGGTGAGCAGCTGATATTTTCCAGTGTAAATGCCATGTGCTATCATTTATTTGCATTATTTGTATGTATTTAGTACAATTTTACATGTTCCTAAATAGATTTAATAAATTGTAAATATATTACAATCTGTTACTAATCATCTATTTGTTTTATTAATCACAGACTCCCCTCAAGATATTAAAGAGTTGTGCAAAAAATGTTGTTGTTTTTTTTTACTTCACTGATGAAAAATGTGTGGCTGTTAAAAACACAGTTATTTTTATTAGAATCCAGAAAAACTCACATTCACAAACAACACAGAAAGGGTTTTCTGAGAGCAAGGTGTTTAATCATGATTATAAATTTTGACACTATTACGTAATTTTTATAATTCTAAAACTGTAATATTACACAATTTTTACAAAGATATAATTGTAGAAATATTATATTGGTTTTCATGCCTACATATTTTGTAATAATACTTCACTTGCTATGCTTACTTAATTTTATCCTGCAATGAGAAAAAACAGCGTGTTCATCGCCTGTCATCATTACAAATGAATACGCTCTTATTGTCAGGATGAGCCTGGACGTATTCCATGTCTACGGATATTCCTTCACTCTACCAACATCTGTTGGAAGGATATTCCCAACATCTACCATTGTTTCTGTGAGATTTTACTTTGTTGAATTACTCAGCAGCTTATAAACATTAACATTTTCAATTTTTTTTTTTTAGAATTTTGAAAACAACAATAGTAGCACAGAATAAAATACTTTACTATAACTTTAGTAATATTATACTGGTTTTTGTGCGTACGTTTTTTAAAAAAAATAATTATAAATTTTTTATGCTTACATAATTTGAAAAATAATTGACTTTAGTTTGCAGTGATAAAAAGGTTGGACTAATTTTATGTATTTTTAAACTTATTTTAAACAGTATTACACAACTTTTTCATCTTATGTAACTTTACATATACCGTAGAAAAATGGATTTTAGTATTGTTTTAATATTATGGAGCACAGTTTCTATACTGCTTGTTTACAAGCAGACTGCAGAGAGCTGCTATATTTTTACTAATTATTTATTTATTTTAAGCACCTATATTTCAGTTCATATTTTATCTCGCAATCACACAAAAAACCATGTCCATCATCTGACATCACTACAACTGAATACAGTCTTATTGTCAGAATTAATCTATACGTATTCCATGTCTATGGATATTCCTTCACTCTACCAACATCTGTTGGAAGGCTATTCCATGCATCCACCATTTTATCTGTGAGATTATACTTTGTTGAATTACAGATTCTAGACCTCAGGTTTTAGACTGTTTACTATTGTTCTACAATTTTAAACACAACAATAGTAGCACAGAATAAGACATATTACTATAACGGTTATTGGTCATTACACCTGAAATGTAACATATATAAGTCATCTAGGTTTCCCTGGAAAATGTTCACTTTATTACCAAAGAACAAATATTATCACACACCTTTCAATATAAATATGCTGGTGGGACAAGTATATTATAAAAATTGTTATTTATTTTACTACCGTATTTTAGTATTGATATTACTATCATTGGAATTATTGTTGTTGATAATAATAATAACCAACAAATTGAAATAGAAAAAGAAGGAAGAATCCGCACTCAGGATCTTTGGTGATAAATCCGTGATGATTTTAATGGCAAAAAATGGTGATAGATATAACAGCAGTAGACAGAGGGAAAAAACTTGACGCGTTTCGCGTGAACACACGCTTAATCATAAGTGAAATAAAATAGTGACAACCAAGGTATTTAAACATGTCCAGACCAATCAACATAAAGGTCAGGTAAATTAGAAAAGGGTGGAAAGGAGAAAACTGAAAAAAAACCTTAATTAATTAAACAAATAATCAGTGTATATATGTGTGCATAATAAAATAAATAGTGATTAAACTATAATAAAGCTTTTAGTGGAGAATTGATCTTTTATGTGTTTGTTATTAAATGTGTTTAATAAAAACCATATACTGTGCAATAAGTTAGGCATATATAATAAATTAGGCATATATAAAAAAGTCCTTGGTAGCTTAATGCCAATCCAAAATATATACATACAATGCCACATAAAAACAATTCATACATATAATGAATACATATGGTTAGATACAAAGCGATCAATTCACTGTGCACATAAATGAATGGTTGGCTGTGCCTCAGCGAGTGTACATGCACATATGTATTTATAATATTGCAAAGATTTCTATTGTTACTTGAGCATAGTCAGTGGTAACTAATCTTTGTTGTATGCTGTATTAGTGCAGTCCATTCACTGTGGCAAAGTCAGGATAATAAATTGTTATTTCTTTGTTGTTATTGTTGTTTCATTCAAAACCTTTCTTTTTTTATTATTATTAAAAGGAATACGCTATATATTAGGAAGCATATCCTAAGACATATTCTATCCTATTGTTGGATATAGTGCATGTTTGATGAGACGATTTTATCATATGTTATATCTGAAGCAATACTCAATTGTTTTATTCTTATGTATATATTGAGAGGAGACCCTTTTTTGTATAGTATATACTATAGTATATAGTACTCTAGTATATACTAAACTATGGTGTGAATGATGAGCTATGGACAGAGAGGTAAAAGATAATTGTATTAGTCTATAAATACTCAGGACATGTGAACATAAGTTTAAAGGAGTTAAATCAGATCAGTTATTTAGAAAAAATGCGTGATGTCATATTCAGAGTTTAACCCATTTGGCTTTCTTGCGCCCAGGGCGAAGATCCAATAAACCTCCCTTTGACATAGGCGTCTGTATTTGTCTCCCCCCCTGGGTCCTTGTCTGACTTTTTCTATCACTGATACTGAAAAAAATTTAGTGTTATTATTATTGCAGAGTAGAAAGTGTTGTGCCACTGGGGTGTTTGTGCCTTTCTTGATATCTGATAGGTGTTCCCTAATCCGGCATTTAAGCTCGCGTATGGTACGGCCCACATATTGCTGGCCGCATTTACCACAAGAGATGACATATATTACAAATGAGGTACAGCAATTTGAATATTCTCTAAGTCGATGCACCCTTCCATCTGTCTTAGATACAATGCAATCTTTTTTGTCTACATGTTTGCATGTCATGCAGATGTTATGACCACAAGGGTATGTTCCTACACATTTTAACCACATAGAAGTTTGTTTATTTACAAGTGTTTTATTCGAGGAGAAATGGCTTGGTGTCAGAATGTCTTTAAGGGTCTGTGCTTTTCGATGTATAAATTGGATCCCTGTTTCCAGCGCCTTACGGTATCCCGGATCTGCTCCCAGAATGGGCAAGTGTTTTTGTATAATGGTTTTAATTTCATTGTATTGTTGACTATATGTAGTCACAAACCTTGTTTTCCCCATGTTTTTTGGATGGTACTTTTGCTTCTCTATCATATTATCAGTGTCCTCATTTGTGAGTCTAGTTCTTAAGTTTTGGGGGTCAGGGCATTCAGGGAGCCTGTTTGAGATAAGATCTTTACGCTCTTTGTCCTCTGCAATTTTGTATGCTCTATTTAGCATCCATTTAGGGTAACCTCTTAGATGTAATCTATTTTTAAGTTCTTTTGATTTTTCTTTATAAATTTCTGTGCTAGAACAATTTCCTTTGAGAGTTATAAAAAGGCCTACTGGGATATTTCTAATTACATTCTTGGAATGACAGCTTGTGGCATAGAGAACGGAGTTGCCGGCTGTTGGTTTTCTGTATGCCGCTGTTTCGATTTGACCAGTATTAGTATTGCCCATCAGTGTAACATCAAGGAAATCAATACTAGCTACTGCAGTTTGCATCGTAAATGACAAATTCAATTGATTGTCATTGACATATTTGAAAAAAAGTTTTTGATCACGTTCTGAACCCTGCCATATGAATAGCAGATAGTCAATGTACCGCCCATACCAGGCGATACATTGACGAAATGGATTCACATGGTCATAGATTCTCGAAATCTCCCAGGCTGCCATATACAGATTCGCGTATGAGGGCGCAAATCGTGCACCCATTGCCGTACCCCGTTTTTGTATGAAGAATTGGTCATTAAATATAAAAAAGTTATGTTTGAGTAGGAATTCTGTAACCTCTACGAGATAATCAATCAGTTCTGACGAATAATCACTAAACCTAATTAGTATTTGTTTTAATGCTAGTACTCCTGTTTCGTGGGGTATACTTGAGTATAGGGAGCTCACATCCATAGTGAGCCAGCTATAATTCCCTCTCCACTCAATTTGATCCATTTGATTTAGGACATCTTTAGTGTCCCTAAGAAAGCTATGTTGTTTGGCAACTATTGGCTGAAGATAGATGTCTAGCCACTCGGACAGGCCCTCCCCCAAGCTGCCAATGCTAGATACAATTGGTCGGCCTGGGGGATTGCATTTGTCTTTATGTATCTTAGGTAAATAATAGAAAGTGGAAGTGGTAGGATTTTGTCTGAATAAATATTCCACTTCTGATTTTTCTAGAATGCCCAGAAACATCCCTGTATCCAAAATGTTATTTAGATCCCTTAGGAACCTTTGGGTGGGATTCTGACTGAGTTTTGAGTATGTGTCCTCGTCCAGCAGTTGTCTTTCAGCTTCTCTAATGTATGCCTTTTTATCAAGAACTACCACTGAACCGCCTTTATCAGCATTTTTGATAATTATTTCCTCATTCTCTTTCAGTTTTTTTAGGGCCAGTTTTTGCTGGTCCTTAAAAATTTTTGGTGGTTTTCTATGAGGTTTTTTGTTTTTTAATGCTCGTAGCTCTAGCTCAATAGCTCTTTGAAAAATGTCAGTTTCAGGTGTGCGATGAGTGGTAGGATAAAATTTGGATTTATGTTTGAGAGAAGTGTTTATGTTGGAAATGTTTCTAAGAGAAATATCTTCATTTTCTAAGCTTAGCTCTTGTAGCTCCATTATTGTGCATTTTTCTCTAAATAAGAAATCCCTTACAGATATGTCATCAGCAGTAGTCTGAGCATAAGATATGTCAATATTGTCAACAGTAGTCTGAACATCAGGTACATCAATAGGATAACTCACCCCATCATCGGCCCCACTGCAAAAATATTTCTTGACTGTAAGGTCACGTACCAATTTGTTAACGTCCAATAATGTTTTAAATAAATCAAAGTCCTTGTCTGGTGCAAAAGAGAGTCCTTTACTGAGAACTTCGTGTTCCTCAGCTGAAAGATGATAGCTTGATAAATTTACAACTGTCAGTAGGTCCTCTTTGTGTGTGACCTTTTCCCCTTCAGATAATCTCCAGTCGGGTTGTCTTCTTCGTCCTCCCCTCCGTATTTTCTTTTTTTCTTTCTGAAGTTGGAAGTCGTCTGGCGCTGTTCGTTTTTTGATGGACTGCTTTGGTTTTCGTCAAAAGTATCAGATGCTCTTTCTTTGCGGTATGATGATGAATCTATTGAAGTTGCTGCAGATGAAGCATTTGAAGATATCGATGCCCGCGAAGAGCCCTCTGAAAATTCCGAGGATTCTGCACCACTGAAAGATACACCTCTACTCTTTTTCTTTTTTAAAATAGATTTTTTAGAAGCCTTTTTGTAATGAGGTGCTTTCTGTTTGTAGAAGGTGTGTTTCCATTGGTACACTTCGTTATTAGTGTAGTCCATACGATCTCTGATGAACTTTTCTTTTTTCTTTTGTGCTACTTCGTTTTCTGTTTTTTGTTTGTAATCGTTTAGTTTTTTCGTTAATTCCGTCAAAGCTGGGGAACTTTCTAACGATGTTACTTTCAGGTTTGTTGCCTGTAGCTCCTCTTGCAACTGTGACAACATTATTCTTTTATGGTAAACTAGTATTTGTATCAGAGCAAATGAACAGGCATCCAGCGTAGCATTCCATCTTTGTTTAAATTCTGGGTTCTCGTTAATGAATGCCGGTGATTTCTTTATACGGAGTTCTCGTGGGATTCTTTTCACCGCTAAGTATTTTTCCAGGCTTACCAGATCCCACCATAGCCTAATTTCTTTATTGTACTGCTTCTCTAAATTTCTGAAAAGTGATTTCATGTCCCCAAGGGGGTTTTCATCATTCTCTGCCTCTTCAAACAGTTTTTCCGCTTTTCCCAACCGTACACTTGTGGGTAATGTAAGATCCACAGTGATTGGTAGTGTCGGCTCCATGCTTATATTTATATTGGAAAGATCTGCTGTTGCAATCAGTATTTGATCCAAATTAGGATCTCCTTCTGCCATATTCGGGTTAGTCACCATGTCCATCACCTGACATCACTACAACTGAATACAGTCTTATTGTCAGAATTAATCTATACGTATTCCATGTCTATGGATATTCCTTCACTCTACCAACATCTGTTTGAAGGCTATTCCATGCATCCACCATTTTATCTGTGAGATTATACTTTGTTGAATTACAGATTCTAGACCTCAGGTTTTAGACTGTTTACTATTGTTCTACAATTTTAAACACAACAATAGTAGCACAGAATAAGACATATTACTATAACGTTTATTGGTCATTACACCTGAAATGTAACATATATAAGTAATCTAGGTTTCCCTGGAAAATGTTCACTTTATTACCAAAGAACAAATATTATCACACACCTTTCAATATAAATATGCTGGTGGGACAAGTATATTATACATTTTTTTATTTATTTTACTACCGTATTTTAGTATTGATATTACTATCATTGGAATTATTGTTGTTGATAATAATAATACAAATGAAATTACTGATACTTAACATAATATTTTTATGTTTCTCTTTAGGATCTGAGAAAACAATATGGAGAACCAAACATCATATGAATATTTCTATATCATACCATTTTCCAGAAAGTCAACAGACCAACCCACCACTTTATTTTTATTTTCTATTATTTATTTACTGGGTGTCACATTGAATACAGTTATTATTACTGTGGTATGTGCTGATTCTCAATTACACCAGCCCATGTTCCTTTTCCTCTGTAATCTATCTTTTATAGACATTTGTTTCACAACAGTCAGTGTTCCTAAACTAATATATATTTTATTATCTGGAAATAACATTATATCCTTCATAGATTGCTTCACACAGGTGTTTTTCTTCTTGTTCCTGGTATCCACAGAAGAAGTTTTATTATTTGTCATGGCATTTGATCGTTACCTGGCCATTTGTAAACCTTTTCACTATCATCGTATTTTAAATAGTAAATGTTGCGGCCTTGTCATACTCAGCATGTGGTTAAGTGGATTTGTTCACTCATTATGTGTTACTTATGTCGTTTTGAATATAAAGTTCTGCTATCCTAATATAATTTATCAATTTTACTGTGATCTCAAGGATCTCTCAAAGATTTTCTGTTCCAAAGTGAGGTTCTATATGATAATTTACATTGATACCTTGATCTTTGGATTATGTCCTTGTGTGTGCACTTTAATATCTTACTGCAAAATCATCAAAATTGTCTTAGCCATTAAATCTGCTGATGGGAGAAGGAAAGCTTTGTCTACTTGCTCCTCCCACCTGACAGTCCTCATTATTTTCTATGGGACGTGTCTTTCTGTGTACTTCAGAAACTCGTCCAAGGAAACCGACATACTAGACCAGGTGTTCACCATGCTGTATACAACAGTAACACCCATGCTGAACCCTATGATATACAGTTTACGCAATAAAGAAATTAGAAGTGGTTTGTGGAGACTGACTGGAAAGAAATCAGGGTAGTTAAATGCTTTTTTATTTATATTCTTGTTATATGTTTATTCTTGAGGTCTCATTTATTTAGTGGCAATGCATTTCACAGTCCAATCATCTCTAACAAAACATATTTCTTAATTATCTGATTAATATGAATCATAAATCCAGAAGATTACATATATTACTGTGTAACACATTTTTATTTTGTGTTTTTTTACCAGAACGGTGATATTTTGAAATGTATATATTTTCCAGAACATTCTATGAGCACCTTCCAGTAATATAAATAGTAATTTAAATACAGGCCTTAAACCCACCAGTTCAGTTTAATTCCAGATGCTCAATGGAGACACATCTGCATTTTTCTTAGATGGGATCAAGAGGCTAAAAGCATCCAGTAGACACGTTTTGCTATGTCTACAACCAATTTATCAAGACAAGACCAAAAAAAGTACTCTGTGGAAGCCTCGGCTAAGATGTGTGAGATTTACAAGGCCTTTTCGGTAATGTCTTTCAATGATCAACACAAACCCTGGTCACCTGCATTTCTAATCTCTGGAAGGTAAGATGGACTACTGTGGCTTATGTTATAAAGTTTTTTAAGTTACATGTTCAATCATTCAATGTTATTTTTTTTTTAAAACTATAATACTGGAATCATCTCGTAAACATGCGTCATGGAGTAAATAAATATATTTTCCCATTATTGCAAGTTTATTTTGTTCTTTTTTAGGATGGTACAGAAAGGAAAAAAGAACCATGAAGTGTTTCTATACTAAAACTTTGTCAGGAAAGCACAGACCACTGAAGCAACTGCTACGTCTGCATGGTGGACCCTTCTAATCCGCAGACTGGCAACAATGTGCCTGCTATCATGTATTTGTACTTAACTTTACCCATAACTTGGTACCACACATGTCTGGAGAGAGCAGCCATCTTTAGAAGAGAGCAGCAAGTCAGATAACTAAGGAGATGTTATCGATCCAGATGACAATTTCAGAGGTGGAGGTGAGGAGAGAAACCCTTAATACCCTGACCAAAAAGGCCTCAAATGCTTGATCGGAGATCTTGATCTCACCAAGTCCAATGCTAAGTTTTTGACCTCTGACCTCAAGCTGTGGAATTTATGGGATGATAATATGCAAGTCGCAGATCAGAGGAAGTGTCACCAAACTTCTTCCAGCTTATTTATCCATCAAGATGGGATGTGATGGGAGACTACATCTGGGGGCTGATTCGTGAAATTTATAAAGCTACTCACTTCTAAATGTTTTCAGGTCATTTTTTGTATGTGTTGTTTTTTTCAGACTTTATGTGGATGGGAAATATTCAGATTCAAAAGTTTTCCCATTGGAAATGTTTACATTTACAAAATGTCTGTCTTGGTCACAAAAGTGAGGCATTTGGAGAATAATAGCCATTGTTCATCCTTTTGGGACATAAGCAATTACAACATAACACTTAATACCCAGAAACGAATATTGTGTTACATTATTATTTGTTTGTTTCCTTTGTTTCCATTTCTCTCCTATGATTTGTATCAAGACAGAAGAGGGGTGCAGGAAGGACAAGCTTGATCCTTGGACATGAATTATTTTGTCAAGGGTTGATATTATCTTCAAGGAATACAACTACAATTCTAATCCTTTAAACAGTATATTCTTTCAAAATTACTCAATGACAACAATGACGTTCATCATTCCAGGTACTTAACTAGAAACCACTTAAAACTGGTGCAAAAATTGCCCGGTTCCCACAGGCCCCATCATGCTACTGTCGCCAAAAGATACTACTAGTGCCACTTTCCATAGCGCCCAATATCCTGTGTCACAGTGTCTATTTTACTCCCATATCACTTGCCACATTGCAAGCTTTGTCCCAGCCACAAGATAGTGCAGGGGAAGTAATCTAATGAGGCACAGAGTTATGCTATCTGATAACCACAATTACCTTGGACATCAAGTAGGGACAGACAACGGGTCACAAACTTTATTATCTAATTTAATTATGTTAGAGTGCAAACTTTGTTGCCTAATGCATTTCAGTTAGATAATAAAGTTTGCAATAAAGCTTGTAGTTCTGTTGGTGTGCTAGCTTTATTTATCTGAATTACATTAGAGTGCAAGCTTTACTGGTTATTTTAATTGCATTACAATGCAAGCTCTATTGTCTAATTGAATTATATTACAGTGCAAGCTTTATTGTCTAACCAAATTACTCTAGAGTTAAAGCTTTATTGGTTATAAGTTTTACATTAAAATGAATGCTGTATTATCTAACTGAATTACATTAGAGACAGCTTTATTTCCTAATGTAATTCACTTAGATAATAAAGCTTGCACCTTAATATAATTCAGATAACCGATAAAGTATGTACTTTCATGCAATTCAGATAAGCAAAAAAGCTTGCAGTCCACAAAATTAAATTACAATGCAAGCTTTATAATATAACTGAAATGCAATAGCAATTCCGTTAGATAATAAATTGTGCACTCTAATTTAATTCAGATTACCAATTAAGCATGTACTCTCACTGAGCATCCATAGTTCTGCAAAAAAGAAACATTCCACCTCCCAAACAAGACAGCTAACCAGTGTTCTATAAATAAGAGGGAAATTAAAATAGATAATCATTAGATAATCAAAACAATTTCCATATTTATTTAGAAAAGTAATCACATCATGATTTGAATTTAGACCTTTTGGCAAATGAGTTTGTAAGGAAAAAATCCAGTAGACCTCACATTTGCATAGTGTTTTAAACACATCAACTTTCGGGGGGGAGGGAATTTTTTACTTTTTCAGTTATTTGATATTGCAAGAAAGTGGGGTGCGAACTGCAACAAATGTGAAAGTGTCTATGGATAGATATATTGGATGTTTGATCCAGAATATCTATTAAATGTTCACATATTCTTTCTTTTAAAGATCAAATTGTACATTCCACATATTGCTTTCCATATTTTTGGCAAGGGATTAAATATACCGTATTTGCTCAATTATAAGACGAAGTTTTTTTCAGAAAAAAAAATCTGAAAACTACCCCTCGTCTTATAATCGAGGTCTTCTTATAATCTGACCTCAAATTGAGCTGCAGGGGACCTGGATCCCCCTCTCTAACAGCAGGGGATGTCTGCGCGATGAGCGCAGACTCCCCTGCTTCCGCCCGGCACGACCGCCGGGGCTTCTGTGATGAAGCCGGGTACTTCCGCTTTCGTCACAGAAGTCCCGGCGAGCGTGCCGGGCGGCAGCAGGGGAGTCTGCGCTCGTCGCGCAGACATCCTCTGCTGCCCCACTAGCCACCAGGGAGAATCGGGCAGCTGGGGGATGCCTGCACGATACGTGCAGATATCCTCCATGCTGCCCGACACGGCAGACTATTATGACGGACCAGCTGTCCGTCATAATAGACTGCCGTGTCGGGCAGCATGGAGGATGTCTGCACGTATAGTGTAGACATCCCCCGGCTGCCCCCACTAGCCACCAGGGATCGAGTTAAAGGTGAGGGGGAGGGAGGGGGCCGAGAGACAAGGGGAGGGGGTGGGACAGAGAAACAAGGGGAGGGAGGGGGGAAGAGACAGAGTCAAGGGGAGAGAGGGGGTTAAGAGACAGAGACAAGGGGAGTGAGGGGGTTAGGAGACAGAGACAAGGGGAGGGAAGGGGTTAAGAGACAGAGACAAGGGGAGTGAGGGGGTTAAGAGACAGAGACAAGGGGAGTGAGGGGGTTAAGAGACGGAGACAAGGGGAGGGAAGGGGTTAAGAGACAGAGACAAGGGGAGTGAGGGGGTTAAGAGACAGACAAGGGGAGGGGGGAGAGAGAGCCAACACTAAGGGAAGGAGAGAGAGAGAGAAAAATGGGGGCAAGGGAAAGAGAAAGGCAGCATTGGCACATAAAAAGAAATAAAAACTAGAAATACATTTTTTGATATCATAATTTTTTATTAAAAAAGCACAGTTGTGCCCTGGTTGAGGACACCTGTATCCCTGCCCCCCACCCACCCCTCAAAAAATACTGGGATAGGAGCCACCCAAATGGCTTTGCTGGCTCTAGACCCCAAAAATTATAAAGAAAATACACTCCCCTGGGGTCTGAGGCTGCCCATTGTCCTCAGGCCCCTATAAATATAATGAATATTCCCCTCCGGGGTCTGGGGCTTCCTGCTGATCCCAGACCTTGTAAACTGATGAACCGTGACACCCTCTTTCCTCATCTTTCAGACCAGAGGGCCACCCAAAAAATAAAACTAATTCCAACTATACTATAAAAAAAATTCCCTTGCCCAGCTCCCAGCCCAATTTGTTATGTAACAATTACCAGTATCCCCTTTTCTTGTCTAATGTGTCTTATTGTACTATTGCCATACCAGAATATGTAGTTTCATGTGAAGTATGTATAATGGTCTCTCTTGTAAAACATGCTGTGGTGACTGGTTTTAGTTATTTTAAAACTTTTTTACCAGTTTAATTAAACTGTGTAAGGTATGCTGCACTATTTCATCCTTTTTATAGCCTTTGGATGTGATTTTACATTTTCTATGGAATAAAAGTAATTTTTTACTACAACTGGAGCTGTCTGGACGTCAAATCTCTGAATTATCAAAAACGCATAATTTGTTTTTGATTACTACTAAATAATAAATACCGTATTTGCTCGATTATAAGGAGGACCCCCCAAACTTTGGATATTCCATTAGAAAAAAAACTAAAAGCCTGAATATAAGACTACCCTATAGGAAAAAAGTTCAACTTGTATATATTCACATGTAAATTGCTTTTTTAATAAACAATTATGATATCAAAAAAATGTATTTCTTGTTTTTATTTCTTTTTATGCTGCCTCTCTCTTTCCCTTGCCCCCATTTTTATCTCTCTCTCTCCTCCCCTTAGTGTTGTCTCTCTCTCCCCCTCCCTTTGTCTCCTTCCTCGCTCCCCTTGTCTGTTTCTGCACCCCCCTTGTCTCTGTCTCTTCAAACCCCGTCCCTCCCCTTGTCTCTGTCCCCCCCCCCCTCCCTCCTCATGTTGCTCTAATTCCCCCTTCCCTCCCTCCCCTTGTTGCTCTGGTCCCCCCCCCCCTCCCTCCCTCCGACCCCCTCCCTTCCCCCTCACCTGTTTAATAATCTCTGGTGGCTAGTGGGGGCAGCTGGGGGATGTCTGCACGATACGTGCAGACATCCATGCTGCCCGACACCTCCGTCTATTATGGATTCTCCCTGGTGGCTAGTGGGGCAGCAGAGGATGTCTGCGCGATGAGCGCAGACCTCCCCTGCTGCCGCCCGGCACGACCACCGGGACTTCTGTGACGAAAGCGGAAGTACCCGGCTTCTTCATAGAAGCCCCGGTGGTCGTGCTGTGCGGAAGCAGGGGAGTCTGCGCTCATCGCGCAGACATCCCCTGCTGTTAGAGAGGGGGATCCAGGACCCCTGCAGCTCTGCTGGGGACCTGGATCCATGTCTTATAGTCTGACCTCAATTTGAGGTCAGATTATAAGAATACCTCGATTATAAGACAAGGGGCATTTTTCAGATTTTTTTTTTTTATACGGTATAAGTAAATACGGTATAAGTAAATATAGCTATATATTAAACATACAGTAAACAGAGCTCTTTTTTTTTTTTGAATGAAAAAATATTTAACAACGTTTTAAATGTGATAAATATGTTCTAAGCAATATAGGCAAACATTTAAACCAATGTACACATGTCATTCATATCTCCAAATCCATTCTGTTCATTACAAAGTTATTTTGGTAAAAGCAGCAAAATATGTACAATATCACGGAAAATGGAAATCTGGGATACCTCCAACCTCAAAATATAAATGTAAATAAATTAGGCATTCATACAGAATAATCAGATGGAAAATGACCAACTTCTATTGTAAAAAGGCTACTTCTCATGGAAGGAACTTTTAAATATTTAGCATTTAACCTTGGTCTTATTCTCACAGGTATCCCAGCAGATTTAGGCAGTATTAGAGGAATTAATCCCTTGGGTAGCTAGACAGATCTAGGCAGTGTCAGATGAGTTACTTTTATAACATTAACATTGTGCTGCCTGGGGCAATAAACGAAATGTCAGAGGAGTTAACACCTTGGTGGCTAGACAGATATAGACAGTATCAGAGGAGTTAACACCTTGGGCGGCGAGACAGATCTAGGCAGTGTCAAATGAGTTACTTTTATAACAGTAACATTTATTTAAATAGCGCCAACAATTTATGTACTGCTGAAAACAGATCATAGAGGAGGACCACATACACAGTGAGACGAACAAGAAAAAGCAGAGGTCTTTTCCTGTTGACACTCACTAGTATTTTTAAAATTGAACCTACATCAGCAACACATGAAAGAAAACCATGAATTTGTCAAGAAATAGCCTCTTCAAGCCATAAACAGGCTCTAAATCATAGTCTAATGGAGAATAGAGCCCTCTGGTGGTTGGACTGATCAGTGCAATACATGTTCACTGTCTAAATGCATTCAGAACAGCTATTGCTTGAAAAAAAAGTCAGTTTACCCTTAACCCCTTAAGGACAGAGCCTTTGAAACATTTTTGTCCATTCTGGACAATGGCTATTTTAACATTTCTGTGCTGTTTGTGTTTAGCTGTAATTTTCTTCTTTGTCATTTGCTGTACCCACACATATTATATATTGTTCATATCGGGACAAGAAGTGCTTTCTTTGGATGCCATCATTTTGATCATATCTTATAATATTACATTAAAAAAAAAATGGTAAAAAAAACAAAAAACACAAATTTCCTGACTTTTATTTGAAACATCTTCTCCTCATTGACAAAAGCGAACGAAAAAAAACTGCTAAATAGATTCTACTATTTCTCCTGAGTACAGGGATACCACCCAAATTTGGGAGGTGCAGTTTTTGGTTTTCCAACTTGACATTTTTACATGCAGACACCCTGCACCCATGTCCTATTTGGGACATATTTGAAGCCAGCCAGTGTATTTTACCCCATCAACTCATATATTTTTTTAAAGTAGACACCCAAGGCTATTTCAAATGATGGTATTTTAACACTTTCCATGCACTAAGTCTACCACCAGCCTTTGTCAAAGTTTGTAGTAGATATTTTTTTGTGTTTGTTTTTCACAAACATTGTACTTCATACATGAATTCACAGATTTTGGTAGGTGTCACTGCCAAATAACACCCCAATATGTGTTCAGCAACATTTCCTGAGTATAGGGATACCACCCATGCATAGGTTTGTCTGCTTGTTTAGGGGTTAAAGGGCCACATTTGAGAGGTGCGCTTTTTGGTTTTCCAACTTGAAATTTTGACATGCAGACAGCCTGCACCCAAGTCTCATTTGGGACATATTTGAAACCAGCCAGTGTATTTTTTCCCACAAATATTGTATTTCAGACATAAATTCACAGATTTCGGTATGTGTCACTGCCAAACAATAACCCAATATGTGTTCAACAACATCTCCTGAGTACAGGGATACCACCCATGCATAGGTTTGTTGGGTTGTTTGGGGGCTAAAGGGCCACATTTTGAAGGTGCGCATTACCAACTTGGAATTTTGACATGTAGTCAGTCTGAGCGCATCTTTCATTTAGGACTTTTTTTTTAAGCCGGACAGTGTATTTTACCCAAAAAAGTATATATTTTGTAAAAGTAGACACCCTAGGCTATTTTAAATGGTGGTATTTTAACACTTTCCATGCACCAATTCTACCACCAGCCTTTGTCAAAGTTTGTGGTAGTAATTTTATTGTGTATTTTTTCCCACATACATTGTACTTTAGACACAAATTCACATATTTTGGTATGTGTCACTGACAAACAATACCACAATATGTGTTCAGCAACATCTCCCGAGCACAGGGATACCACCCATGCATAGGTTTGTCAGCTTTGTTGGGGGTTGAAAGGCTACATTTGAGAGGTGCGCTTTTTGATTTTCAAACTTTGAATTTTGACATGTAGAGCAAGGAAGGGGTTAATAGCTCTTATAAGAGCCTTTGTAGTACTGTACAAAAAAATTAACCCCTAAAAAGGCACAGACAAGAAAAAATGTTCTGCTGTGCAGTGATCAGTGGCAGGGAAGGTGTTACTAAACAGGGTACACTATACAAAGGGTATGGATTTTATAAAAGCCCTTGGGTCTCACAATTTTTTTACATTTTATTTATTACAATTAAAAACTTATATTATACAGATCTGTCTCTTTCCCTCACTAAGTGAGGAGAGGAAGGCAGATCCATATGGGTCAGAACAATATTAACCAATATTGATCTAACCGGGCGAATGGTGATGCTCATCTGAGAAATCACCAAACCACCTTTGCCACTGATCGGCTGTTACTGATCGCTATACATGAGTTCAGACAGCTTCAAAAGGAATGCACGTAATCCCCAAGTGGGTATAATTTACCCCTAGCGAGTGTGACAAAAAAAAAATGCTGATAGCAAAGAAAATCCTTCTGCGACCAGATCTCTCCATATGCGCTGCTTAGGCAGTGACCATATGCACTGCATAGGCAGTGACCATATGCGCTGCTTAGGAAGTGATATATGGCAAGGAAGGGGTTAATAGCTCTTAAAAGAGCCTTTGATATACTGTAAAAAAAAAATACAGTAAAAAAAATGAACCCCTAAAAAAATGCACAGACAGCAAAAAATGTGCTGCTGTGTAAGATCACTGCGTACACAGCGATCAATTGCAGGGAAGGGGTTAAACACCGGTAACGATATATATAAAGCCTTTGGGTCTCAATTTTATTAAATATATTATAATTAAAAACTCAAATTATACAGCTCTGTCTGTCTCCCTCACTAAAACTCAAGTGAGAGCGAGGCAGATCTACACGGGTCAGATCAAATATCAATAGATGATGCTCAAGTCCACGATTTGCCATGACGTGCCTGGCACGTCATTTGTCACGAAGGGGTTAAGCATAGACAAATGTGTACAAGATACATAGAAAGTTCGCTGTGTTCACATATCCATAGTAAAAGTGTAAAATCACAAGTGGATTATACAGAGGTGTAAAATACTTAGATTGTTCTTCCAAATACAATGTCTCACACACACACACACACATATTTATATATATATATATATATATATATATATATATATATATATATATATATATATATATTTATGTAATGCAATACATAAATTCAGTGTGCAACCATAACATTTTTTAACACTATTTTTGATCAAATTATTTGATATTTTTTTAAAGCACCTAGCTTAGGGGTGGCGGCGCTGGTGGCTGTGGAAGGGCTCCTCAATCTGAAACAAACGTATACTTTTAATGCATGGCTACGCAGCCTAAACTGATACAATTTCACACACCCAGACAACCAGATGACATGGGGAGAAAAGGACAGAAAAAAGAGAAACACCATTAGACTGTGAAGCTTGATATCGGGACACTTTTCTCCAGACCAACAAAGCCTCAAGCAACCACATCCAAGACGGTTCCTGCTTCCTCCTAGGAGAACTCTTGCTTTCCCTCAGACAAACCTGAAACACCTAAGCATGGTAAGACCCCAAATTCAAAAGAAGCTAATAAACCTACATAAACTACCCCAGGACATAAAAATAGTGTGGCGTGCAGATATGGCGGTGTTCTGCCATGATGTACAATCTTTACAAACTGAAGTTCAATCTTTGGAGACTTCAGATTTTAATACACATCAGAATATAGCTGACAACACAATACATTTGGAACTTCTGTCTCACCAGGTCCACAACTTGAGCACACAAGTACAGTGGTTGAATCACAAGCTCAGACAGAACAACGTACCGGTGCAGGGGGTGTGCCGAAATCACACCCTGACAGAGCACATCTCCTGAAGCTCCTGCTACATCTGAGACCTGATTTGAGTTTCCTGGACTATGCACTCATAGACTGTTTAAGGATCCATAAATCCCAAAAAGCTCCACAGGACACCCCACGGTACATTATACTAAAGTTCTGTACATCATCAGACAAACTAGATTTCCTACAAAGCTGCAGAAACCGAGATCAGTTTTTTTTTTTTAAATGCCTTAGCCAACCACTACGCCAAAGTAGTTCCATGTAAGTAATATATAGAGATAGGACTGACCAAGTTTGGAGTAATTTGGCGTAGTGGTGGGCTAAGCAAAATATGGCCATATACTGTGACTAAATCACCAATATATTTTCATCTAAGTTCGGTGCTTTTAAAATAATATCAAATAATTAAAATAATCTAAAAACTAGTATTAAGATGATTTGTTGTTGCACATTGAATTTATTTATTGTACATGTGAATATTATATATGCCAGTTATGGGGTGCTGTCCAAATTCTAGTTTTTGTCATATATATATATAAATAACATAAGAATTAAATATGACACACAAAATAATATAATGCAGTATATTAAAAACAAATACAGAGAAGCACAATAGTAACAGTTGAAAAATCAATCACATAAGTTTATGTTAGCATAAACTTGTCCCAAAAGGAATAACAAAAGGCCTTATAAGAGGACGCTAAGAGCTATGATGTCGCTTGCCCTGGTTCCTTGAGTCCCGATCAGCACAAAGACTCTCAAACAGGCTATAATCATAAAATTATGGACGAGACCAGTCTTATTAGGCTAAACAAAATGAGCACACTTTATTTAGTACCACACATATGGTATTTATACAAAATCAGATAAAGATAGATTGAACAATTATATTTAAACAGTTTAACTCAAACACAATAGAAAACATAATTGAAATTGGTACCAGAATATCTGTTTGTTAAGGCAAGTCTGTTAAGGGGACAGTGATAACAGCTCTTCTATGAACTTTTGGCTTCTGACACGGACAAGTAGAGACGTAGTCTCTAAGCAGTAGGCTGGTCCTCTTTGCCCTCCAGGGGTAAGAGTCACGGTGGGTACCATGATATTTCTCAATTTTTCTAAGGAGACTGACGATGGAGAAGCCCCCAGATATTGTTACTTCAAGGTCAGTCTTTTCAGATTTCTCCCCACAATCACATAAGTTACAGTCCGCCAATTGTACAATATTACCAGTAATGTGAACTATTGAGAGATATTTAATGAATCTTGGAAATACTTTATTATCCTGGTAATAATTAAGAGAAGAGCTATTCCCCGGCGCACTTCTTCCATTAGATACTATTTGCTGTAAATGTAGCGATAGTGTAAATTTGTAAGGTTTAGAAGGCTGTATACCTTAGGGTGCCTACCAATGTTCAATACTGTCTTAGTTTATTTATGATTTCGTTCACTTTTTGTCTTTGTGTGAGAGAGGTTAGAAGGTGAGCCCCAATTTCGAGGTGAAAATGTTCACCTTTTTCCACATTAGTGTTTGCTTTCTGTTAGAGCTGATTTTCTTTTGAGTGTCATTTACCCTTAAATATAGAAAAGATAATGTTAAGGATATAATTATCACCAAGAAATCTATTTGTTTTCTTACCCTGGAAATAAAGTATTATTATTTAATTATTATATGATGTTCCTAGGTTAAAAAAAAAAAAAATCTTCAGCAATACAACTGTGAAAAGTTATAAACTTCGGGAAAATTTTACAATCATTCATTGTTAGTTAAATATTACCAGCAATGTGAAACTTTCAGAAATGTTTAATGAATCTTGCAAATAATTTATTATCCCCTGGTATTAATTCAAAGGAGATAAATTCCCTGACGCGCTTCTCCCATTAGATACTATTTGCTATAAATGTAGCGATAGTGTAAATCATGAAGGTATAGAAGGCCGTATACCTCCTGCTGTGACATGAATCACTTGCTGTAGAACTCAGTGTGTTTTCTGAAGGTGAGCAGCTAATATCACTTATTTGCATTATTTTTATGTATTTAGTACAATTTTACATGTTGCTTAATAGATTGAATAAAATGTAAATATATTACAATCTGTTACTAATCATCTATTTGTTTTAATAATCACAGACTCCCCTCAAGATATTACAGAGTTGAGTAAAAAATGTTTTTTACTTTATTAATGAAAAATGTGTGGATGTTAAAAACAGTTATTTTTTATCAGAATCCAGAAAAACTCACATTCACAAAGAACACAGAAATTGTGTTTATCATTATTACTAATTTTGACACTATTACATAATTTTGATAATTCTAATACTGTAATATTACACAATTTTTACAAAGATATAATTGTAGTAATATTATACTGTTTTTTATGCCTACATATTTTGTAATAATACTTCACTTGCTATGCTTACTTAATTTTATCTTGCAATTAGAAAAAACAGCATGTTCATCACCTGGCATCACTACAATCGAATACTGTCTTATTGTCAGGATGAGTCTGGACGTATTCCATGTCTGCCTATATTCCTTCCCTCTACCAACATCTGTTGGAAGGCTATTCCATGCATCCACCATTTTATCTGTGAAATAATACACTGTTGAATTACTCAGAAGCTTCTAAACATTAAAATGTTCAATTTTTTTTTTAGAATTTTGAAAGCAATAATAGTAGCATAGAATAAAATGCTTTACTATAACTTTTAGTAATATTATACTGTTTTTTGTGCCTACGTTTTTTTTTTATAATTATAAATCTGTTATGTTAACGTTATTTGAAAAATAATTGAGTCTAGTTAAAAAGGTTGGACTTATTTTATATATTTTTAAACTTATTTTAAACAGTATTACACAATTTTTTCATCTTATGTAACTTTACATATACCTTATAAAAACTGACTTAAGTATTGTTTTAATATTATGGAGCACAGTTTCTATGATGTTTGTTCACAATTAGACTGTACACAGCTGCTATATTTTTACTAATTATTTATATATTTTAAGTACCTTTATTTCAGTTTATATTTTATCTCGCAATAACAAAAAAGAGCATGTCCATCGCCTGACATCACTACAACCGAATACGGTCTTATTGTCAGAATGAATCTATACGTTTTCCATGTCTATGGATATTCTTTCACTTTACCAACATCTGTTGGAGGGTTATTCCCAGCATCTACCATTGTTTCTGTGAGATTGTACTTTGTTGAATTACTTAGCAGATTCGAAACCTCTAGTTTTAGACTGTTCACTATTGTTCTAGAATTTTAAACTCAACAATAGTAGCACAGAATAAGATACATTACTATAATGTTTATTAGACATTACACCTGAAATGTAACATATATAAGTCATCTAAATTTCCCTGTAAAATGTTCACTTTATTTCCAAAGAACAAATAATATCACACACCTGTCAATATAAATATGCTGATGGGACAAGAATATTATAAAAAAAAATTATTTTTTTGTACCATATATATATTTCTAAAATATTTCTTCTTTATTAAATTTCATATCATATAAAAAATAAAACATACAAAATGCCAACATACAAGAGCAAATCTATAGTTACCAACATTTACAGCATTTGGGGAGGTGGTGTACTGCTGAAGTTGCGTTAGTACCCAGTTTCTGATCAGGTCCAAGATATTTACTTTCCCCTCGCCCTTAGGGCCGTGCAACTATCCTGTTACATCCTACTAATATTAGTAGTGAATCCTTAACTGGCTCGCACTACTAGAAAACCTTTAATTGCTTTACCACATACATAATTAGCAGCTTATCTTGTACTTAAATTGCTTTCCTACTCAGCCAGGACACCCCTCACCTGTACCACTAATATATTAGTCTCAGTTAGTAACTTGTTGTTTAATTCATCTCTTGCCAGCCCATTCATATATCACTCATTCTTCAGTCAAAACACCCATCATCCATCATCTGTGGGGGGCGGTCGGGCGGAGGGGGGGGGCGGGGGTGAGGATCATTATAATTGTATTAGTCCCTCTGTACTGGGATCTTCTGTCGCCCAGGGATTCTAAGGCTTACCAGACCCTGTTTTAAATTTGTCTCTTGGTCTCTTTACTGATCTTGTATCAAATACCATGTCTGCCAAATCCTTTCATATTTTGGTAAGGTTTTTGAAATATTTTTGTAGAAATATTTTTCTGATGAAGCATGGAAATCAATTTGAGCTCTGATTTCAGGCCGGGATGGTATGTCTGGTTTCTCCAAAATCTAGCGAGGCAGATCTTGAATGCCGAAAGGACATTAATACATAATATCTTTTTGTAACGGTCTCTAATTGGTAAATCTATATGAAACAGAGCCATATATGATGTTACATTAGTTCTATGTGGGAATAAAGTGGCCATCACTGACTTTAATTTTCTTTTATATATATCCAAAGCTTTACACCCCCACCAAATATGAAATTGTGAGCCCTTCTCCTTATGATACCTCCAACATAGATCATGCCCTTCCCCATTAAATGTTGCCATTCGTGCTGGAACTAAGTACCATCTGTTAAGCAGCTTATAAAATTGCTCCTGAATGTTCACGCAGTGGGATGCCCTCCTCGTATCCTCCCATGCAGCACATCATACTTCTTAAGGGTGTGATTGGCCCAGCTCCTTCTCCCATTGCAGTATTGCTTTAGCTTTCCCTTTTTGAGTGAATGAATCCACTAGTTTTAACGTCTTAGCAATTACATTCTTTAATGGAGGTTGTTCCAGGAAGGCATCCCAGCGCCCTTGACCACCGGGAGGATAAGCTGATAGGAGGCTCTTTATTCTAAGATAGCTAAAAAGATGGCATGACTCAATGCTAAATTTTTGTTTTAAATCAGGAAAATGCATTAGATATTCATCGTTATATAAGTCCCCAATTGTATTTATCCCTTTTCCTTGCCAGTATACCATGCTCAAATCTGAAACACACAAGGCTAAAACCTGTATTGGAGCACATTTTGAAAGAGTATCTCCGATACCTAGTGATTTATTTGTTCTATACAATGTATCCATGAGATCTTTTACTATCCTAGATGAAATATTTAGGTTTTTAAATACCTTCTGTGGTATCCAGCGTTTTAAGGATAGGTCCACTATATGACTTTGTGATAACTCTATACTTAGCCAAGGGGGATTAGAGATATTCGCCTAATTCCATGCGTTTATATGTGCAATCTGACAGCTTCGATATATCTTACTAATATCAGGGAAGCCAAGGGCTCCATTCTGCGATAGTTGTTTTAAGCTATGGCTAGGTATTCTCGGTTTCTTTGCTGCCCAGGTAAACTTCGAGAATAATAGGTCAAATTTTCTGAGGGTCTCTGTTGGAACTTTATATGGAATGGCTCTAAATAAATATGTAAGTTTTGGAAGAATATACGCCTTTAAGATGTTTATTCGTCCCATCCATGATAATTCTATCCTAGCCCATCGCTTGCACTCCTCTTGCAGCTCAGAATATAGGGAGGAGAAGTTTAACTCTACCAATTCCTCAATCTGAGGTGTTATCTTCAAACCTAAATAATCAATATGATCTGGGACACTGCTATATTTCTCGAATCTTCGTAATAGAGCATATTGATTAGAGTTAAAGAATAGAGGGATGATCTGAGTTTTAGCTAAATTTATACTATAATTAGACATTAAACTGAATTCATCTATAGAATTGAGTAACTCCGGGATCGACTGTTCCGGGGATGACATGGTTAGAATTACATTGTCCGCGTACAATGTTATTGTATGCTTATGTTCTCCAACCTGTATACCTTTTATCTGTTTAGATTGGCGTATATGTTGTGCCAGAGGTTCAATTGTCAAAGCATACAGTAAAGGAGCGAGTGGGCACCCCTGTCTCCTTCCATTCTTGATATCAAATGGGTCCGAAGCCAGGGAAGGTCCCCCTATCCTTGCTTGTGGATTGGAATACAGGGCCATTATGGAATCAAAATTTTTCCCACTTAATCCAAACCTCCGAAGGGTCTCTGAGAGAAATCTCCAGTCTACCCTATCGAAAGCTTTCTCTGCGTCTAGAGCCAAAATAGTATACCTAGGATTCTTCGGATATTATCCATCCCTGTTCTCCCCGGAATAAATCAGATTGATCTGGATGTACAAGATCTTTGATCACACCCTTTAATCTATTGGCCCAAATTTTTGAGTAGATCTTAATGTCTAGATTAATTAAAGATATAGGTCTGTAGTTTGCTACGGACACGGGGTCCTTCCCTGGCTTCGGGATAGGTAGTATTGATGCCTCCAGCATTTCCAGCGGAAAGCCTTTATTTGGCTTTATTGAGTTAAATAATCTGACTAATATCGGTGATATTATTGGACTTAAAACCTGATAAAATAATGTCGAAAAGCTGTCAGGACCAGGGGATTTCCCTTTTTTTAGATCTTTAATCATATTATTTATTTTTGAAACTATAATAGGAGAGTTTAAATTGTCAAGTTTCTCTATAGAGAGTTTAGGAAGGTTCAATGATTCTAGATATTTAGTAACCTCTTCTATAGACAAATTCAGTCTAGGTTGATTATATAGGGATTGATAGTATTTTCTAAAGGATTCTGCAATCTGTGGTGGTGCGATGCATTCCTGATCTTCATATATTATTTTTTTTATCCTATTCGCAGCATTTTGCAGTTTAATTTTCCTGGTTAGTTCCTTCCCCACTCGGTTATTGCTATAGTACCATTTGTTTTTTAAACGGGAAAGCGCAAAGTCAGTGTTTACTTTGAGTCTTTGCAATATTTGTTTTTGAACTGACTGTACCTTCTCAGTTGCTTCCCTAGTTGGATTCATTTTATGTTGTCTTTCTAATGGTGCTAATATAGTGTAAAGTTCTGGTAAATCCTTACCCCTTTGTTTCCTCAACCAAATTTCTCTTTTAATTAGGTGTCCCCTTAGTACACATTTCATTGCGCACCACAGAGTGCTCTCGGAAATATCCGAATCATAATTATGTTCTATATAAGTAACTGCTTGATCTTTCAATTCCTGTTTACTTTCAAGTGAATTTAGTGTACTCTCGTTCAGCCTCCACCTTTTGTTTATTCTATATGCTTGATCTGTTTTAGTAACTAAAAAAATAGGGGCATGGTCCGACCATGTGATGTGCCCAATGCTGGAGGATATACAACTATCCAGCATGGGGCCCATCACAAAAAAATTATCTATTCTAGAATACGATTGGTGGGGTTTAGAGAAGAAAGTGTAATCCCTCTGGTCAATGAGTTGAATTCTCCATACGTCATATAGGTTATGTTTAAATATACAATCAGAGAGGGCTTCTGCTCTGGCCTTCAGTCTCGGATCATAATTACCTATTTTTAGGCTTTTCCTGTCCAATGGATAGTGGGTTAATATCGCCTCCCAGTATTATCATTCCTCTACCTATCTTATCTATAGCAGTCATGGTAGCATTGATAAAACTAGTTGGTCTATCCGATGGTGCGTACAGATTTGCCAAGGTGTATAATGCATCGTTTATCTTACAAACTAGAATTACTCTTCTCCCTTCTTGATCTATCTCGTGATAACAGTATTCAAATTTATTTCTGCCAGAGATTATTATAGTGACTCCCCTTTTTTCCCCCCAACAAGGAGGATGAAAAAAGGCCTGGGTATTTTTTATATCTCCACAGTGGTCTTACATCTTGTTTCCAGTGTGTTTCCTGGACGAAAGCTACGTCCACCCGATTCGTTTCCAGCATATCGAATAGATAGGAACGCTTGTAAGGCGAGTTCAGTCCCTGGGCATTTATCGATTTAAGGGACATTGAATCCTATGTTTTCTTCTGCTCAACCCCCACCCCGCCTCCCCCCACGCCCATCCGCCGTCCCTTACCACATACATACCCATACACTCATCATATTCGGGTCTCCCGAGCCGCGGAGAACACTCTGTAGATCGGGACGAGATTGCAGACTTTATCTGAGATAGCTCCTCCTTGTAGTTCACTAAGTTTTTGTCCAAGTCATTTTGGATTTTTGAATAGAGTGAGTCCAATGCCGTTAACAAATTTGACTGGGTTATATATGTTGATGTCTGAAGTACGGTCTGGAGAAATCTTATCCGTTGCGGCTGAAGTATTTAGTTGTCCTTTAGGTGAGTAGTATGCCTCAATAGGGTAAGGTTTCCCAGTTTTCTGAGTATTTTTACTCTTTTCTGTTTTGTCAGGTTTAGGGGGCATTTTTGCAGTTTATTTATCTACCTAATGGTAGAATATAGCCAGCAGATGCTTACCCCTTCTTAATTTCTTAGGTTGGATAATTTATTGGATCTTCCTCTATTAATTTGTCAACTTCCTTGAGTTTCCTCTTTTATTGGTGTACTGGCAGGATGGATTGTTCCGTTATATTTAAGCGTATCCAGCTCTGTTAGACTCCCCGCCTTTCAGCAGCTGAGTTAGCCCGGGGAGTATATTGTCAGGATGCTAGAGTTGATCAGGTTTGCTTCTTTCCAGATACTAAAATTTTACTGCCCATCCCTTTATATTTTTAAAGCACAGTGTGTCTGGCATATAGTTTGTGCTGCTATTATGATTTAGTCAATTGAGGATGCTGAATCCCCCTCAGATTGTCATGGAACAACCCCCTCAGTTCTTAGGGGGAACTTCCTTTCATTAGCCTCAATGCCAAGAGAAGGGGGGTTCAGTTGTTGCCACTTCTGTACTTACAAAGATATGTCAGCACAGTGCGCACGTGTAATTGTGAATCAACTCTGCTTATCCTAGGATGTTAATTCTGCCCGGTTATATTTTTGCCCTCGAACTATACAATTTTACAATAGGGCTGTGAACAGAACATTCTATTTTTTTTTTATTTTTTATTATTGCCAAAATTGGCCTTGATCTGTTAAATCTTGTGTTTAGTTTCTTCTGCAGTCGTGAGATAGAGCAGAGCTCTTTTAGCATAGGATCCTTAAAGTTTATTATGCATAGTTGCCGAGCCCCATGAGCTTAGTACTCCTATTCCTGTTCCCCATTCAGCCAGTCACAGTCTTATTTTACTATTTCAGCTTGGGTCCATAAAGAGTCCAGAAACAATTTAATGTAGGGTTTCCCCTGGAGCTCAGCTCATTTTAAGTCCCATCTGTGTTTACTTTGCAGCAAGGCTCAGTCTGAGTAGCAACTAACTTACAGCACACACAATATAAAGAAATGAACTCTAGTTTGCGGTATTTCCCGCACTTCACCTCCCTCTTGGCTTTAAGGTGAGAGTGTATCTTATATTTCAACAGGCAAATAGTTATATCTGTCAGTCTAGAAGTAGCAGACTTAGCTCCTTAACTCCTGCTAAGATTTTTCAACTGTGGTGAGACTTCCAGCATTTTAAGCAGAGGGAATGGGCTGCTATATACAGTTCCTTTTATGATGTATTCCCTTCTTTTGAAGCTCAGGTCTCATCTGAGTGTTAGAAGAGATTTATGTTTCTGGGGCAGATTATCCGTAAATCATCGAGGGAGCGTTTTTATCACAACAATTGCGGTAAGCAGTTGCACATGATTCCCTTAAAACAACAGTCTGTCCAACAACCCCCCCCCCCCCCCCCCCCCGTTTGTAGCAGATTTATAGCAGGCAAACATTGTATATCATTAGGTTAGGATTGCAGTTCTTTGAGATTAATTGTTTAAATATTTCTCTCCCAAATAACTTGTAACATGATTTGTGTTAGGCGTTTCCGCCTCCTACTTGCCCGCTCCGGGAGACACTCCACATTCAGGAAAGGAGGCACCACCAAAACTTCACTCGTCACGCCCGAAGTAGTTCTGATGAGACGTTGTCCGGGTTAGCGGTTACTCCTCCGTTGCTGATAATTCCTTGGCAGTCAGTGTTGTCGAGGACATTCCTTGTCTGGGGGAGACAACTTGCTCTGCAACGCTTCTCCCGAGCCACGGCACGCCCCTCACATACGACGTACACGTCCTACGTCATCACGCACCATGCAATCACTTTTTTGTACTATATTATTGATAATACTATCATTGGAATTATTGTTGTTGATAATAATAATACACATGAAATTACTCATAGTTAAAAAAAATAATTTTATGTTTCTCTTTAGGATCTGAGAAAACACTATGAAGAACCAAACATCATATGAATATTTCTATATCATACCATTTTCCAGAAAGTCAACAGACCAACCAATCACTTTATTTTTATTTTCTATTATTTATTTACTGGGTGTCACATTGAATACAGTTATTATTACTGTTGTATACGCTGATTCTCCGTTACACCAGCCCATGTTCCTTTTCCTCTGCAATCTGTCTTTTATAGATATTTGTTTCACAACAGTCACTGTTCCTAAACTAATACATATTTTATTATCTGGAAATAACATTATATCCTTCATAGATTGCTTCACACAGGTATTTTTCTTCTTGTTCTTGGCATCCACAGAAGAAGTTTTATTATTTGTCATGGCATTTGATCGTTACCTGGCCATCTGTAAACCTTTCCATTATCATCACATTTTAAATAGGAAATGTTGTGGCCTTGTTATACTCAGCATGTGGTTAAGTGGATTTGTTCACTCATTATGTGTTACTTATGTCATTTCGAATATAAGCTTCTGCTATCCTAATATAATTTATCAATTTTACTGTGATCTCAAGGATCTCTCAAAGATTTTCTGTTCCAAAGTGAGGTTCTACATGATAATTTACATTGATACCTTGATCTTTGGATTATGTCCTTGTGTGTGCACTTTAATATCTTACTGCAAAATTATAAAAATTGTCTTAGCCATTAAATCTGCTGATGGGAGAAGGAAAGCTTTGTCGACTTGCTCCTCCCACCTTACAGTCCTCGTTATTTTCTATGGGACGTGTGTTTCTGTGTACTTCAGAAACTCGTCCAAGGAAACCGACATACTGGACCAGGTGTTAACCGTGCTGTATACAACAGTAACACCCATCCTGAACCCTCTGATATACAGTTTACGCAATAAAGAAATTAGAAGTGGTTTGTGGAGACTGATTGGGAAGAAATCAGGGTAGTTAAATGCTTTATATTTATATTCTTGTTATATGTTTATTCTTGAGGTCTCATTTATTTAGTGGCAACACATTTCACAGTCCAGACATCTCTAACAAAACATATTTCTTAATTATCTGATTAACATGAATCATACACCCAATAGATTACATATATTACTGTGTTACATTTTTATTTATTTTTGTTCAGAAAATGTCTATTCCTCACAAATTTAGCTTTTTTTGACCAGAACAGTACAGTGATATTTTGAAATGTATATATTTTCCAGAACATTCTACAAGCACCTTCCAGTAATATAAATAGTGATATAAATACAGGCCTTAAACCCACCAGTTCAGTTTAATTCCAGATGCTCAATCGATACACAACTGCATTTTTCTTAGATGGCATCAAGAGGCTACAAGCATCCAGTAGACACTTTTTTGCTATGTCTACGGCCAATTTATCAAGAGAAGAGCAAAAAAATTACTCTGTGGAAGCATCGGCTAAGATGTGTGAGATTTACAAGGCTTTTTTCGGTAATGTGTTTAAGGGATCAAGACAAACCCTGGTCACCTGCATTTCAAATCTCTGGAAGGTAAAATGGACTACTGTGGCTTATGTTATCAAGTTTTTTAAGTTCAATGTTCAATATTTCAATGTTATTTAAAAAAAAACGATCATATATGGAAAATACTGCAATTATCTGTTAAACAATATTCATGGACTAAATAAATATATTTTTCCATTATTAAAAGTTTATTTTGTTCTTTTGTACGATGGTACAGAAAGGAAAAAAGAACCAGTTTGCTGTACTAAAACTTTGTCAGGAAACCAGAGACCATTCAAGCGACTGCTCCTTCTGCATGGTGGACCCTTCCAATCCTCAGACTGACAAGAATGTGCCTGCTATCATGTATTTGTACTTTCCTTTCACCATAACTTGGTACCACACATATCTGGAGAGAGCAGCCATGCTTAGAAGAGAGCAGCAAGTCAGAGAACTAGGGAGATGTTATCGATCCAGGTGACAATTTCAGAAGTGGAGGGAAGGAGAGAAACTCATAATACCCTCACAAAAAAGGCCTCAAATGCTTGATCAGAGATCTTGGTCTCACCAAGTCCAATGCTGAGCTTTTGACCTCTAGGCTCAAGCTGTGGAATTTATGGGATGATAGTGTGCAAGTCGCAGATCATAGGAAGAGTCTTCCAGTTTTTTTATCCATCAAGATGGAATGTGATGGAAGACTACATCTGGGGGCTGATTCGTGAAATTCATAAAGCTACTAAATGTTTTCTGGTCATTTTTGTATGTGTTGTTTTTGTCAGACTTTATGTGAATGGGAAATATTCAGATTCAAAAGTTTTCCCATTGGAAATATTTACATTTTCAAAATATGTCTGTCTTGGTCACAAAAGCAGGGTATGTGGGGAATAATATACATTGTGCATACTTTTGAGACATAAGCAATTACAAAAATAACTTGATACCCAGGAGCAAAAATTGTGTTACATTGTGATTTGTTTGTTTCATTTATTTCAATCTCTCTTGTCCAGGAGGAACAAGCCGGATCCTTGGACATTAATTTTTTTGTCAAAGGTTGATATTATCCTCAAGGATTAAAACTACAATTCTAATCCTTTAAAGATTCTATTTGGAATTTGGTTCTGTCCCTTGCAATATGACTGTCTTGGTTTGTCTTTGAAATACTGGATCCAGGAGAGCTATCTCACAGTGAATAACTGAGACCGACACCAATGCAACTGTGAAACAACTCTGATTTTAATTGTTTAGACAAGCGTATATAAACGAAGATAAAAGCATTAGTTACTACAATATAATTGGTTATTCTGATATTCTAATATGCAGAAGGGAGTGTTTTACAAGAAAATGCACTTAAAATATAATATGTAAAATAGTGTTACAAAAATCGTTCTTATGAAGAATTACAGAACTTTCAGAGACAACTTGTTGATGTTCCAGAAACCTCTGTTCTAGCCTTGGAATAGTAAGATAAGACCATTCTCATAACAATTATGCTACTGGTGTGATCTGGCCATCCAGAAGCTGCTGCAGACATCAGCTTCTTTGACACACTGTCGGCTTTAACTCTCACAGATCCTTTCAATCCCCTCTTAGAACCATAGGATTCATATAATATGGTTCTTCCCCTTTTGTTTCTGTCTATAGATCTGTAAATACTGTCGGTATCCTTCAGGGGTATGTTGTTGGGGATTGAGGGGTAGGTTTGTTTCATACATAGTTATCTGTGTAATGCCTCTGGTGGCCAATTTACGAAAACAGGGGATTATACACAATACTACTAGTATGAACATGACAAACACCACCAGGATGATTATTCCCAATTGAGTTAAAGCCTTTTTCCAATCACTTAGCCAACCAAAATATTGATCCCAAGGGTTGGCAAAACCTGAATTATTTTTCAGTTCTATGAATAAGTCCTCGAGCTTTTGTATGGCTATGGTAACCTTTCCAATAGGTCCTGTATTGTATGATTATATAAAAAGCACCTATAACTACTATTATTAAAACAAAACACTTAACTATCTTCCAACCATGAACATATTCCAAATGTCCAATCAAAACCTGTGGCCTACTTGAGATCTGTGGCCACTTTTCTTATATTAGTTAACAACTGTAGGATAAAATTAGAGTGGACTGATAAATCAAAACAACATATTCAATTAAAAATACCACATCCATAATAAAGCTTATAATAACCGACTATGGCTGTCCTGTTTTACCGGACTCCCACTGGACAATACTGATTAGGTTTAGACCTTTGGCGACTGTGCAGACCTTGGCTTCGCTCAGCAGAGAGATTGGACTTGCAATCTAAAAAAATTAAAAGTATCTCTCTCTCTCTTAAATATGGAAGGCCTGCCATAACTATCTACCTTTGTTACATAATGGCATAACCTGATGACCCAAAACACATGTGGTCACAAAACTATATAATTTTGCACATAGAGGCACCAAAGATGTATTAACCCCTTGCCGACAGGTGACGTGCCTGGCACGTCATGCACTTAACAGAGTAAAGAAAGCGACCAGCTTTCTTTACTCTATCGGTGTTGCTACAATGCCTCTAGGTAGAGGCATTGTGCAGCACCCCCAAAAAGTGCGGGGGCGCGCTACGATCACTCCCCGGAGTGATGGTAGCAGCCATTTAAAAATTGCTGCGCCCGCTGCACACATGTGCTTAGAAAGCGAACAATCTTCTAAGCATCTCCGGTTGTAAGGTCAGCAAAGGTACCCCCCGTCACCCCCCTACCAGATCAGTCACCAGGAGGTCCCCGCGACCAGGTACTCGCAGCTCCCGTGTCCCTCGCCGTCAGACCCCCCGCTCAGTGCGCGCGCGGCAATGGCAACTCACGCGCGCGTGCAACAATTCTGTAGCTTTCCTGTCCCAAGCGTCGCTATGGAAACGGACAGCATGGCGCACGTATCACGCGTCACGGGGCGGAGCTGTAGCCCTTTAAAATCAAGGCGCGCATTGTCACAAATTGCTTGAGTATTACCAAGCTAGTTCCTGTGTTAGTTGTACTCTGCGTTTCTACCTGATTTGTTCCTGTTTTCGACCCGGCTTCTCTATTTGGATTCTCCTGTTTTCTGGTTCCCGTGATTTGGCTTCATCCCTGGTTTATGCTGTCTTCTGAAACCCGACCCCGGCCTGTTTTTCGACTCCTCTACCTTCTGGCTCCCCGACCCGGCTTTCTCCTGACGATTCTTCTGTTGACACTCGTGCCCGATATCACTACTGCAGCTCACCATACTCTCCAGTATTGTGGTGTCTGGCAAGGGCTGTCACTTCTGCACATTGGGGCTCCACTTCAGAACTACGGTACGTTCATCACAAAATACTCAAGCCATCTCATGGACCCCGCAGAAGTGATGGAGGCCGTTACTGCATTATCAAGACAACTCTCTACGCTGACTCAGTCAGTCCAGGACTTACAAGAAAGCCAGTCTCACTTCCAACACCAACTTCATGACTTGCAGACATCACGTCATTTTCCCTCCCCAGAGTGAATACTAGACATGTGCAAAACTAAAATTTTCGTTTCGTTTTCGTCCATTCGGACGAAAATGTTATTTATTTCGTCTAAAACGAATTTCGTTCATTAGTGCATTCGTTTCAGACGAAATTCATTCATTATTTTCGTTTCGTTAATTTTTTTCGTTCGTTTTATAGAATACAATGTAATACTATTGGCTTTCTATAAACCGAACGAGAGCCCCATTCATAAGAATTTCTTATGAATGGGGCTCTCGTTCGGTTCATAGAAAGGCAATAGTATTAATTGTATTCTATAAGCCGAAAGTCTATAAACCGAACGACTTTCGGTTTATAGACTTTCGGCTTATGGAATACATGTAATCCTATTGCTATTCTATAAACCGAACGACTTTCGGTTTATAGAATAGCCATAGGTTTACATGTATTACATAAGCCGAAAGTCTATAAACCGAAAGTCGTTCGGTTTATAGGCTGTCGGCATTTAACTAATAAGAGACAGAGTCTCCATTCATAAAATTATGAATGGAGACTTTGTCTCCGTGTAGTAAAATGCCGACAGCCTATAAACCGAACGACTTTCGGTTTATAGGCTGTGGGCATTTTACTACACGGAGACAAAGTCTCCATTCATAATTTTATGAATGGAGACTCTGTCTCCGTGTAGTAAAATGCCGACAGCCTATAAACCGAACGTTCGGTTTATAGGCTGTCGGCTTATGGAATACATGTATTCCTATTGCTATTCTATAAACCGAACGACTTTCGGTTTATAGAATAGCCATAGGATTACATGTATTGCATAAGCCGAAAGTCTATAAACCGAAAGTCGTTCGGTTTATAGGCTGTCGGCATTTAACTAATAAGAGACAGAGTCTCCATTCATAAAATTATGAATGGAGACTTTGTCTCCGTGTAGTAAAATGCCGACAGCCTATAAACCGAACGTTCGGTTTATAGGCTGTGGGCATTTTACTACACGGAGACAAAGTCTCCATTCATAATTTTATGAATGGAGACTCTGTCTCCGTGTAGTAAAATGCAGACAGCCTATAAACCGAACGTTCGGTTTATAGGCTGTCGGCTTATGGAATACATGTATTCCTATTGCTATTCTATAAACCGAACGACTTTCGGTTTATAGAATAGCCATAGGATTACATGTATTGCATAAGCCGAAAGTCTATAAACCGAAAGTCGTTCGGTTTATAGGCTGTCGGCATTTAACTAATAAGAGACAGAGTCTCCATTCATAAAATTATGAATGGAGACTTTGTCTCCGTGTAGTAAAATGCCCACAGCCTATAAACCGAACGTTCGGTTTATAGGCTGTCGGCTTATGGAATACATGTATTCCTATTGCTATTCTATAAACCGAACGACTTTCGGTTTATAGAATAGCCATAGGATTACATGTATTGCATAAGCCGAAAGTCTATAAACCGAAAGTCGTTCGGTTTATAGGCTGTCGGCATTTAACTATACAGAGACAGAGTCTCCATTCATAAAATTATGAATGGAGACTTTGTCTCCGTGTAGTAAAATGCCGAAAGCCTATAAACCGAACGATCCGTTTATAGACTTTCGGCTTATATAATACATGTAATCCTATGGCTATTCTATAAACCGAAAGTCGTTCGGTTTATAGAATAGCAATAGGAATACATGTATTCCATAAGCCGACAGCCTATAAACCGAACGTTCGGTTTATAGGCTGTGGGCATTTTACTACACGGAGACAAAGTCTCCATTCATAATTTTATGAATGGAGACTCTGTCTCCGTATAGTTAAATGCCGGCTTTTAACTATACGGAGACAAAGTCTCCATTTATAATTTTATGAATGGAGACTCTGTCTCCGTATAGTTAAATGCCGGTGTTCTGACAAATTTCTGGAGCAAATTCTCCTGCGCAATCGCAGGAGAATTTGCTCACTGCGCATGCGCATAAAGTTACAGCTGATAACTCAGCTGTAACTTTGTGACCACCGCGCATGCGCCAGCTGCGCAACCCACCTCCCGCCCCCTCACACCCCCTGCACACCCCTTCTTACCAGATCATCGACCACAGCGATACACAGCGCATGCGCACGCCTATCCAGCCGTTTGGGAATGTGCGCGTCCGTTGTTGTGTTCTTAAGGTGGTAAGTAACATGGGGCGTCGGGACATAAGGGGGCAAGCATCCTGGTGAGGGCTGCCTCATCTTGATGGGATTTGTGATCCTCCTGCTGCATCAATAATACAGCAGGAGGATCACAAATCCCATCAAGATGAGGCAGCCTTCACCAGGATGCTTGCCCCCTTATGTCCCGACGCCCCGTGTTACTTACCACCTTAAGAACACAACAACGGACGCGCGCATTCCCAAACGGCTGGATAGGCGTGCGCATGCGCTGTGTATCGCTGTGGTCGATGATCTGGTAAGAAGGGGTGTGCGGCGGGTGTGAGGGGGGCGGGAGGTGGGTTGCGCAGCTGTCTCATGCACGGTGGTCACAAAGTTACAGCTGAGTTATCAGCTGTAACTTTATGCGCATGCGCAGTGAGCAAATTCTCCTGCGATTGCGCAGGAGAATTTGCTCCAGAAATTTGTCAGAACACCGGCTTTTAACTATACGGAGACAAAGTCTCCATTTATAATTTTATGAATGGAGACTCTGTCTCCGTATAGTTAAATGCCCACAGCCTATAAACCGAACGTTCGGTTTATAGGCTGTCGGCTTTTAACTATACGTTTGTCTCCATTCATAAATTTATGAATGGAGACTCTGTCTCCGTATAGTTAAATGCTATTGTATTCTATAAACCGACTCTATTTCGGCTTATAGAATGCAATAGTACTACGAATGGACGAATGAACGAATGATTTTCCTTTATTAACCATTCGTTCATTCGGCTTTAGTTAGCTTAGCATTTTCGTTCTTCGTTTTTCGGGCGAATGGACGAAAATGCAATTTTCGGACGAAAATGCATTAGTCCGAAAACGAATGCACATGTCTAGTATATATTCACATGTAAATTGCTTTTTTAATAAAAAATTATGACATAAAAAAAATCTTGTTTTTATTTCCTTTTATGTGACAAAGCTGCCTCTCTCTTTCCCTTGCCCCCAGATTTGTCGCTCTCCCCCCCTTAGTGTTGTCTCTCTCTCACCCTCCCTTTAGCTCCCCCCTCGCTCCCCTTGTGTCTGTCTCTTCCCCCCTTCCCTCCCCTTGTTTCTCTCTGCCCCCCCCCTTGTTATTCTGTCCCCCCCTCACCTGTTTCTTGCTCCCTGGTGGCTAGTGGGGGCAGCCGGGGGATGTATGCACTATACATAATAGACGGAAGTGTCGGGCAGCATGGAGGTTGTCTGCACGATTCGTGCAGACATCCCCCAGCTGCCCGATTCTCCCTGGTGGCTAGCGAGGCAGCGGTGGATGTCTGCGCGATGAGCGAGACCTCCCCTGCTGCCGCCCGGAACGACAGCCAGGACTTTTATGAGGAAGCCGGAAGTACCCAGCTTCATCGTAGAAGTCCCGGCGGTCATGCCGGGCGGCAGCAGGAGAGGTCTCGCTCATCGCGCAGACATCCACCGCTGCCTCGCTAGCCACCAGGGAGAATCGGGCAGCTGGGGGATGTCTGCACGAATCGTGCAGACAACCTCCATGCTGCCCGACACTTCCGTCTATTATGTATAGTGCATACATCCCCCGGCTGCCCCCACTAGCCACCAGGGAGCAAGAAACAGGTGAGGGGGGGACAGAATAACAAGGGGGGGGGGGCAGAGAGAAACAAGGGGAGGGAAGGGGGGAAGAGACAGACACAAGGGGAGCGAGGGGGGAGCTAAAGGGAGGGTGAGAGAGAGACAACACTAAGGGGGGGAGAGCGACAAATCTGGGGGCAAGGGAAAGAGAGAGGCAGCTTTGTCACATAAAAGGAAATAAAAACAAGGTTTTTTTTATGTCATAATTTTTTATTAAAAAAGCAATTTACATGTGAATATATACTAGACATGTGCATTCGTTTTCGGACGAATGCATTTTCGTCCGAAAATTGCATTTTCGTCCATTCGCCCGAAAAACGAAGAACGAAAATGCTAAGCTAACTAAAGCCGAATGAACGAATGGTTAATAAAGGAAAATCATTCGTTCATTCGTCCATTCGTAGTACTATTGCATTCTATAAGCCGAAATAGAGTCGGTTTATAGAATACAATAGCATTTAACTATACGGAGACAGAGTCTCCATTCATAAAATTATGAATGGAGACTTTGTCTCCGTATAGTTAAATGCCCACAGCCTATAAACCGAACGTTCGGTTTATAGGCTGTGGGCATTTAACTATACGGAGACAGAGTCTCCATTCATAAAATTATAAATGGAGACTTTGTCTCCGTATAGTTAAAAGCGGGCATTTAACTATACGGAGACAGAGTCTCCATTCATAAAATTATGAATGGAGACTTTGTCTCCGTGTAGTAAAATGCCGAAAGTCTATAAACCGAACGTTCGGTTTATAGGCTGTCGGCTTATGGAATACATGTATTCCTATTGCTATTCTATAAACCGAACTTTCGGTTTATAGAATAGCCATAGGATTACATGTATTACATAAGCCGAAAGTCTATAAACCGATCGTTCGGTTTATAGACTTTCGGCATTTTACTACACGGAGACAAAGTCTCCATTCATAATTTTATGAATGGAGACTCTGTCTCTGTATAGTTAAATGCCGACAGCCTATAAACCGAACGACTTTCGGTTTATAGACTTTCGGCTTATGTACTACATGTAATCCTATGGCAATTCTATAAACCGAAAGTCGTTCGGTTTATAGTTTAGCAATAGCATTACATGTATTCTATAAACCGAACGTCGTTCGTTTTAAAGACTTTCGGCTTATAGAATACTATTGGCTTTCTATAAACCGAACTAGAGTCGAGTCCCCATTCATAAGAAATTCTTGTGAATGAGGAGGGACTCTAGTTAGGTTTATAGAATGCCAATAGTATTCTATAAGCCGAAAGTCTTTAAAACGAACGACGTTCGGTTTATAGAATGCATGTAATGCTATTGCTGTTCTATAAGCCGAATGTCTTTCGGCTTATAGAACAGCAATAGCATTACATGTATTCTATAAACCGAACGTCGTTTGTTTTAAAGACTTTCGGCTTATAGAATACATGCTGCTATTGGCTTTCTATAAACCGAAAGAGTCCCCATTCATACGAATAGGTCAATTGACCTATTCGTATGAATGGGAACTCAATTTCGGTTTATAGGAAGCTAATAGCATTACATGCATTCCATAAACCGAAAGTCATTCATGTCGGTTTATGGAATGTAGTACAATGCTATTGGTATTGTAAACCGACTCTATTTCGGTTTAGAATGCCAATAGCACGAATGGACGAATGGACGAATGAACGAATGATTTTCGTTTATTAACCATTCGTTCATTCGGATTTTGTTAGTTAAAATTTTCGTTATTCGTTTTTCGGACGAATGGACGAAAATGCTATTTTCGTCCGAAAATGCATTCGTCCGAAAACGAATGCACATGTCTAGTGAATACCTCCGTCCTCTTCAGTGCCAATTCCCGAACCACTTTTGATGTCAACTCCTGAACCCAAGATCCCTCTACCGGAGCGGTTCTCGGGCGACAGGAAGAAATACCGTGCTTTTATGACGTCGTGTCGACTCCTGTTCTCTTTGCAACCCAAGACCTACGCTTCGGATTATGTAAAGATTCGGACTGTCATCACACTACTTCAGGGGGAACCGCAGACTTGGGCACATCATCTTCTACATTCCCACCATCCTGCATTAGACACTTGGACTGCCTTCTGCCAAGAGATGGATGCTCTCTTCGATGATCCCCTTAGAACGGCTACTGCGCAATCTTCTCTCCGTTCCCTAAGACAAGGCCGAAGACCAGTTGAAGAATACGTGACAGAATTCCGAAGTTTGGCAATAGACAGTACATGGAATGAACCAGCATTACTGGACCAATTTCGTCAGGGGCTGGCTCCTCAAAGATGAGCTCGCTCGTATAGGGATACCAGCGTCCCTTGATGCCCTTATACATTTAGTCGTACAACTGGATCAACGACTCAGGGAGAGAAGATTGGAGCGTGCCTCTTCATTTACATCCCCACAGGGTAAATCTGCAGCCTCCTTCGAACCTTCTAGTTCATGTTCTCCAGCCAGTAACTCCTCTGAAGAACCTATGCAAATTGGCATGGCCAGAGGCCCCCTCACTGAGGCTGAAAAGAACCATAGACGACTGAATAACTTATGTCTCTACTGTGGTAAACCCGGTCACCTCATTCGAACCTGTCCTCGACTACCTAGACCAGCGAGAGGTAAGGATACCCCCTTCCATACATGCCTCAGTTCTGTGCTGCTACAGGGGTCTCCTCATCTATCCTTTCCCTTGTTTTTACAGTGGAACACTAACAGTGCCACGATCCACGCCATCATCGACTCTGGAGCCAGTTGCTGTTTTCTTGACCGATCAACAGCGAAGTCTCTGCGCATCCCTATTTTCAAGAGAGAAAGGCCGTTGCATATACAAGTAGTAGACGGGACTCCTCTCAACTCAGGACCAGTTACTTTTGAGACCCTCCCGCTGCAAATCACGATTGGCTCCTCTCATACAGAGACTCTTCGTTTTAATATTGTGACCTCTCCTCTCTATCCTGTTATTTTGGGAATCTCCTGGTTACGTCAACATAACCCTCACATTGATTGGGATAAGGGATCAGTCTCGTTTCACTCTGACCACTGTCAACACCAATGTTTGGTCAACCAATCTCCTCTGTTGACCACCGTGGATTCCTATACCATCAGCACCACCCCAGATATACCAGATCCTTATGCCGATTACGCCGATGTATTCGACAAGAGGGGTGCTGACGTATTGCCCCCGAGACGCCCTTATGATTGTCCGATTGATTTGCTACCAGGTTCCTCAATCCCATTCGGGAGGATTTATCCATTATCTGAACCTGAATTACTCCATCTTAAGACCTATATTGAAGAAAACCTGGAGAAAGGTTTCATCCGACCTTCCACCTCTCCAGCAGGTGCGGCCATCTTTTTCATTGGAAAAAAAGATGGAGGTCTCAGACCTTGTATAGACTATCGAGAACTCAACGATATCACGGTTAAAAATCGATATCCGCTCCCACTCATCCCAGAACTCTTAGATAGAGTGAGGGACGCTACGGTCTTTACCAAAATTGACCTACGCGGGGCTTACAATCTAGTCCGGATTCGCAAAGGGGACGAATGGAAGACAGCTTTTCGCTCCCGATACGGGCACTTCGAATACCTAGTAATGCCATTCGGACTATGCAACGCCCCGGCTACGTTTCAGCACTTCTTGAATGATGTTTTTCGGGATTTTTTGGATATGTTTTTGGTAGTGTATTTGGACGACCTTCTCATCTTCTCCACAGACATTCAAACACACCGCCTCCATGTTCATAAGGTTCTCTCTCGTCTCAGGACACATCGACTATATGCCAAGCTCGAGAAATGCTCGTTTGAATGTTCACAAGTTGAATTTTTGGGGCACATTATCACTCCTGGAAAAATACAAATGGATCAGAAAAAGATTGCAGCAGTCCTAAATTGGCCCATACCTACTTGTAAAAAATCAGTACAACGGTTCATAGGATTCGCCAATTACTACCGTAAATTTATAAGGGGGTTCTCTCACGTTGTCGCCCCCATTACAGAACTGACTAGACAACACATCTCGTTCAGTTGGTCCCCGCAGGCCCAAAAAGCCTTCGACCTCCTCAAATTACGCTTTACCTCCGCTCCGATCCTTATCCAACCGAACACTTCTATTCCTTTCTTCGTGGAAGTGGATGCATCCGAGACCGCCGTAGGGGCAGTGTTGTCACAAAGGCATGGGGAGAAGGCTATCTTACATCCGGTAGCTTTTTACTCACACCGTCTAACCCCTACCGAATCACGTTATGATATCGGGGACAGAGAATTGTTGGCCATCAAACAAGCATTGGAAGAATGGAGACATCTGTTGGAAGGTACGGTGCATCCGGTCACCATCTACACAGACCATCGTAATCTCGAATATCTAAAAAGAGCTAAACGTCTCCGACCTCGACAAGCGAGATGGTCCCTCTTTTTTACCCGATTTAATCTGCATATAACATTCCGACCAGGAGCTCGCAACGCTAAAGCTGATGCTCTCTCACGGATCTATGATACCTCCCCTAAAGACCGTATAACGCCTGATACGATTCTTCCCTCACACGTCTTCTTGTCCACTCACACCGATCTGATGAAGGAAATACTTACCCATTCTAAAGACACGGTTCTACCTCGCACCCCGGCTCCTATGCAGTCCCAAGGGGGATATCATCGTTACCAGGGTAAAATCTATGTACCAGAACCCGTCCGAGTCACAGCGATGCAATACGGCCATGACTCCGTGTTATCCGGACACGGCGGGATTACCAAGACGATTGAACTCCTTCGTCGTCACTTTTGGTGGCCTTCTATGAAGAAAGATATTATGTCTTATGTTCGCACCTGTGAGGTGTGTGCCAGGAACAAGTCATCTCGAACAAAACCGGCTGGCCTATTATGCCCTCTTCCTGTGTCCTCTCACCCTTGGACCTCTATCTCTATGGACTTCATCGTAGACCTTCCTCCCTCACATAGACATGACACCATAATGGTGGTAGTCGACCGATGTACCAAGATGGCTCATTTCATCCCCGTTATTGGAATACCTACCGCAGCTACTACTGCTTCCTTGTTTGTGACTTCGATTTTCCGTTTACATGGCTTACCTCAGTCCATCATCTCTGACCGGGGAGTCCAGTTCACCTCTCGTTTTTGGAAGTCCTTCTGCAAAAACCTTCAAATTAGTCCGGCATTGTCCACTGCTTTCCATCCACAAACCAACGGGCAGACAGAACGCCTGAACCAAATATTGGAACAATACCTCCGGTGCTACACTACTCACTTGCAGGATGATTGGCTCTCATTACTACCAACCGCAGAGTTCGCATACAATAACCATTATCAATCCTCAATCAAGATGTCCCCATTTTTTGCTCTGTATGGTTTGCACCCTGTATCTATCCCGGCATGATTTCCGACCCTTCTGTTCCCGAAGTCAGAGACCGGTTGTCTCGTATGTCACGGCAACTGTCCATTCTCCGCCTGAATCTCAAGACAGCTCAGGCAACCCAAAAACGCTATGCCGACCATAGACGCACTCCTCCGACTTACGCACCGGGTGACAAAGTATGGCTTTCATCCACTCACATCTGATTGGCCTGCCCTTCAAGGAAATTGGGTCCTCGCTTTCTCGGTCCTTACCCCATAGTGGAAATCCTCAGTCCTGTTGCGGTACGCCTGAAACTCCCGGCGTCGATGCGGATCCACCCGGTATTCCACGTCTCTCTTCTGAAACCGTATATGGTTAACCCTTTCGCAGGACGGGTCTCGGCGCCTCCGGCCCCTGTTGTCGTGGATGGTAATGAAGAATACGTGGTTCAACGGATCCTGGACTCTCGTTGGCGTAGGGAGCGTCTGGAGTACCTCATCCATTGGCGCGGGTACGGTCCTGAGGAGCAGTCCTGGCAACCGGTGTCCCACATTCACGCACCGGCTTGTTTACGTGCTTACCATCGGCGGTACCCCTCTCGCCCTCCGCATGATCGCGCCCGGAGTTCGTGCCTGGGGAGGGGGCTCTGTAAGGTCAGCAAAGGTACCCCCCGTCACCCCCCTACCAGATCAGTCACCAGGAGGTCCCCGCGACCAGGTACTCGCAGCTCCCGTGTCCCTCGCCGTCAGACCCCCCGCTCAGTGCGCGCGCGGCAATGGCAACTCACGCGCGCGTGCAACAATTCTGTAGCTTTCCTGTCCCAAGTGTCGCTATGGAAACGGACAGCATGGCGCACGTATCACGCGTCACGGGGGCGGAGCTGTAGCCCTTTAAAATCAAGGCGCGCATTGTCACAAATTGCTTGAGTATTACCAAGCTAGTTCCTGTGTTAGTTGTACTCTGCGTTTCTACCTGATTTGTTCCTGTTTTCGACCCGGCTTCTCTATTTGGATTCTCCTGTTTTCTGGTTCCCGTGATTTGGCTTCATCCCTGGTTTATGCTGTCTTCTGGAAACCCGACCCCGGCCTGTTTTTCGACTCCTCTACCTTCTGGCTCCCCGACCCGGCTTTCTCCTGACGATTCTTCTGTTGACACTCGTGCCCGATATCACTACTGCAGCTCACCATACTCTCCAGTATTGTGGTGTCTGGCAAGGGCTGTCACTTCTGCACATTGGGGCTCCACTTCAGAACTACGGTACGTTCATCACACCGGTGTTGCTAAAGTGCCTCGCTAGCGAGGCACTTAACAACACCATGATGCTCCCCAGAACTGATGGTGGTCGCTCTCCTGAGCGACCCCATCGGCTCAGTAGAAGGGAACGCTGCCTATACAGGCAGCGCTTCCCTTCTAATGGCAAGAGCATCGGAAGTGAAAGTATTTCACTTCCGATGCTCTAGGGGTAGCCAATCAATGCCGGCACAACAGATCTGTGTGATCTGTGTGCAGGCATGTATGGTAAGTGCTCTGATGAGCACTTATCATACAGTCAAAGGCAGAGGCGTCGCTAGGGGGGGGCTACTGGGGCTGAAGCCCCGGATCTCCCCTCCATAGCCCCGAATGGAGACCCTGACCACGCCCCCTCACGCTCGGCCCCGCCCCCTCACGTTCGATCCCGCCTCCTGTATGCTGAACAGCAGCAGACTCCATCCCCTCACAATAGGCTCCGCCCCTCGTGTTTAGCTCCGCCCCTCAAGTTTTGCAGGTGAGTGTTTGGCAGAGTGTGAGTGGCAGAGTTATTAGTGTGCAGGTGTATGTATGTGAGGTAAGTGGCAGAGTGTAAGTGGGTGTGAGTGGCAGAGTTATGAGTCTGCATATGTATGTAAGTAGCAGACTGTGAGTGGCAGAGTTATTAGTGTGCATGTGTATGAATGTGAGTGGCAGAATGTAATTTGCAGAGTATAAGTGGGTGTGAGTGGCAGAGTTATGAGTGTGCATGTGTATGTATATGAGTGGCAGAGTGTAAGTGGGTGTGAGTGGCAGAGTTATGAGTGTGCATGTGTATGTATGTGAGTGGCAGAATGTAATTTGCAGAGTGTAAGTGGGTGTGAGTGGCAGAGTTATGAGTGTGCATGTGTATGTATATGAGTGGCAGAGTGTGAGTGGCAGAGTGTAAGTAAGTGTATGTGTGTGAGTGTGGCAGAGTGTGATTGGAAGAGAGTGTGTGTGAGTGTAAGCATGAGTGGAAGAGTTATGAGTGTGTATGTGTGTGAGTGGCAGAATGTAAGTGTGTGTGAGTGGCAGAGTGTGATTGTATGAGTGAGTGTGCAGAGTGTGAGTGTTTGGAAGAGTGTGAGTTATGAGTGTGCGTGTATGTGTGTGGCAGAGTGTAAGTGTGGGTGAGTGGCAGAGTTTTGGAGTGTATAAGTGTGAGCAGCAGAGATATTAGTGTGCGTGTGAGTGAGTGTAAGCATGAGTGGAAGAGTTATGAGTGTGTATGTGTGTGAGTGGCAGAATGTAAGTGTGTGTAAGTGGCAGAGTGTGATTGTATGAGTGAGTGTGCAGAGTGTGAGTGTTTGGAAGAGTGTGAGTTATGAGTGTGCGTGTATGTGTGTGGCAGAGTGTAAGTGTGGGTGAGTGCCAGAGTTTTGGAGTGTATAAGTGTGAGCAGCAGAGATATGAGTGTGTGTGTGTGAGTGTAAGCGTGAGCAGCAGAGTTATGAGTGTGTGTGAGTGAAGGTGTGAAACAGTGCTCATACCATTTTTATTTTCACACCTGATTATCACATTCAATATGAATAATAGTGATTCATCTTTATATATAGTCTTTATGTTGATGGCAATGAGTCCATACACATGGCATTAAACATCACATGGACCTCGTTATACTATTAAACCCATACATTATGAGTGTATGAGCTGCTCATTATAGTATAGGCTTTACTCATGAAAGAGAGAATTGCAGGGAAGTGAGATGGGAATTTCAAAATTAAGGCTAAAGTAGCAGAGCTGGAAAAATTCTCGCATTCAGTTGAATTCCCATCTCAATTCCCTGCACTTCTCTCTTTTATTAGGTTGGTAGAAGGAGCATACCTTCATACCTCAGCCTATTCTCCCCAAGTTTTTTACCCCTTTTTATTAAAAAATTAAAAATATTTGTGATGTGAGTGTGAGAGTTGCAGGTTTACACACGAGTCTGCGTGGCAGAATGTCTGTGTGGGAAAGGCCATCTGTGTGTATAAGGGTGTCTGTGTGTAAGGTTGTCTGGATGTGTGTGTGAGTGTAAGGTTGTCTATGTAAGGGTATCTATGGGGGGGGGGGTCAGGGTTGAGTCATTTTTATATGCTCAGTTATTTTTAAATCATGGGAATTTGCTCACATACAAGTGTGTGTGTGTGATGTAAGTTGGTGTGTGTAAGTGGGATTGTGTGTCTCTGTGTGTAAGGGTGTGTGTATGTATGTGTGACTGTGAATGTGTGACTGTGAAAGTGTGAATGTGTGTGTATGTGTGGCTGCATGTGTATGTGTGTGTATTTGTGGCTGTGTATTTTTGTGTATAAGTGTAACTTTGAGTAATGTGATTTTTTTGGGTGCTGCGAGTCTTATTGTCAGTCACACACACGCATATAGTCAGTAACAGACAGACACAAACACACTCATACAGTCACAGACAGACACACACACAGTCAGTCACAGACACACACATATACATTCTGTCACAGTCAGACATACAGTCACACACACATACAGTGGGTCACATAAACACACAGTCACACACAGACATACACACACTCTGTCACATACACTTACGCACAAGTCAGCAATTTTGTTGTTGTTTATGATAAAAAAAAAAGTGCATCTATCAATATGTCCCCCTCTTGGCTGCTATACCTCATTCTAGCCTGGTCTGTGCCCTGCTGTTGTTTCTAGCCCTGCTGAGCACACTCAGCGCTCGGACACTATAGTACGGTGCATGTGGGGATGGAGCAGGAAGACTGTGCAGCCGGTGCACACACTGCTCCCCAACGCTCCGCTGGATAAATAAAATGATCCCAGCGGCGAGGGCACCATGCAGGGACAACAATAACTGGGCGCCAGGTATAATTTCCTGGTGCCTGGTATTTGTTGAGCCCCGATATATACCCATATATACCTATTGTTCATTGGTGTCAATTATATCAGTCTGTATGCTGCCTAACCATGTGATTTTATTTACTCTACTTCTATAAAATCTATCATGGGCTCCAGCCCCGGATGTTTTGGAGACCTAGCAACGCCCCTGGTCAAAGGCAATATTAGTAAATATTGCCTTTGACAAGTATTGATCTGCCTCCCTCACCTTACTAGTTTTAGTAAGGGAGAGAGACAGATCAGATAAAGTAAAAAATTAAATAAAATAATAAAATAAAATATTTATTAAAATGTTAAACACCAAGGGCTTTTATAAAAGCCATTTAACCCCTTCCCTGCCATTGATCGCTGTGTACGCAGTGATCATACACAGCAGCACATTTTTTGCTGTCTGTGCATTTTTTAGGGGTTAATTTTTTTTACTGTAATTCATTACAGTATAAAAAAATCTCTTTTAAGAGAGATTAACCCCTTGCTTGCTGTAGATCACTGCCTAAGCAGCGATCTGATGCAAATGCAGCAATCTTGCTGCAGAAGAATTTTTTATTTTTTTTTAAACTTTTTTTATTACACCCGTCACATGTTAATTATACCCGCTAGGGGACTACGTTTAACGCAAATTTTTTTTTAGCTGTCTGAGCACATGTATAGCGATCAGTAACAGCTGATAAGTGACAAAGGCGGGTTGGCGTTTGCTCAGATGAGCATCACCATTCGTCTTTGTAAATATTTGATCTGAACCGTGTAGATCTGCCTCCCTCTCACTTGAGTTTTAGTGAGGGAGACAGACAGAGCTGTATAATGTAAGTTTTTAATTATAATATATTTAATAGAATTGAGACCCAAAGGCTTTTATAAAAGCCGTTTCCAGTATTTAACCCCTTCCCTGCAATTGATCGCTGTGTACGCAGTGATCTTACACAGGAGCAAATTTTTTGCTGTCTGTGCATTTTTTTAGGGGTTAATTTTTTTTACTGTGATTTATTAAAGTATATCAAAGGCTCTTTTAAGAGCTATTAACCCCTTCCTTGCCGTATATCACTTCCTAAGCAGCACATATGGTCACTGCCTAAGCAGTGCATATGGTCACTGCCTAAGCAGCGCATATGGAGCAATCTAGTCGCAGAAGGATTTTTTTTGCTGTCAGGATTTTTTTTGTCACACTCGCTAGGGGTTAATTATACCCACTAGGGGATTACATGTATTCCTTTTGAAGCTGTCTGAACGCGTGTATAGCGATCAGTAACAGCCGATCAGGTGCAAAGGGGGTTTGGTGATTTCTCAGATGAGCATCACCATTCGTCTGGTTCGATCAATATTGGTAAATATTGTTCTGACCCATATGGATCTGCCTCCCTCTCCTCACTTGAGTTTTAGTGAGGGAAAGAGACAGATCTGTATAATATAATTTTGTAATTGTAATAAATTAAATAAAATGTTAAAAAATTGTGAGTCCCAAGGGCTTTTATAAAAGCCATACCCTTTGTATAGTGTAGCCTGTGTATAAACCCCTTCCCTGCCACTGATCACTGCACAGCAGAATATTTTTTCTTGTCTGTGCATTTTTAGGGGTTCATTTTTTTGTACAGTACTACAAAGGCTCTTATAAGAGCTATTAACCCCTTCCTTGCTCTACATGTTCAAATTCCAAGTTTGAAAATCAAAAAGCGCACCTCTCAAATGTAGCCTTTCAACCCCCAACAAAGCTGACAAAGCTATGCATGGGTGGTATCCCTGTGCTCGGGAGATGTTGCTGAACATATATTGTGGTATTGTTTGTCAGTGACACATACCGAAATATGTGAATTTGTGTCTCAAGTACAATGTATGTGGGAAAAAATACACAATAAAATGACTACCACAAACTTTGACAAAGGCTGGTGGTAGAATTGGTGCATGAAAGTGTTAAAATACCACCATTTAAAATAGCCTAGGGTGTCTACTTTTACAAAATATATACTTTTTTGGGTAAAATACACTGTCCTACTTTAAAAAAAAGTCCCAAATGCAAGATGGGCTCAGGCTGACTACACGTCAAAATTCCAAGTTGAAAATGTGCACCTTCAAAATGTGGCCCTTTAGCCCCCAAACAACCCAACAAACCTATGCATGGGTGGTATCCCTGTACTCAGGAGATGTTGTTGAACACATATTGGGTTATTGTTTGGCAGTGACACATACCAAAATCTGTGAATTTATGTCTGAAATACAATATTTGTGATAAAAAAACACACAAAAATTACTACCACAAACTGTGACAAAGGCTGGTGGTAGAATTAGTGCATGGAAAGTGTTAAAATACCACCATTTGAAATAGTGTAGGGTGTCTACTTTAAAAAAATATATGGGTTGATGGGGTAAAATACACTGGCTGGTTTCAAATATGTCCCAAATGGGACATGGGTGCAGGGTGTCTGCATGTAAAAATTTCAAGTTGGAAAACAAAAAACTGCACCTCACAAATTTGGCATTTTAGCCCCCAAACAACCCAACAAACCTATGCATGGGGGGTATCCCTGTACTCAGGAGAAATAGTAGAATCTATTTAGCAGGTTTTTTCGTTCGCTTTTGTCGATGAGGAGAAGTTGTTTCAAATAAAAGTCAGGAAATTTGTGTATTTTTTTTTTTTTTTACCATATTTTTTTTTTTTTAATAATATTATAAGATATGATCAAAAAGATGGCATCCATAGAAAGCCCTTCTTGTCCCGATAAAAACAATATATAATATGTGTGGGTACAGCAAATGACAAAGAAGAAAATTACTGCTAAACACAAACAACACAGAAATGTTAAAATAGCCATTGTCCAGAAAGGACAAAAATGTTTCAAAGGCTCTGTCCTTAAGGGGTTAAGAAATATCTGTGCAAACAAACATTACATACTTGGTTCCGTTATTTAGGCTGGTACAGGAATGTTCTGGAGAGTATACTGATAATAGAGAACATCTGCTGCCCATGTCCTTGCCTTGAGATAAGATGCACCTATCATTGCTCTTGGTAGAACAACAAAAAAATTAAATATCTGTTGTTCATTGCTTCTCTTACCCTGCCTAATAAAACCCCTAAGGTTATTAGTTAGCAATTGTCTAAAACCTATAGATACATGTAAAAAAAATAAAACATATTATTCCGGAGTTTGCCATTCCCCAGGACGTTGTTGACTAAATACTTTAAAGTGACTTGGTGCAAAGCTGAACATGCATTCAGAACACACAAAATGGCATACATTCAGAACATAAAGCGTCAGTCAAACGAAATGGCAGCGGACAAAACAATATGGTCTCCGATCCACGACGTGACTCCAGAGGCCCTACAGTACATATAATATTCATACTGTTCTCCCCTTTTATTCTTAGAAATTGACATTGTCTGTTTTTAAGGATAACCATCAGGAGTTGCCTGGTCAACATAATTATTGTATCCAAGGTGATAAGGCACACTTCCTCGATTTCACACATTGGTAGGTCATCCAGCTTAATTGCACTGTAAGCTTTCATAATGGGGAATATTTGAGCAGCATCTTCCAGTCTTCTTGTAGGGGCATGATGTCAGTGGTCAGGATGCACTTGAGGATGAGACCCTTGAAACAAACAACATAAATACAGACAATTAGCAACATTGATATCACACATGCTAAACCACTTACAAGTTTCGCTCCAAGTGATCCTAGCCAATTTCCCAGTCCAGGGAATCTCACGGATTACTTGTGGACACTTTTTAAACTACTACTTAAATCGATAATCCTTTTCCAAAAGCAAACTTATTTTAAAATATGTGAAAAAAAAAAACTTCCTAACATTCTCTATATAAAATTCTGCAAAAATACTATAAAAATACAATTTCTTTATGGGTCGACTAAATTGTGTTTGGTAGAGTCAATCTGATTTTTACATTTCAAAAGTTCACTATACTCCAAACATACCCATAATAACACAATTAAACAAATATTTACCACAAAAATGACAAATTATCAATAACAATTTTATTCAAATGTAATCAATGAAAATATACTTCCCAACAATGATGATCTTTTGTAGACTGTTGTATCTGTTGCAGACTCCTGGGTGATTTGTTTGCGAGTTACCCTTAGGGTGACGACTCGGCTTATGTTGGCTAGTGGTCAGGGAGTTGTTATGCCCATCAAAACACTAACTTGCTGCTCCTTTGTTGGCCTGTTTGTCAGTACAGGAATGTGATTTACATAAATAACGTGGATCCAGGAGTTGAGTTTTTCTTCTTTTAAAAATAAACTTTTTCTTTAGAAATAATTATGATCAGCATTAAATTCGTTGGTGCACTTTGAACTTGTCTTTTGTTGGCTGTACAGCTTTAATCTATATGAAAATAAAATTTGAAAAAATTCCAGTTAGTAACATGCAATATTTCACTAAACATCTTACTAATCTTCACATTAAAATATAATTAAAACATATTATTACTGCTAGTCTGTGTTGTAATATTATTATAAAAACTTGTCAAGCTGAACCAGTCTTTTGTTCTTGAAATATTATTACCCTCTTATAATCATAGTTGAATCAATTGATAATGTGAGAATATGTTCTCATACATAATAATCATGTATCTCTTTACTAGACGTGTGCAAAACTAACATTTTCGTTTCGTTTTCGTCCATTCGGATAAATTTTATTTATTTCGTCTAAAACAAATTTCGTTCATTACTGCATTCGTTTCAGACGAAATTCGTTCATTATTTTCGTTTCGTTTTATTCGTTCGTTTTATAGAATACGTGTAATACTATTGGCTTTCTATAAACCGAACGAGAGCCCCATTCATAAGAAATTCTAATGAATGGGGACTCCATTCATAAGAATTTCTTATGAATGGGACTCTCGTTCGGTTTATAGAAAGGCAATACTATTACAAGTTTTCTATAAGCCGAAAGTCTATAAACCGAAGGTCGTTCGGTTTATAGACTTTCGGTTTATAGAATACATAGAATTACATGTAATTCTATGTATTCTATAAACCGAAAGTCTATAAACCGAACGACCTTCCGTTTAATTGGTCAAGTGGATGACCATTAACACTCAGGGATTAAATTCTATTTTTAAAAGATCTATGTTGATTAAGAAACTGAAAGCCCAAAAAATCGAAATTTGTCTACTTCAAGAGACTCATTGGACTAAGGAGTCTATTAAAAAAAACAAAATCTCGGGATATAATATAGTAGCAAATGCTATAATGGATAAACAAAAAAAAAGAGGTGTAGCTATATTAGTCTCAAAACAAATTAAGCTTGAACTCATAAACTCAGAATCTGACCTTAAAGCCAGATATGTGATTCTTGTATGTCGTCTAAATGGAGTTCTTATCACAGTAATAAATATCTATGCACCAAATAAGGCCCCTCAAACTTTAATCAGGAAACTACTGGAAAGATGGGACACGATAAAGCAGGGATATTCCCTAATAGCGGGAGACTTTAATATGGTTATAGACTCTCACCTGGACCGGAAGCTCCCTAGGGGCACCAAAATTAATAACCAGCATATTAAACAATCAAGGACATTTCAACAACTGCTAAAAGAATACTATTTATATGACCTATGGAGAGCTTTCTGTCCAGGGGAGTCTGACTTTACCTATTTCTCCCACCCTCATGCATCATACTCAAGATTGGATACTTTCCTAGGGGACTCAGCGGCATTGGTTGCAGTAGATAATATTGGGATCAAAAATGTGACATGGTCAGACCATGAGGCTGTGGTAATGTCTTTAAATGAAGGCAAAGCACTTAAACCAAGAACATATTGGAGATTGGATAATTCCCTCTTAGATAAAGAGACAAATAAGGAACACATAAAAAGAATTTCAGAATACTGCTTTAAAGAGAACGAGACAGAGGAAACTCCACAGATGTGCCTTTGGTGCACATACAAGTGTGTGATAAGAGGCCACCTCATAATGCTATCAGCTAGGGAAAAATCCCAGTATTATGGGTCTCTACCAGCCAAGATTCTTTCTTTAGAACAGGCGATTAGGGAGAATAAAACCAATACAACCTTAGAAGGAACGAGGAAGATATCAGACTTAAGAGAACAAATTAATAAATTCCATATGGAAAAATTAAAGGAAAATATGAAAAAACTTAAACAAATATGGTATTATAAGAGCAATAAAGCTGATCGAATACTAACAAGCAGATTAAAAAAGAGAGAAGCTACCCAAAGAATCTTTAGGATAGATGAAGAAGGGAAATCTTACTATAAACCTCAAGAAATAGGGATTCAATTCGGCAAATGCTATCGGAATTTATATAATATAGACAATCCTCAGACACAGGAGATCCATGAGGAATATCTGGAGAGTCTATCTCTCCCGACTCTTACGGACGATCAATTAGTGGAACTAAACGCCCCAAGAGAACTAGAGGAGATCAATCTGACTCTTGATCATCTGAAGAACAAAGTGGCCCCAGGACCAGACAGCTATACAAACCTATTTTATAAAACCTTTAAAAAAGAACTAACCCCAAAACGGGTCCAACTGTTTAACTCAATAGGAACAAGGGAGAATTTTCCAGCTGAAATGTGCAGCGCGAATATCATCCCCATCCTTAAAAAGTAACAGAGATCCCACCACTATAGGGAATTATAGACCTATCTCCCTATTAAACAGTGATATCAAAATCTTTGCCGCTATCATAGCGAGCAGATTGAAGGCAATTACTCCTCTTTTGATCAATAGGGATCAGGTCGGATTTGTAGCTGGGAGATCGGCTACAAACAATATACGCCGATTGATTCATTTCCTAGACTCCGCCCAGACACAATCAACCATCATGCTGGCTCTGTTTTTAGACGCTGAAAAAGTCAGTTGGGGGGGAATGAATTCAACTCTAAAGAAGTTTGGCTTTACAGGTAGACTCCTTCATATGATAGATGCACTATATGAAGATCCATCTGCTAGGATAGTAGGAGCCGGTATCTCCTCTCCGTGGCTCCAGATTAGGAATGGCATCCGGCAGGGGTGTCCCCTCTCGCCAATGCTGTATGCTCTCTCCCTGGAGCCATTTGCTCAGTCTGTAAGACAAAATTCCGATATAAGAGGTTGCATGAGTGCAGGCCAAGTAGGGAAGTTAGCACTGTATGCAGAGGATATAGTGGTCACAATCACTGACCCAATAAGATCACTAGCTGCACTAATGCGTGAGATAAACAGATTCTCCAAAATTTCAAACTATAAGCTTAATGTAAGTAAGAGTGGAGCCTTAATAATGAACCTTTCCCTCTCAGACATGCAACATATAAAGACCATCTACGACTTCAAGTGGATCCAGAGAGAGATTACATACCTGGTGATAAAAATTGCGACCAATCCGCGTAATCTTTTAGAAGTTAAATACAGAGATTTATTGTCCCAGACCAGTGATTCCTTGAAAACATGGAGCAATATAGAATTCTCTTGGTGGGGAAGACTAAACATAATAACAGCGTATGTCCTTCCTAAGTGGATATACTTATTTAGATCAGTCCCCCTCGTCTTTCCATCAGCATTGCTGAAAGAAATCCAAAATTTGTTCAGTAATTACATTTGGGGAGGTAAAAAACCCTGCATAGCCCAAAGAACCTTAAAGAGTAACATCACTCGGGGAGGCATCAGTCTCCCAGATATTCAAACATATCATAACGCAGCGCAGCTATGGCACATATCTAAGTGGCTATTGGAGGAGAGTAGACAGGAGGACTGGTATATCTTCGAGGCTAGGCTAATTAATATACCAAATCTGAGCCTAATGCTATCACTTGATAAGAAGGCAGAGAGCATCCTGGAGCAGAGATATAAGGGGAACCTAGTCCTCTCTGGCTTGCTCTCCTTCTGGCCTAAGCTCAAGAGGGAACTGGGGTGTAGCCACATCTGCCTCCCAGAGTCCTCTCTTGACTTTTTTGACTGGATTGTCCCCAATATGAGAGTGAGTAAATGGGCCAGATATGGCATAACTAAGTACTCCCAATTGTGGGAGGGAAGGGAATTAAAACCCTTTACCACTCTAGCCAAGGAATATTTACTTCCTCCAGGAGAGGTTTTCGTTTTTCTGAGATTAAGAGGACGCATCCTGAGCGATCACAGAGAACATATTCCGAGAGTAAAGGCCCTATTAGAAACTTCAAGAGGAGACACTAAAGTTAGGAAGATGGTCAAAAGCCGAATCTTCTCCTGGGATGACCCCCTTAAACCGAAAGATTTAAAGAATTGGGAGTCAGATACTGGCAATGAGGTTAGCTATGAGGACTGGCTAAAACCCATGATAAACCTTAGGAAGTCAATCCATTGCTTAAACTCTTCTAGAACTATTTTATAAAATCATGCACAGATGGTACATGACCCCAGAAAAAATAGGCAAGATGTACTCAGATGCTACAAATCTTTGTTGGAGGAGTTCCAAAGAAGTTGGAACCTTCAAACATATCTGGTGGTCATGTTCCCACCTGGAGAAATTCTGACATATGGTAATGAAATTAATGAATGATCTGGGAATAAATATAAATAACGAATATAAAACATACATCGCTCATCTCCATTGGCCAGAACAGACACCCTTATACAAATATCTAACTGAACATACTCTATTTGCAGCTAAGATGCTAATCGCCCACAACTGGAGATCCCCAAATATTCCAACCTAAGAAAACCTAAAAAACCAACTAGAGCACCAACTCCAGATGGAGATTGGCTTAATAGTAGGAAAGAGAAGCAATATACCCAAAGAGGCATAAAACAAATGGAAGATGGGAATACACAATGAGCAATCACGCATACTATGATATCTAGGCTGACTCAATCGTGACTCTACCTCAACTAATATATAGAGTTAATCCCTGGGTGAAGACAGCTTATAACAGTAGACTCTCCAGCCCCCCTCCCCCCTTTCCGCTCCCCAGGACAAAGGATGATATTATTTAGTTTCAGCTATCGATATTCTGGGCTCTCACTCAAACCGAAAAGATAATGACTAGTTATGTTCTGCACATCGTATTGTTTGTTTTGTTATTGTCCACTCTTAATTGTTTATTGTATGCCTGTTTTTTGTATTATAAAGAAATTTCATAAATAAAGCATTAAAAAAAAAAAAAAAAGGAACGTTCGGTTTATAGAATAGCAATAGGATTACATGTATTCCATAAACCGAAAGCCTATAAACCGAACGTTCGGTTTATAGACTTTCGGCATTTGGAATGCATGTTATATTACTATTGGCTTTCTCTAAACAGAGACAGAGTCTCCATTCATACATTTTTATGAATGGAGACTCTGTCTCTGTGTAGAGAAAGCCAATAGTACTATTACATTCATTCTAAATGACGAAAGTTCGGTTTATAGAATAGCAATAGGATTACATGTATTCCATAAACCGAAAGTCTATAAACCGAACAAGACAGTGCAGAGAAAGTAATATGAGCTGATGAGGCACAGAGTTAGGCTCTCTGATAACCGCAAATACCCTGGGCATCAATTAGGGACAGACAAGGGGTTCCATTATTATCTAACTGAATTACGTTACAGTACAAACGTTGTTGCCTAATGCATTTCAGTTAGATAATAAACTTGCAATAAAGCTTTTAGTTCTGTTGGTGTGCTAGCGTTAGTTATCTGAATTACATTACAATGCAAATTTTACTGATTATCTGAATTGCATTAGAATGCAAGCTGTATTGTATAATTGAATTCTATTAGAGTGTAAGCTTTATATTCTAACCAAATTACTATAGAGTTAAAGTTTAATTGGTTATATTAATTACTTTACAATGAAAGCTGTATTTTGTAACTGAATTACATTAGAGAGTCAGCTTTATTTCCTAATGTAATTCAGTTACATAATAAAGCTAATTCTGATAATCAATAAAGCTTGTACTTTAATGCAATTCAGATAAGCAAAAAAGCTTGAAGTCTACAGAATTAACTTAAAATGCATGCTTTATAACATCTGTACTCTGATATAATTAAGTTTGATAATAAACTTTGCACTCATTTTATTCAGATTACCAATGAAGCATGTACTCTTATGAGCAAACAAAGTTATGCAAAAAGGGAACATTTCACCTCCCGTATAAGACAACTAAACAGTGTTCCATTTGATATTGCAAGAAAGTAGGGGTCCGAATTGCAACAAATGTCATAGTGTTTATTGATAGACAAAGGGTGCCCTGCAAATGAGATTAATACCTGTATCCCTGTTTCACTGATGAAGCGTGACACCCTTGTTCCTCATCTTTCAGCCCAGGGGGCCACCCAAAAAATAAAACTTATTCCAACTTTTCTATAAAAAAAAATTAAAAATCCCTTGCCCAGCTCCCAGCCCAATTAGTTATGTGACAATTACCATTATCCCCTTTTCTTGTCTAATGTGTCTTATTGTATTATTGCCATAACAGAATCTGAGGTTTCATGTGAAGTATGTAAAATGGTCTCTCTTGTAAAACATGCTGTGGTGACTGGTTTTAGTTATTTTAAAACGTTTTAACATGTTCAATTAAACTGCTTAACGTATACTGCACTTTTTCATCCTTTTATAGACTTTGGTTTTAATTTTACATTTACAATGGAGCAAACGTTATTTTGTACAACAACTGGAGCTGTCTGGACATCAAATCTCTAGACTTGATATTTGTTTATGATTACTACTAAATAATACATATAAGTAATTATAGCTTTAAATTAAACATATAGTAAACAGTGAAAAGAAAAATATTGTTGCGCTAAGCTAGTCACAGGCTCAAATAATATAAATATATAAAATGATGCTTACCAAACAGGTGTGAGCATGCTGCAAATACAGTGTGATTGGCTGTACAATGTATACAAAAAATAAAAACTGTCTGCACTTCTCAAGAGCATGGGTATTTCATTCGCTTTTTTTCTTTGTTTGAGAGAGGTTAGGAGGTGAGCCCCAATTTTGAGGTGAAGCTGTTCACCTTTTGACACATTAGTGTTTGCTTTCTGTTAGAGCTGATTTTCTTTTGAGTGTAATTTACCCTTAAATATAGTAACGATAATGTAAGGAATATATTTATCACCAATAAATATATTTTTTTTCTTACCCTGGAAATAAAGTATAATTATGTAATTATTATATGATGGTCCTAGGTAAAAAAAAAAAAAAATCTTCAGCAATAGAACTGTGAAAAATGATAAACTTTGGGAACATTTTACAATCATTCATTGGTAGTAAAATATTACCAGCAATATGAAACTTTCAGAAATGTTTAATGAATCTTGGAAATAATTTATTATCCCCTGGTATTAATTCAAAGGAGATCTATTCCCCTGCGCGCTTCTCCCATTAGATACTATTTGCTATAAATGTAGCGATAGTGTAAATCTGTAAGGTATAGAAGGCCGAATACCTCTTGCTGTGACATGAAACACTTGCTGTGTTTTCTGAAGGTGAGCAGCTGATATTTTCCAGTGTAAATGTCCTGTGCTATCACAATGTCCTATTTGCATTATTTTTATGTATTTAGTACAATTTTACATGTTCCTAAATAGATTGAATGAAATGTAAATATGTTACAATCTGTTACTAATCATCTATTTGTTTTAATAATCACAGACTCCCCTCAAGATATTACAGAGTTGTGCAAAAAATATATATATATTTTTTTTTTTTTTACTTCATTGATGAAAAATGTGTGGCTGTTAAAAACACAGTTATTTTTATTAGAATCCTGAAAAAACTCACATTCACAAACAGCACAGAAAGTGTTTTCTGAGAGCAAGGTGTTTATCATTATTATTAATTTTGACACTATTACATAATTTTTATAATTCTTATACTGTAATATTACACAATTTTTACAAAGATAGAATTGTAGTAATATTATACAGGTTTTTATACCTACATATTTTGTAATAATACTTCACTTGCTATGTTTACTTAATTTTACTTAAAGTCCATCGCCTGACATCACTACAACCGAATACTGTCTTATTGTCAGGACGACTGTACGTATTCCATGTCTACGGATATTCCTTCACTCTACCAACATCTGTTGGAAGGATATTCCCAACATCTACCATTGTTTCTATGAGATTTTACTTTGTTGAATTACTCAGCAGCTTCTAAACATTAACATTTTCATTTTTTTTTTTTTAGAATTTTGAAAGCAACAATAGTAGCACAGAATAAAATAGTTGACTATAACTTTTAGTGATATTATACTGGTTTTTGTGCTACGTATTTTTTAATAATTATAAACTTGTTATGCTTACGTAATTTGAAAAATAATTGAGTCTAGTTTGCATTGTTAAAAAGGTTGGACAAATTTTATGTATTTTTAAACTTATTTTAAACAGTATTATACCATTTTTTCTTCTTATGTAACTTTTACATATACCTTAGAAAAACTGATTTTTGTATTGTTTTGTATTGTTGTATTGTTTTAATATTATGGAGCACAGTTTCTTTGCTGTTTGTTCACAAGTAGACTGTAGTCAGCTGCTATATTTTTACTAATTATTTATTTATTTTAAGCTATATTTGCGTTAATATTTTATCTCATCGCTGGACATCACTGCAACCGAATACTGTCTAATTGTCAGGATGACTGTACATATTCCATGTCTATGGATATTCCTTCACTCTACTAACATCTGTTGGAAGGCTATTCCCAGCACCTACCATTGTTTTTGTGAGATTATACCTTGTTGGATTCTAAACCTCTAGTGTTAGACTGTTCACTATGGTTCTAGAATTTTAAATGCAACAATAGTAGCACAGAATAAGACACATTACTATAATGTTTATTAGTCATTACACCTGAAATGTAACATATATAAGTCATCTAGGTTTCCCTGGAAAATGTTCACTTTATTTCCAAAGAACAAATAATATTCACACCTGTCAATATAAATATGCTGGTGGGACAAGAATGTTATAAAAAATAATGTATTTATTGTATAAAATAGTATTGATATTACTATCAGTGGAATTATTGTTGTTGATAATAATAATACACATGAAATTACTGATAGTTAAAAAAATAATTTTATGTTTCTCTTTAGGATCTGAGAAAACACTATGGAGAACCAAACATCATATGAATATTTCTATATCATACCATTTTCCAGAAAGCCAACAGACCAACCAATAACTTTATTTTTATTTTCTATTATTTATTTGCTGGGTGTCACATTGAATACAGTTATTATTACTGTGGTATGTGCTGATTCTCAGTTACACCAGCCCATGTTCCTTTTCCTCTGCAATCTGTCTTTTATAGACATTTGTTTCACAACAGTCACTGTTCCTAAACTAATACATATTTTATTATCTGGAAATAACATTATATCCTTCAAAGATTGCTTCACACAGGTATTTTTCTTCTTGTTCCTGGTATCCACAGAAGATGTTTTATTATTTGTCATGGCATTTGATCGTTACCTGGCCATTTGTAAACCTTTCCATTATCATCACTTTTTAAATAGGAAATGTTGTGTCCTTGTCATACTCAGCATGTGGTTAAGTGGATTTGTTCATTCATTATGTGTTACTTATGTCATTTCAAATATAAGCTTCTGCTATCCTAATATAATTTATCAATTTTACTGTGATCTCAAGGATCTCTCAAAGATGTTCTGTTCCAAAGTGAGGTTCTATATGATAATTTACATTGATATCTTGATCTTTGGATTTTGTCCTTGTGTGTGCACTTTAATATCTTATGGCAAAATCATCAAAATTGTCTTAGCCATTAAATCTGCTGATGGGAGAAGGAAAGCTTTGTCGACTTGCTCCTCCCACCTGACAATCCTCCTTATTTTCTACGGGATGATTGTTTCTGTGTACTTCAGAAACACGTCCAAGGAAACCGACATAATGGACCAGGTATTCACAGTGCTGTATACAACAGTAACACCCATGCTGAACCCTCTGATTTACAGTTTACGCAATAAAGAAATTAGAAGTGGTTTGTGGAGACTGATTGGGAAAAAATCAGGGTAGTTAAATGCTGTTATATTTATATTCTTGTTATGTGTTTATTCTTGATGTCTCATGTATTTAGTGATACACATTTCACAGTCCAATCATCTCTAACAAAACATATTTCTTACATGAATCATACACCCAGTAGATTACATATATTACTGTGTAACACATTTTTATTTATTTTTTGTTCAGAAAATGTCTATTCATCACAAATGTTTCTTTTTTGACCAGAACAGTGACATTTTGAAATGTATATATTTTCCAGAACATTCTACAAGCACCTTCCAGTAATAAAAATAGTGATATAAATACAGACCTTAAACCTACCAGTTCAGTTTAACCCCTTCCCGACCTTATGACGAGTTAACTCGTCATAAGAGCCGCCGCATTAGCGACCTTATGACGAGTTAACTCGTCATGCAGTCTAGCCGGCGGTGCGCTCCGTGGGCACCGCCAGCTAGTCTGCAACGGGTCCAGGACTAAGCCTCGCCCCCGAGGCAAAGCTCCTGGACCCGATCGGTCAGTTTCCGGGCATGTGATCGCGGTGATTGAGTCATCACCGCGATAACATGCAAATTAGATGGCAAAGTCAGTGTGTTCACACACTGACTTTGCCTCTAATTCACTCCCTGTGCTTCACATTCTTATAGTGAAGCACAGAGAGTGACCTGTAAGTAAAAAGAAATTAATTACATACATATAGGTCCTTTCACTTTATGGCCCTCATTTAGTTTTTTTTTTAACAGATTTTTTTATTTTTACAATTTATAAAGTTTTTTTTAATAAATAAAAGTAATTTTAATATATTTATTGAATAAAATTTAACCCCTGCATGCCTGTTGCATGATTTTTACTGATCTGACATCGCACTCTTCAGAGTTTTTTTTCTGTCTTTTTTGTTATGGGGGGTTTGGGAATCAATATTTTTCTTTTTTATTAGTTAGTTAATTAGGGGGGATAAGTGGGTTAGTGTTGCACTAGTTATGTAGCTTATTATTGGGAAAATAATGGGGAAAAACTTTTTTTTCCTCAAAAATTTCCTCTTTTATATGTATTTTTTAATACTAAAATGTAAATCATTTTTATGTATAGGGTATCAAAAGAAAGCTCTAACTGTCCTCTAAAAAACAACATATAACTTGTATGGGTGCGTTAAATGAGAGAGAGGAAATTTATGTTTCAAAAACCGCGTATTTAAAATTGAAAAACGCTCTGGTCCTTGGCCCAGGAAAATCCCTGGTCCTTAAAGGGTTAATTCCAGATGCTCAATCGATACACAACTGCATTTTTCTTAGATGGCATCAAGAGGCTACAAGCATCCAGTAGACACTTTTTGCTATGTCTACGGCCAATTTATCAAGACACAAGCAAAAAAAAGTACTCTGTGGAAGCCTCGGCTAAGATGTGTGAGATGTACAAGGCCTTTTTCGGTAATGTCTTTCAGTGATCAAGACAAACCCTGGTCACCTGTATTTCAAATCTCTGGAAGGTAAGATGGACTACTGTGGCTTATGTTATCAAGTTTTTTAAGTTCAATGTTCAATAATTCAATGTTAATTAAAAACAAATCTATCAAATACTGCAATCATCTCTTAAACATTAGCCATGGACTAAATAAATATATTTTTCCATTATTACAAGTTTATTTTGTTCTTTTGTAGGATGGTACAGAAAGGAAAAAAGAACCATGAAGTTTGCTATACTAAAACTCTGTCAGGAAACCAGAGACCACTCAAGCAACTGCTACTTCTGCATGGTGGACCCTTTCAATCCTCAGACTGACAAGAATGTGCCTGCTATCATGTATTTGTACTTTCCTTTATCCATAGCTTGGTACCACACATGTCTGGAGAGAGCAGCTATGCTTAGAAGAGAGCAGCATGTCAGAGAACTAGGGAGATGTTATCGATCCAGATGACAATTTCAGAAGTGGAGGTGAGGAGAGAAACCCATACTACCCTCACCAAAAAGGCCTCAAATGCTTGATCAGAGATCTTGATCTCACCAAGTCCAATGCTGAACTTTTGACCTCTGGGATGATAGTGTGTAGGTTGCAGATCAGAGAAAGAGTCACCAAACTTCTTCAAGTTTCTTTATCCATCAAGATGGGATGTGATGGAAGACAACATCTAGGGGCTGATTAAAGCTACTCACTTCTAAATGTTTTCTGGTCATTTTTGTAAGTGTTTTTTTTGTCAGACTTTATGTGGTTGGGAAATATTCAGATTCAAAAGTTTTCCCATTTACATTTACAAAATATGTCTGTCTTGGTCACAAAAGCAGGCTGTGTGATGAATAATAGCCATTGTGCATACTTTTGGGACATAAGCAATTACAAAATAGCACTTAATACCCAGGAGCAAACATTGTGTTACCTTGTGATTTGTTTGTTTCATTTATTTCCATCTCTCTCCTATGATTTGTATCAAGACAGAAGAGGGGTCCAGGAAGGACAAGCCGGATCCTTGAACATTAATTATTTTGTCAAGGGTTGATATTATCCTCAAGGAATAAAACTACAATTCTAATCCTTTAAAGATTCTATTTTTCAAAATAAATCAAGAATAACAATGACATACATCAATCTATGGACCTAACTAGAAACCACTGAAAACATGATACTGTCACCATATGATACAACCAGTGCCACTTTCCATAGTGCCCAGCATAATGTGTCACAGTACCTCTTTTAATCCCATATCACTTGCCACATTATAAGCTTTGTCCCAGCGACAGGACAGTGCAGAGAAAGCAATCTGAGCTGATGAGGCACAGAGTTAGGCTCTCTCATAACCACAAATACCCTGGGCAACACCCTGTTACAAGGGGTAACCGACTTTATTATCTAACTGGATTACATTTGAGTGCAAACTGTGTTGCCTAATGCATTTCAGTTAGATAATAAATCTTGCAATAAAGCTTTTAGTTCTGTTGGTGTGCTATCGTTAGTTATCTGAATTACATCAGAGTACAAGTTTTACTGATTATATGAATTGCATTAGAATGCAAGCTGTATTGTATAATTGAATTTTATTAGAGTGCAAGTTTTTTTGTCTAACCAAATTCCTATAGAGTTAAAGTTTTATTGGTTATATTATTTACTTTACAATGAAAGCTGTATTATCTAACTGAATTACATTAGAGAGTCAGCTTTATTGTAATTCAGTTACATAATAAAGCTTGCACCCTTATGTAATTCTGATAACCAATAAAGCTTATGCTTTAATGCAATTCATATAAGAAAAAAAGCTTGAAGTCCACATAACTCACTTAAAATGCATGCTTTATAACAACTGCACTCTGATGTAATTAAGTTTGATAATAAACTTTGCACTCTAATTTTATTTAGATTACCAATGAAGCATGAACTCTGATGAGCAAAAAAAAATTATGCAAAAAGGGAACACCTCCCATATAAGACAACTGAACAGTGTTCTATCTGATATTGCAAGAAAGTAGGGGTCCAAATTGCAACAAATGTCATAGTGTTTATTGATAGACAAAGGGTGCCCTGTAAATAAAATTAATACCTGTATCCTTGTTTCGATGATGAAGCGTGACACCCTCGTTCCTCATCTTTCAGCCCAGTGGGCCACCCAAAAAGTAAAACTTGTTCCAACTATTCTATAAAAAAAATTCCCTTTCCCAGCCCTCAGCCCATTTAGTTATGTAACAATTACCATTATCCCCTTTTCTTGTCTAATGTGTCTTATTGTATTATTGCCATAACAGAATCTGTAATTTCATGTGAAGTATGTAAAATGGTCTCTCTTGTAAAACATGCTGTGGTGACTGGTTTTAGTTATTTTAAAATGTTTTACATGTTCAATTAAACTGCTTAAGGTATCCTGCACTTTTTCATCCTTTTAAAGAGTTTGGTTTTAATTTTACATTTTCTATGGAACAAAAGTTATTTTGTACAACAACTGGAGCAGTCTGGACATCAAATCTCTGGACTGATCATGTGTCTTTGATTACTACTAAATAGACATGTGCATTAATTTTAGGACAAATGCATTTTCGTCCGAAAATAGCATCTTCGTCCATTCGTCCAAAAAAAGAATAACGAAAATGCTAAACTAACCAAAGCCGAATGAACGAATGGTTAATAAACGAAAATCATTCGTCCATTCGTCCATTCGTCCATTCGTGCTATTGGCATTCTATAAACCGAAATAGAGTCGGTTTATAGAATACCAATAGCATTACATACATTCCATAAACCGACATTATGAACAACTTTCGGTTTATGAAATGCATGTAATGCTATTGCTATTATATAAATCGAAATAGAGTCCCCATTCATACGAATAGGTCAATTGAATACGTAAAATACTATTGGCTTTCTATAAACTGAAATAGAGTCCCCATTCATACGAATAGGTCAATTGACCAATTCGTATGAATGGTGACTCTATTTCGGTTTATAGAAAGCCAATACTATTACATGTATTCCATAAGCCGAAAGTCTATAAACCAAACGATGTTCGGTCAATTGAATACATGAAATACTATTGGCTTTCTATAAACTGAAATAGAGTCCCTATTCATACGAATAGGTCAATTGCGGATACAAGGCCGCTGACCTTCACAGACCTCAGGCTAAAGTGTAAATTACCAGAATCAGAACTTTTTAATTACTTGAGAGTCAAAGCGTTCTTAGCCCACAATGTAAAGTGGGAAATGAAAGGTAAATGCTGGGAGCTCTTTAATGACATCCTATCTCAAAAAGTATACAGGAAAACGATAACAAAATGTCACTCCCCGATAAGATTACTAAATAAACAGTTAAATCCCCCAGCTATAGAAAAGTGGGAACGGGACATGCAGTGTAAAATTGACCGTAATGCATGGAATAACGCCCTGGTCAGATAATATAAGATGATTCACTGTCTGAACCTAAACGAGATCATTTATAAATTGATGAACAGATGGTATCTGGTCCCCACCAATATGAATAAAATGAGCAGCGAATGTAGCCCAACTTGTTGGAGGTGTCACCAAGATGTGGGAGATTACCTCCATATTTGGTGGCACTGTCCCGGAATAAGGCCTGTATGGAAAAAAGTAAAGAACTTTATGGCTAATTCAATTGGATGCAGTTGGGAACTTACCCCCGTTAGAGCCCTTCTTCACCTTGACTTCCCAAAACTGCAACCTGAACAAAAGGCTATTCTGGTCCATCTCCTGACAAAAGTCAAACTAAACATTGCAAGAAATTGGAAGACAAGCGAATACCCAGTAAGGGCAAAAGTTATTGCCTAACTTAGCCAACAGTGTAGAATGGAGAGAGGGGTGGCGTACATATAAAAGCATAAAACTTATACCCCAAGTTACTGGACCAGCTGGGCTACCAAGACGGGCACCAGCATATAATCCCACCGGGTAGATCTATGCTACAGTACGGAGAGGAACAATCATTAGCCTAAGATGCAAGCAAAATGGAGAAAAGAGGGGAAACGGAAGAGGGAGAAAGGAGAAGGGAAGAGAAAAAGGAGTAAGAAAGGTTAAAGGGAGAAGGATTGAAGGAAGGAAAGGAGGAAGAGAGAAAAGGGGAAAAGAGAAGGGGAAGGGAAGAGAGGAAAGGGGTAAGGGGAAGAAGGAAGTAAACAGAGAAGGAAGAAGGAAGGGAAGAATGAGAGGGAAGAAATAAAGAAAGGAAAGGTAGGAAGGGGGAAAAAAAACCCAAAGAGAAAGAAATAAGCAAAATCAGGGTACCTATAGAATCCGCCCAACCCTCCCCCCCGAGCGCTGAGTCCAGCCACACCTGTTTGTGTTGTCTATTTTTCTTTGTCTGTCATGTACGTAAGTTTTGTTTGCCGATGAGGCAAGGGTCGCCCCAAGGGAGAGTAAAACCCCCAAGGGGAACTGATAAAAATAAGGAGATGGTACTAGAACAAGGAGAAAAGTTAAAGGAAACTCGGCACTCGGATGAAACTGCACTTAAACACTCAGTTAAATAGTTTTATATGAGGCACTTAAGGTAGAAGGACACAAGGATGACTATAATCCATGGGAAACAGTGCCTGACACAATTCCATATGGTTAATTTAAGATGTCTGAGTGTCAAAAAAAAAAGAAAAGAAAGCCAATAGTATTACATGTATTCCATAAGCCAAAAATCTATAAACCGAATGACATTCGGTTTATAGACTTTTGGTTTATAGAATACATGTAATGCTATTGCTATTCCATAAACCGAAAGTCTATAAACCGAACATCGATTAAGTTTGCGCTTTTCTTGATATTTCTTTAATGTACAGCACTGTATTATGTTTTGGGCCATTTTTTCTTCTGTATATATATATATATATATATATATATATATATATATATATACACATATATATTGTGACAGACCCCTCTGTCTTGGAACTATACTTCATGTTCATCGCCTGGCATCACTAAAACATAATACGCTCTTATTGTCAGGATGAGTCTGGACGTATTCCATGTCTATGGATATTCCTTCATTTTACCAACATCTGTTGAAAGGATATTCCCAACATCTACCATTGTTTCTGTGAGGTTTTATTTTGTTGATTTACTCAGCAGCTTCTAAACATTAACATTTTCAATAATTTTTTTTTAGAATTTTGAAAGCAACCATAGTAGCACAGAATGAAATAGTTGACTATAACTTTTAGTAATATTATACTGGTTTTTGTGCTATGTATTTTTTAATAATTATAAACTTGTTATGCTTACGTAATTTGAAAAATAATTGAGTCTAGTTTGCATTGTTAAAAAGGTTGGACAAATTTTATGTATTTTTAAGCTTATTTTAAACAGTATTATACCATTTTTTCTTCTTATGTAACTTTACATATACCTTAGAAAAACTGTTTTTTTTATATTGTTTTAATATTATGGAGCACAGTTTCTTTGCTGTTAGTTCACAAGTAGACTGTAGACAGCTGCTATATTTTTACAAATTATTTACTGATTTTAAAAACCTATATTTCAGTTTATATTTTATCTCGCAATTACAAAAAAAAACATGTCCATCGCCTGACATCACTACAACTGAATAGTGTCTTATTGTCAGGATGACTGTACGTATTCCATGTCTATGGATATTCCTTCACTCTACCAACATCTGTTGGAAGGCTATTCCCAGCACCTACCATTGTTTCTGTGAGATTATACTCTGTTGAATTACTCAGCAGATTTAAACTTCTAGCTTTAGACTGTTCACTATTGTTCTAGAATTTTAAATGCAACAATAGTAGCACAGAATAAGACACATTACTATAACGTTTATTAATCATTACACCTGAAATGTAACATATATAAGTCATCTAGGTTTCCCTGGAAAATGTTCAGTTTATTTCCAAAGAACAAATAATATCACACACCTGTCAATATGAATATGCTGGTGGGAGGAGAATATTATAAAATGTTTTATTTATTTTACAATAGTATTGATATTACTATCATTGGTATTATTATTGTTGCTGATAATAATAATACATATAAAATTACTGATTGTTAAAAAATTAATTTTATGTTTCTCTTTAGGATTTGAGAAAACAATATGGAGAACCAAACATCATATGAATATTTCTATATCATACCATTTACCAGAAAGTCAACAGACCAACCAATCACTTTATTTATTTTTTCTATTATTTATTTACTGGGTGTCACATTGAATACAGTTATTATTACTGTGGTATGTGCAGATTCTCAGTTACACCAGCCCATGTTCCTATTCCTCTGCAATCTGTCTTTTATAGACATTTGTTTCACAACAGTCACTGTTCCTAAACTAATACATATTTTATTATCTTCGTAGATTGCTTCACACAGGTATTTTTCTTCTTGTTCTTGGCATCCACAGAGGAAATTTTATTATTTGTCATGGCATTTGATCGTTACCTGGCCATTTGTAAACCTTTCCATTATCACAGTATGTTAAATAGGAAATGTTGTGTCCTTGTCATACTCGGCATGTGGTTAAGTGGATTTGTTCATTCATTATGTGTTACTTATGTCATTTCTAATATAAGCTTCTCCTATCCTAATATAATTTATCAATTTTACTGTGATCTCAAGGATCTCTCAAAGATTTTCTGTTCCAAAGTGAGGTTCTATATGATAATTTACATTGATACCTTGATCTTTGGATTATGTCCTTGTATGTGCACTTTAATATCTTATGGCAAAATCATCAAAATTGTCTTAGCCATTAAATCTGCTGATGGGAGAAGGAAAGCTTTGTCGACTTGCTCCTCCCACCTTACAGTCCTCATTATATTCTATGGGACAGGAGTTTCTGTATACTTCAGAAACTCGTCCAAGGACACCAACATACTGGACCAGGTGTTAACCGTGCTGTATACAACAGTAACACCCATGCTGAACCCTCTGATATACAGTTTACGCTATAAAGAAATTAGAAGTGGTTTGTGGAGACTGATTGGGAAGAAATCAGGGTAGTTAAATGCTTTTATATTTATATTCTTGTTATATGTTTATTCTTGAGGTCTCATGTATTTAGTGACAACACATTTCACAGTCCAATCATCTCTAACAAAACATATTTCTTAATTATCTGATTAACATGAATCATACACCCAGTAGAAACATACATTACTATGTAACACATTATAATTTATTTTTTGATCAGAAAATGTCTATTCCTCACAAATTTTGCTTTTGTGACCAAGCCAGTGATATTTTGAAATGTATATATTTTCCAGAACATTCTGCTTGAACCTTCCAGTAATATAAATAGTGATAAAAATACAGGACCCACCATTTCACTTCAATTCCAGATGCTCAGTGGATACATATCTGCATTTTTATTTGATGGCATCAAGATGCTGCAAGCATCCAGCAGACGCTTTTTGCTATGTCTATGGCCAATTTATCAAGACCAGAGCAAAAAAAGTACTCTGTGAAAGTCTCTGATAAGATGTGTGAGATTTACAAGGCAAACCCTTGTCACCTGCATTTCAAATACGAGCACTACAAAACAAAACCCTGTAAGGTAAGATGGACTACTCTGGCTTATGTTATAAAGTTTTAAAGTCCAATGTTCAATAATTCAAAGTTATGAATATATGAAAAATATTGCAATCATCTCTTAAACATTAGCCATGGATTAAATAAATATATTTTTCCATTATTACAAGTTTATTTTGTTCTTTTGTAGGATGGTACAGAAAGGAAAAAAAGAACCCTAACGTTTTCTATACTAAAAGTCTGTCAGGAAACCACAGACCACTCAAGTAACTGCTACTTCTGTATGGTGGACCCTTCCAAACCTCAGACTGACAAGGATGTGCCTGCTATCGTGTATTTGTACTCTCCTTTATCCATAACTTGGTAGCACACTGCAATGAGATCCCCATACACACACGTCTGGAGAGAGCAGCCATCTTTAGAAAAGAGCAGCAAGTCAGAGAGCTAGGAAGATGTTATTGATCCAGATGACAATTTCAGAGGTGGAGCGGAGGAGAGAAACCCATACTACCCTCATCAAAAAGACCTCAAATGCTTGATCAGAGATCTTGGTCTCACCAAGTCCAATGCTGAGCTTTTGACCTCTAGACTCAAGCTGTGGAATTTATGGGATGATAGTGTGCAAGTCGCAGATCAGAGGAAGAGTCACCCAACTTCTTCCAGTTTCTTTATCCATCAAGATGTGATGTGATGGGAGACTGCATTTTGGGGCTGATTTGTGAAATTTGTAAAGCTACTCACATCTAAATTTTTTCTGGTCATTTGTGTGTTTTTGTCAGACTTTATGTGAATGGAAAATATGCAGATTCAAACGTTTTCTCACTGGAAATATTTACATTTCCAAATATCTCTGTCTTGGTTACACAAGCAGGGTATGTGGGGAATAATAGCCATTGTGCATACTTTTGAGACATAAGTAATTACAACATAACACTTAATACCCAGGAGCAAAAATTGTGTTACATTGTGTTTTGTTTGTTTCCTTTATTTACATCTCTCTCCTATGATTTGATGCAAGACAGAAGAGGGGTGCAGGAAGGACAAGCTGGATCCTTGGACATTAATTATTTTGTGAAGGGTTGATATCGTCAAAGAATGAAACTACAATTCTAATCCTTTAAAGATTCTATTTTTTCTAAATAACTTTTTTCAATAATAACAATGACAACAATAACATACATCATTCTGGGGACCTTACTAGAAACCACTGAAAACTGGTGCAAAAATTGGCTGGTTCCCACAGCATGCTATGATACTACCAGTGCCACTTTCCATAGTGCCCAACATCAGGTGTCACAGTGCCTGTTTTACTCCATTATCACTTTTTCACATTGTAAGCTTTGTCCTAGCCACAAGCCAGTGCAGGGGAAGTAATCTGAGCTGATTGGGCACAGAGTTATGCTCTCTGATAACCACAAATACCCTGGGCATCAAGTATGGACAGACAAGGGGTCAAAGACTTTATTATCTAACTGAATTACGTTAGAGTGCAAACTTTGTTGCCTTGTGCATTTCAATTAGATAATAAAGCTTGCAATAAAGCTTTTAGTTCTCTTGTTGTTGAGTGGAAGTTTTACTGATTATCTGAATTGCATTAGAATGCAAGCTTTATTGTCTAACCAAATTAATATAGAGTTAAAGCTTTATTGGTTAAATTATTTACATTACAATTAAATCTGTATTATCTAACTGAATTACATTAGAGCGTCAGCTTTATTTCCTATTGTAATTCAGTTAGATAAGAAAAGCTTGTACCCTAATGTGATTTAGATAACCAATAAAACTTGTACTTTAATGTAACTCAGAAAAGCAAAACAGCTTGCAGTCCACATAATTAAATTAACATGCAAGCTTTATTATCTAACTGAAATGCAATAGGCCATAACATCTGCACTCTGATGTAATTCAGTTAGATAATAAACTTTGCACTCTAATTTAATTCAGATTACCAATGAAGCATGTACTCTGATTGAGCAAAGTTATGCAAAAAGGGAACATTCCCCCTCCCATAGAAGGGCGAGAAAATAGCTGGGCTGTAATACGGTACCTTCTCAGGAGCACTTATTATTGGGAGGCTCATAGAGTGGTGACAGTGCATCTGCCTTGGTGTTCTTGGAACCTGGACGGTAAGTGATGTGTAACTGGAATCTTGTGGAAAATAGGGCCCATCGGGCTTGAAGGGGACAGAGTCTTTTGGACTGTTGAAAGTATTCCAAGGTACGATGGTCTGTGAACAAGGTTACTGGATGAGCTGCTCCTTCTAGTAAATGACGCCATTCTTTGAGAGCAAGTTTGATAGCCAATAATTCATGGTTGGTTGGTTTCAGTAGGTGTCAGAACGGGAGAAGTATGAGACAGGATGTAGTGTGTCTCTCTCCCCTGGCGTTGAGATAAAATTGGACCAACCACAATTTCAGACGCATCTACCTCGAGAAAGTATGGTTTCTTATTATGAGGGAGGATGAGGACAGGAGCAGTGATGAATCTTTTTTTGAGTGTATCAAAGGCCCGGAGGATATGAATGAAAATAATCCAACAGAGAATAATAGCACACGATGCCAAATCCATAAATCGTAACATTTAATTTAGACTAAAGTAAAACAAAGTAAGTGGAACAAGGAAGCTCTCATGGGATCACCTGACGCGTTTCATCTGAACATACTTATTCGTAGGTATGACCAGGAAGTGGAGACAGGAAATATATGTACAATACCCCCTAAACAATATGCACAAGGTGTTTTTCCAATTGATAACAAAAAAACAACAAATTAGACAGAGCATAATAGACAATGTATCATATACAATAAAAAAGATTTAAAAGTCTGTGCAAACTATAAGTACATCGTGAGAAAAAACAGAGGCTTTAACTGGAAAATCAACCAAAAAGAAAATTAAAATTGAAAGTGAAGCCTCTGAATGTGAATCCATTTTAGCTTGGGATACAAACAGCCTCAGTACAGCAGAGTGTATAAAAAAGGTTGTTGCATCACTCTGTTACACTGCAGCTATAGTTGAAAATAATTGGTTAAACAAAATAGCAAAAATATAATGAAAAAGGAAACAGAAAACAAAATAAAACAGAATAGACACAGTATACTACTTTGTTGATGACTATTAATACATATCCATAGATATATTGAACAACACCTAGGTTACATAGAGGTAGTAATAAAATGATCTCAATGAAGAAAATTCAGCTAGGTGCTTGCTCAATTAAAATAAATATATATGTTACATGTACAAGCCGAGTGACTCGTTCCAAACAATTAATTAGAACATGAAACAATAAATAAATGATATGTACTGAAAGAAAAAAAAAAAAAATTTTGTGTACCAATCTCTGAAAAATTGCCAAAAGAAAAGGCTGATATATAGTAAACAAGTAAGAACTAATTAATTACAGCAGGGCAAACGACTAGAGATCTGACACAAATAACCAAAAAATTTCTAGAAAAAGTGACCAATGTCCCACTCTGAATTGAGCCCAGTTTAAATATCCAAAAGACTTCCCTTTGACAGAGGAGGTAATGTTTATCACCTCCTCTGAGGAGCATCCTTATACACTCTATGACTGTACAAACAAAAAGCTGGGAGCCGTTGGGCATGATTTTGAAAATGTCTTCCTATGGGGGATTTGGGATATTCTTCACGGATGGTGGCCAAGTGTTCTCGAATGCGACTCTTAAGGGGACGAGAGGTACGGCCAACATATTGCATTTGACATTCACTGCACATGATCAGATAAATGACATTGGCTGTATTACAGTTGGAATAAGATTTCAACTTCACAGCAAATACAAATCTTGTGGCCGCATTTAAAATTGCCTACGGCCTTAAGTCATGGCTTGATAGTAATGTCCTTCTTCTGGGTAAACGTGTTAGGAGATAAAACATTACCCAGTGTCAGAACTCTCCTAGCTGAACAATTTATGCCACCCTTAACCAGTCCCTTGAGCCTGGAGTCTGACAGCAAGATGGGCAAGTGAGACTGAATAATGCCACAAATGTTGTCGAACTCCAGGCTGAAGGGAGTGACAAAAGAGGGTCTAGACAGTCTCTCTCTTTTTTTCTTCTTAGTGGAGATTTTAAACAAATCTTCCTGTTTAATTCGATCCACTGTCCTCTTAGCTTTTAAAATGTCAGTTTTACAATAACATCTTTCGAGGAACCTACTTACCAAATCCTGAGACTGTGCTTGGTAAATGGTATCAGTGCTACATATTCTTTTGAGCCTGATAAATTGGCCCTTGGGGATACCCTTAAACAAATTTTTGGGGTGACAGGATTTAGCTTGAAGGAGCGTATTGCGGCAGTAGGGTTTTCTATAGACATCTGTAATGATGCTACAGTTTTATACATCCCCCCGTAAGTAGTACATCAAGGTAACATATCTTGCGGTCTTGGAATTCATGAGTGAACTTTAGATTAAATTTGTAATCTTTAAGATATGCTATGAAATCAGTGGTTTGGGTGGTGTCACCCTTCCAAATAATGATCAAATCATCTATGTACCTAAAATATGTAATTATGTGGGATTGGAATTTGTTCTCATCACTGAAAATGTATCAAAGGCCCATTGCACCTGGGGAGACCAAACAAAATGTGTCTTCTTCTGAGTTAATTGTGTTATGGGTTTTATGATCAAGGAAACTGTTGATGAACTTTCGATAGACGTTAGCGAATCCCACTAATCTTTGAACTGCTTTAACGGAAGTTGGAGTAGGCCACTGAAGGATGGAAGTTACTTTCTTGGGATCCATCTCAATCTGACAAGGAGAAATGATGTATCCCAAAAACTCGACCAGAGTAGTTTCAAAAGTGCATCTCTCTAATTTGGCATTTAGATTGTGGGTTTGTAGGCATGACAGAACTTTTTGCATATGTTTACGATGATCCTCTAGTAAAGGAGAATAGACAAGGATGTCATAAAGACAATTACATATGTATCCAATAGGTCCCTGAAGATATCATTAAGGAAGTGCTGCAAAGTAGCTGGAGCATTGCACAACCCAAAGGGCATGACACAATATTCAAAGAGTCCGTAACGGGAATGGAAAGTGGTCTTCCACTTGTCTCCTTTGCGGACTAGATTGTAGGTTCCTATGAGGTTGAGCTTGGAATATATTTTTGCTCATCGAAGATGATTCACAAGCTCATGAATAAGAGGCAGGATATACTTGTTCTTAATGGTTATATTGTTCAGTTCCCTGTAGTCAACACAAGGTCTCAATGCCCCGTCTTTCTTTCCTATAAAAAAGATTCCTGGTCCCGCTGGGGACATAGAGAGTCTGATGAAGCCATTTCTGAGACTCTCCTCAATATATTCTTTGAGCACCCTTAAGTCAGGATTGGAGAGAGGAAAGAAATGGAATGGCTGCACCGGGGCATTAATAGATAGATGGGGTAGTCATAAGGCCGTGAGATGGTTGGCGTTCAGATTCTTTTTTATTGAACACTTGGAAGGTACTTTTCATAGACTTGTGGTAGTTCAGGTGTCTTGACAGATTCAGAGGGAGTATTGTGGAGGAGAGATATGGTAGCTGAATGAAAACAATGTTTATGACACAATTGAGAGGAGAATGAGACTACTCCTGAGGAACAGTGAATGAGGGGATTGTGAAGTCATAACCAGGGTAGTCCTAGGATCAGGGGAAACAAGGAGGATCGGACCAAATTGAAGTTGATAAGTTATCTGTGTTTTGTGCCAACAGTGAGTAAAAGGGATATAGTCTCATTGGTTACTGGTCCAGAGGTTATGGGAATTCCATCTACCAATTGTACTGCCAGAGGAGGGGTCTTTGGCTGAGTAAGCATCTGGAAGTCTTGAGCTAGAGTGATATCAATAAAACAATCACTGCCTTCTGAGTCGATAATGGCTTCTTTATGGAGAGGCTCTTCAGGTACTGCTGAAGCAGGAGGAGGTGTAGGTGTGACTCTGAATAGGAATGAGCGGTGCACTCTTGTCTCCGCTCCCAAAGTCTTCTGTCCATTTGAGTGACAAAGTGCACTAAGTCTAGAGTCCCCGGGGGGTCAACTCTTGCCAATTCATCTTTTAGGGTTTCTGTCAACCCAAGGCAGAATTGATGGATCAAGGAAGGTTCATTCCACCCTGTCTCAATGGCTACTCCATGGAATTCTGAGATTTAGTTCTCAACGAGCCATTTGCCCTGGCATAGGGGTCTCAGAGTGGATTCAGCAAAGGATCTTCTGTGTGGGTCATCATACAGAATGTCCATCTCCTGTTTAAATTGGAGCCAAGCTCCCAATAATGGATGTTGATTTTGTAGAAGATGGTGGCATGATCCCTTGGCTTTAAAGCAATTAGCAACTCACATGCCGTAATGAAGAAGCAGTATTTTGTGCAATCTCCTTCGAATCATTCAGTTAGTTTCACCTGGGGTTGAGGGACAATCCCAACTCCTTCAGCTACTGGTTCCACTGCCATTCCTGGAGGGAATTGCCAGAGGTGGAAGAGGAGGAGGTCCCGCTTGAATGGCTTGCACCTGGAGTTGTAGGTGGGCTAGTTGTTCTTGGACCCCTTGTACAATATGGGCCAAGGCTGAAATCTGTTGGGTCAGGGCTTGTAAGGCTTCCGCCATCCCTGCAAGCTCCTTATGTGGTTTACTTGGGAGTGGAAGACACTTGAATTTAGTTACAATTCTTTCTTTTTTTTATATAATGTATTTTTATTGTTTTCAGAGTTATACTATCATACAATAGGTAAGATATCAACACTTCAAGAACCGATTTAGTTTAAAAATATTGTATAGAAAAACATAGGTACAAACCATATGCATACAATTTAAGTAGAATGGAACAAATGACCAAGTCCCCTGGTCCGGATGGATTTAATAACTGGTTCTATAAGAAAAGTTAAGGGACAACATAGCAAAAGATCTGACAGCAATATTTAATGTGATTATAAGTGACTGAAAGGCCCCGGAAGAACTTTTACAGGCCAAAATAGTTACAATACCCAAGGAAGGGAAGAACACGGAGCTGGGTTAAAAACAAAAATTGTTCAGGTCACCTAAATACTGGTGGCCTTGCTGAGCCAGTCAACAAATGGAAGCCTATCCTTTAAATGAATCAGAGAAGAGAGAAAAAAATCCCTTTTTTTAAACTAACTATAAAGTACTCTTGACTTTTTGAGCTGGTAATTTGTGTATATCTTTATCTGTTACTTACTTGGATCATAAATCTTATAAAGTGCCTTTCAGCTCGTTATTCCCAAAAATGTACTTTATAGCTCCAATTATCAAAAATCCTCTATAGTAACGGTTTATAAATGTAATTTAAACCTGTTTCGTTTAATTCCAGATTCTCGATGGATACATTTCTGCATTTTTTTTTCAGAGGGCATCAAGAGGCAGCAAGCATCTGGCAGACACTTTTTGCTATGATTATGGCTAATTTATCAAGACAAGTGTAAGAAAAGTACTTTGTGTAAGCATCAGCTAAGATGCGTGATACTTACAAGACCTATTTCAGCATGAGTGTCAGGGATTAAGATAAACCCTGGGCACCTACCTTTCCCCTACAAGATTACATTATAACGTTTTTTACGTTTTTTAAAAATTTCAATGTTATGGAAAAAATCTATTGTATATGAAAAATGTTGCGATCATCTCTTACACATTAGTTGTGGGTAAAATAAATGTTTCCATTATTACAAGTTGATTTTGTTATTTTGTAGGATGCTAGAGAAGGAAAAAAATAGCCACAAAGTATATTATTCCAAGAATACCACTCAAGCAACTGCTGCTGCTGCATGGTGGCCCCTTCCAAATATCATACTGGCATGAATGTGCCTGCTATCATGTATTTGTGCTTTCCGATATCCATAACCTGGTACCACACTGCAATGAGATCCCCATTCACACACGTCTGGAGAGAGAGAGATCACATCTTTAGAAGAAAGCAGCACGTTAGAGAGCTATGAAGCTGTTATCAATCCAGATGACAATTTCATAGATGGAGCTGAGAAACCCATATTATCCTAACTAATAAGGCCTCAAAAACTTGATCAGAGATCTTGGTCTTACCAAGTGCAATGCCAAGCTTTTGAGCTCTAGGCTCAGACTGTTGAATTTATTGGATGATAGTGTGCAAGTCGTAGATCAGTGAATGGGTCACCAATTTTTTCTAGTTTCTTTATCCATAAAGATGGGACTTGATGGGAGACTACATTTGGGGGCTGATCCGTGAAAGTTATAAAACTACTCTTGAAAAACTACTCACTTCTAAACATTTTTTGGTATTTTTTGTATAGACTTATTATAAATATATAGTTATTTTGATTCATGTGTTGTTTTTCAGACTTTATGTGAATGAAAATATGCAGCTTCACATGTTTTCTCATTGGAAATTTTTAGATTTCAAAATCACTGTCCTGGACACAAAAAGCGAGGTAAGTGGGGAATAATATACATTTTGTATACTTTTGAAACATAAACAATTACAACACTTATTACCCAGAAGCAAAAATTGTGTTACAATGTGATTTGTTTGTTTACTTAAAACTGTAAAAATACAGTTCTAATTCTTTAAAGATTCTGTTTATTCAAAAATTACTAATTTGAGTGTCATTATAATATTCTCTATGTTAAGTAACAAATTCTTTATCCCCATTTCTGGAGTAATGTACTGTATTATTCCTTAACAGAATCCCTTAGTGACATGACTTTTTTGGCTTGTCCGACGCTTGGTGACATGGGCTGTTTTAACATTTCTTAGGTGTTTGTGTTTTGCTGTAATTTATTTCTGTCTCATTTAGTGTACCCGCACAAACTATATATCGTTTTTATCGTTATAAGAAGGGCTTTCTTTTGATACCATTATTTTGATAATAGCATATCATTTGATGTAAAAAAAATAATAAAATATGGAAAAAAAATGAAAAAAAGATTTTTTTTATGACTTTTATTTGAAAAATCGTATACTCATGTACAAGAGACAACAAAAAAACACTGCTAAATAGTTTCTAATATATGTCCTGAGTTCAGAAATAGCCCATGTTTTATGTTTTTGTGCTTTTTTATTCATGTTACAGGGCCAGAACTATAAGTAGTGCAAAGCTATTTTAAAATCCTTTTTTTCAAAATTAGCGATAGTGACATTGTAACACTGATTTCTGTACTAAATCCATGAATGACCCCCAACATGTACATATTTTTTAAAACTAGACCACTCAGGGCATTTTACTTGGGGTATTTTGACACATTTCATGTAGCCATTTTACCACCAATATTTGCCAAAGTTTGCAGCAAAAAATCATTTTTTTTAATTTTTCACATAGATTGCAATTTACGTAAACATTACCTTAAAATGTGATGGGGTATTTCCAAATAACACCTCAATATGTGTTCAGCAACATCTCCTGAGTACAGGCATACCACCCATGCATAGGTTTGTTGGTTTGTTTTGGGGCTAAAAGGCCACATTTAGGGGGTGCGCATTTTGGTTTTCCAACTTGGAATTCTGACATGCAGAAAACTTGGGACATTTTTGAAGCCAGAAAGTGTATTCTACCCCACAAAGCCATATATTTTTTAAAACTAAACACCCTAGGGTATTTCAAATGGTAGTATTTTAACACTTTCCATGCACTAATTATACTACCAGCCTATGTCAATGTTTTGGGTAGTCATTTTTTTTCACATACTTTGTACTTTGGGCATGAATTCACAGATCCTGTTATAGGTCAGTGCCAAACAACACCTCAATATGTGTTCAGCAACATCTCCTGAGTACAGGGATACCACCCATGTGTAGGTTAGTTAGATTATTTGGGGGTTAAAAGGCCACATTTGAGAGGTGCGCTTTTTGAACTTGGAATTCTGACATACAGAAAACTTGCGCCCATGTTCCATTTGGGACATTTGTGAAGCCAGAATGTGTATTTTACCCCACAAAACCATACATTTTAGCAAACTAGACACCCTAGGGTATTTCAAATGATAGTATTTTAACACTTTCCATGCACTAATTCTTCCACCAGCCTTTGTCAAATTTTAGGTTAGTCATTTTTTAATGTTTTGTTTCCACATACATTGTACTTTGAGCATGAATTTACAAATCCTGTTATGTGTCAGTGCAAAAAACACCCCAATATGTGTTCAGTAACATCTCCTGAGTACAGGGATACCACCCATGCATAGGTTTGTTGGGTTGTTTGGGGGCTAAAAGGCCACGTTTAGGGAGGTTGCATTTCCAACTTGGAATTTTGACATGTAGTCAGCCTGCGCCCATGTTCCATTTGGGACACTTTTGAAGCCTGTCAAAGAATTTTACCCCATCAAACCATATATTTTGGAAAACTAGACATCCTAGGGTATTTAAAATTGTGGTATTTTAACACTTTCCAAGTACTAATTCTACCACCAGCCTATGTCAAAGGGTTGGGATGTCACTTTTTCCCCACACACATTGTAGTTCAGGCAGCAATTTTCAGATTCTGGTATTTGCCACTGCCAACCAACACCTCAATATGGGTTCAACAACATCTCCTGAGTACAGGGATACCCCCCATGCATAGGTTTGTTGGTTTGTTTTGGAGCTAAAAGGCCACATTTAGGGGGGGCGCAATTCCAACCTGGAATTTTGACATGTAGTCAGACTGCGCCCATGTTCCATTTAGAACATTTTTGAAGCCGTCCAATGAATTTTACCCCATCAAACCATATATTTTTGGAAAATAGACATCCTAAGGTATTTCAAATGGTGGTATTTTAATACTGTATATGTACTAATTCTACCACCAGCCTTTGTAAAACTTTTTGGTAGTACTTTTTTGGGAGTTTTTTTTCCACATGCATTGTACTTCAGGCATGAATTCACAGATTCTGGTATATGTCACTGCCAAAATGTGTTCAGCAACATCTCCCGAGTACAGGTATAGCACCCATGCATAGGTTTGTTGGTTTGTTTTTTGTCTAGAAGGCAACATTTGTGAGATGCGCATCTCAAAATTCCAACTTGGAATTTTGACATGTAGTCAACCTGCGTCCGTGTCCTATATGGGATATATCTTTGAAGCCAGCCAATGTAATTTACCCCCACCAAACCATATAATTTTTAACGGTAGACACCCATCGCTCCTTGTGGCAAGGGCTCAGCAGCCACCGATACATCACTAGATGATGTATCAGAAAGCTGACCAGGGTCAAAATCAAACCCTGAGTCCGCAGCCTCAGAATCAGTGCGTAAGCAGTGATCTCGAGCAAAGAAGGGGTTAATAGCTCTTAGAAGAGCCTATCTAGTACTCTAATACATTACAGTACAAAGTAATTAATGCATAAAACAGTGCAGACAGCAAAACATACTGTTGCTGTGCAAGATTACTGCTTATACAGTGATGAATGGCAGGGAAGGGGTTAATACACAGTGAAAGACTTTCATAAAACCTGCCAATTTTATAAAATGTTATTTTATATCACTAATACTGATCTGTCTCTTTCCGTCACAAAAATGTAAGTGAGGAGAAGGGGCAGATCAATATTTGTGAATGTTGATCCGACCAATTTTGATCTGACCAGGGCGAATGGTGAACTTAATTTAGAAATCACCAAACCGCCTTTGCCACTAATTCGCTGTTACTGATCGCTATGCGCTCAGACAGCTTAAAAAAAAAATCTCAAATACTTTTACTTGTACATGTAATCTGCTAGCGGGTATGTGTAAAAAATAAAAATAAAAAAAAATATGCAGACAGATAAAAATTGCTTTGGCGTCAATATCATTGCGTAAGCAGTGATTGACAGCAAAGAAGGGGTTAATAACTCTTAGAAGAGCTCTTATAAGAGCCTTTGTAGTACTATAATAAATCACAGTACAAAAAAAATTAACCCCTAAAAAATGCACAAACAGCAAAAATAAATGCGCTGATGTGCACGATTGCTGCTTACGCAAGATCAGTGGCAGGTAAGGGGTTAAACGCAGGGAATTGCTTTAATAAAACATTTTTTTATTGTTTTATTATTTGTGTGTTGTGTATTTATTGTTTTTTGTACTTTTACTTACTTTTCTTACTTTGATCTGTCTCTCTCCCTCACTAAAAGAAATGTGAGGAGAGGGAGGCAGATCATAACTGGTCAGATCAATATAGGGTTAATATTGATCTGACCAGTCAGTGGGAATGTTCAGCAGAACATCCCCACTGCTTGTCAGTGTGCCTGGCAGTCACTGATTGCCTCTGTGAAGAGGCAATCGTGTGACAGCCAGAGAGCACAGGAAGCAGGTACTTCCTGCCTCCAGTGCTCTTGCCCTTAGAAGGGCAGCGCCATCTTGGTCACTCAGTGACCAAGATCGTGCTTTTTTTTTTTGTGTTCCTGATTGCCTCGACTTGCGAGGCAATCAGAAACACTTACTGAGCATAGGAAGCGAAAAATCGTTTTTTTAATGCACGTGTTTTAAAGGCTCTGTGACTTTAAAACCGGCATTTCGATCGATCTCCGGAGCGATCGAAATGCCGACGGGCATTTTTTTTAGTATTGTACGATGCTTCCGTTAGAGCACTGAAAGCGGAAAAACTCTAGGTCCGTCCTGTGTCACTAACGCCTCGGCACACAGGACGGATCTAGTCCGTCCTGTGTCGCCAAGAGGTTAAAGTATGTATAATGGTCTCTCTTGTAAAACATGCTTTGGTGTTTGTTTGTTTTTAATTATTTTAAATGTTTTTCACTTCTTGGTTAAACCATATGCGGATCTAATCACTTCCTGGGTATAAAGAGATCAGTCCAACAAGAGATCAGACCTATGATTAAATCTGTGTAAACAAACGAAACGTGTAAGGTATGCTGCACTTTTTCATCCTTTTGTATCTTGTAGGTTTAATTGTAAATCTTCTATGCAATAAAAGTTATTTTTTACTACAACCTTGAGTTGCCTGGACATCAAATCGCTGGACTGGTAATTTGTTTTGATTACGACTAAATAAACATATAATTAATTATACTTATATATTAAATATGTAGTAAACGCAGCTCTTTTTCTGTGATCAGTCACTAGGCTTTTAAATTTAAACCTGCATCAGGAATATAGGACCACATTTATCAAGGCAAAACAGGTGCTATTGTAAAAAAAAAAAAAAAAGTGCTACATTTGGAACAAACTGCCATAACTTTCCATTGGTTTCCATGGTTACTACTACTATTTTAGCACTTTTTCCTGAAATACCACATATTTTGTCTTGATAAATACGGCCCATAGTGAAAGAAAACCTGGAATTGTTGAGACATAGTCTCTTCAAGCCATCAACAGGCTCTTAACCATAGTCTAATGGGGAGTAGAGCCCTGTAGTGGATGAAATGAGCAATGCAATTCAGCTTAGTGTATATATGCGTCAAAACAGCTATTGCTTGAACATCATTCTTCATACTCGACAGTATAATGTTTTTCCTGGTAATAACCAGTTTAAACATTCATCCTACACTACCAGATAAACCAAAGGGGCTTTCTTCCTGAAAGTGGTAAATGCAGGGAATTGAAAATATTGAATATTGAACATAAGACCGTAATAGTGGGGAAAAATTTGTCCATCCACTTGGCTAATTTGGCCTTGAGTTTGAAATTCCCTTGTCAATTCCTTGCAATTTCCTTTTTCATTAATAAAGCCAAAGAAGAAAGTTTACCCTTAAGTATAGCAATAATGTTAAGGATATATTTATCACCAAGAAATCTATTTTTACCTAGGAAAGAAAGTATTAGTAGATAATTATTATATAATGTTCCAGGGTAATAAAAAGTTCTTCAGCAACAGAACTGTGAAAAGTTATAAACTTTGGAAACCTTTTCTCAATAATCAGTAATGTGAAACATTGAGAGATGTTTAATGAATCTTGGAAATACTTTATTATCCCCTGGTAATAATTCAGAGGAGAGCTATTCCCTGGAGCGCTTCTCTCATTAGATACTATTTGCTATAAATATTGATAAAAAATGTGTGGCTGTTAAAAACACTATTAGCTATTAGAATCCAGAAAAACTCACATTCACAAACAACAGAGAAATTGTTTCCTAGACCAATATGTTTATCATCATTGCTAATTATAACACTATTACAGAATTTTGTATACTTCTAATATTATAATATTACACAATTTTTACAAGAATTTAATTTTAGCAATATTGTTCTGGTTTTAATACCTGAAAAAGTGAAGTGTATAACTGAAGCGCTAAAAGATAAACAATATGTAGAAGATATAATGTGATACATTATATCTTCAACATATTGTTTATCTTTTAGCGCTTCAGTTATACACTTTACTTTTTCTGTTTTTAGAAATTGCTTTAGGTTGCTTTTTCATCTATTGTGAGCAGCTCTATATTTATATATATATTTTATTTTTTATCACTCTGGTAGTGCCATTTCTGTCACAAGAATTTTTTTCTGGTTTTAATACCTACATATATTTTAATAATTATATACTTGTTATGCTTACGTAATTAAAAAGAAACCTTTTACTAGGTTGTATTGTTAAAAATGTGTAACTACTTTAATGCATATTTAAACATATTTTGAACAGATTTACACTATTTCTTCTGCTTATGTAACTTACATATACTTTAGAAAAAAATGATGTTGGTATTATTTTAATATTATGGAGTTCAGTTTCTGTGTTGTTTGTTTATTCACAAGTAGATTGTAGACAGCTGCTATTATATTTTTACAGTAACTAATAATTTATTTATTTTAAGCACCTATATTTCAGTTTATATTTTATCTTGTAATCACAAAAAACTGCTTGCCCATCGCCTGGCATCTCTACAATGGAATTGTGTATTATTGTGATATAGGATGACTTTATACATATCTGTTGGAAGGCTTTTCCAAGCATCTAACTTTTTTTCTGTGAGATTATACTTTGTTGAATTACTCAGCAGTTTATAAACCTCTAGTTTTAGACTGTTCACTATTTTTCTTGAATTTTGAAATCAATAATAGCAGCACAGAATAAAATAAGTTACTAGAATTTTTATTAGTCATTAAATCTGAAATTTTACTTTTACCACATTCTTTGAGGTTTCTCTGGAAATGTTCTCTATATTTCCAAAGAACACATGTTTTTCAAGATATAACACGTGTCAATATAAATATGTTTGTTATATTTTGGGGGGTTGTTTAACGTTGGTGGGAGGAGAATATTATAAAATGTGTTATTTATGACACGTCAATATTAATTTTACTATTATTGGATTTATTGTTGTTGAAAATAATAATAAAATGAAATTACTGCTAGCTTCTTAAATAATTTTATGCTTCTCTTTAGGATCTGAGAAAAAATATGGAGAACGAAACATTATATCAATATTTCTATATCATACCATTTTCCAGAAAGTCAACAGACCAACCAATCATTTTATTTGTATTTTCTATTATTTATTTGCTGGGTGTCATACTGAATACAGTTATTATTACTGTAGTATGCGCTGATTCTCAGTTACACCAGCCCATGTTCCTATTCCTCTTCAATTTGTCATTTTTAGACATTTGTTTCACAACAGTCACTGTTCCCAAACTAATACATATTTTATTATCTGGCTATAACATTATATCCTTCATAGATTGCTTCACACAGGTATTTTTCTTTTTGCTCCTGGGTTCCACAGAGGATGTTTTATTATTTTTCATGGCATTTGATCGTTACCTGGCCATTTGTAAACCTTTCCATTACCATCGTATTTTAAATAAGAAATATTGTGTCCTTGTCATACTTGGCATGTGGATAACAGGATGCTTAAATTCCTTATGTGTTACTTATGTCATTTCAAGTATAAGCTTCTGCTATCGTAATATAATTTATCAGTTTTACTGTGATATCAAGGATTTGTCAAAGATTTTCTGTTCCAATTTGAGGTTCCAGATGATGATTTACATTGATACCTTGATATTTGGAAGTTTTCCTTGTACGTGCACTTTAATGTCTTACAGAAAAATCATCAGAATTGTATTAGCCATTAAATCTGCTGATGGAAGAAGGAAAGCTTTTTCGACTTGCTCCTCGCACCTGTTGGTCCTTCTCGTTTTCTATGGGACGTCTGTTTCTGTGTACTTCAGAAACGCCACCAAGCAAACCGACGTACTAGACCAGGTGTTCACAGTGCTATATACAACAGTGACACCCATGCTGAACCCTCTGATATACAGTTTACGGAATAAAGACATTAGAAGTGGTTTGTGGAGACTGGTTGGGAAGCAATCAAAGTAGTTAAATGCTTTAATATTCATATTGTTGTTTATTATTGGCGTCTTTTTTATTTAGTGGCAACACATTTCACAGTCCTGTCATATCTAACAAATCATAATTCTTTATTATCTGATTAATGGGAACAATACACCAAATTACATTACATTTGTTACTTTGTAACACACAATTATTTAATTTCTGTTCCGAAAATGGCTAATATTCACCACAAACTTTGCTTTGTGATCGGGACAGCGATATTTTTAACCTCTTGGTGACAATTGACATGCCAGGTATGTCATACACTAGAAAGCGCAAAGAAAGTGAAAGGCTGCTCTCTTTACTCTTTCAGTGTTGCTGCAATTTGTCTAAGTAGAGGCACTGAACAACACTAAAAAAAAGTGCAGGGGTGCCCCCTACAATCGCTCTCTGAAGTGATCATAGTAGGCATTACAAAATGGTGGCGCCGACTGAACCCATGTTCTTAGGAAGCTTAAGCTCTCATAGTGTCGCTTAAGTGCCTCGCTTCCCCACCCAATAGAGATCACTCTCTCCTGAGCAACCACATTTTGCCTGTAGATGGGAGAGCTGCCGGATATAGATGGTGCTTCCCTTCTACTAGCAAGAGCAATGCAAATTATTCTGTTACTCTAGGGACCGCCGCTGGATGCCTGCACATCAGATCAATATGATCAGTGTGCCGGAAAGTATAGTAAGTGCTCAGATGAGTGCTTACCATACAGTCAATATTTACTAATATGGACAAGTGTAGATCCTCACTTGAGTTTTAGTAAGATATAGAGACAGACCTCTATAGTGACAGTTTATAAATGTAATATATTTAATTATGATTAAATTTTTTTTACTGTAATTTATAACAGTACAACAAAGGTTCTTCTAAGATCTATTACCACCTCCATTTCTGTAAAATCACTGCTTAGACACTGAACTTGCTGCAAAAGCACTTTTTTGTTGTCTGTATTCTTCTTTATTACACCCGCTAGGGGGCCATTTAGCCCCCAAACAAGCTGACAGAACTATGCCTGGCTGTGTCATACCTTGGTCTCCAGGGGTTGGTCAGAACCTCCACATACACCCTTTTACACTGGAACACTCCTCCTCCATGCTTACAGAATTTTAAAGCTGTCACGGGTATGGCCTTTTCACAGAATAGTTTGAGAAGAGTTTGCATTACTATGGCAATCCCATAGCAACAGTTCAACACTGACCACCTGGAAACACTATTGCCAATAACTGCCACTCAGCTGCTGACTATTAAAACCTTACCTCTTCTCTCCCTCGGTGCCTAGTTAATGTTAAGCTGCCAGTTAGCATTCCTGAGCCTGCTGTTGTATTTTGCCTGTTTTTCTTTGTATTTGAATCTCTGCTGCCAGACCAGATGTCTGCATACCCTCCTGCCCACTTTCTTGATTTTTGCCCATCTGTACCATGCTATTGGAGTACAAGTTGGCCTCATGCGCAGAATCACCATTGCCGTTGTTGTCTCATCTCCAACTTTTGGGTCGGTGCTCATTTGTCTGGGAATACAGTGTTTCTCCTGCATCTGGACTCCACATATTGCGGTAAGAGAATTCCAGCATAACAGGGCGGTATCACCTGTAGTCACGAGATATTACTAAACACATATTGGTGTGCTTTTAGGCAGTGACACATAAAGGAATTTCACATTTCATGCCTGACGTACGTGTGTGAAAAATAAAAAAACAACAAAAATTACTATCCCAGAAGAAAAAGCTGGTGGTAGAAAGACTGCATGGAAAGTGTTAAAATACCACCATCTAACCTGGGGTGTCTAGTTTTCAAAATTATATGACTTTATCGGGGCATTTTGAATAGGCCCGGCATCAAAAATGTTTCATTTAGGACATGTAAAAATTGCAAATTGGAAAACTGAAATGCACACATTTTCTGTTCCAATGTGAGGGTCCAGATGATGATTTACATTTATGCATTGATATTTAGATTTTGTCCTTTTCATACACCACAATATATTACATATATTACTATATAGTAATGTAATTGTTCAGAAAATGTCTATTATTCCCCACAAACTTTGCTTTTGTGACCAGGACATTGATACTTTGAAATGTAAAATTTTTCATTACATTCTGCTAGAACCTTCCAGTAATATAAATAGAGATCTCAACCGCTTCCCAAAGTTAGGATGTTGTATGCTGTCCTATTTTTCTGGTCCCAAAAGACGCTAGAATGGCAACGAACATCGCGGCTCCCCGTTATGCGCTGTGCTCGGACCTCACCTGTCTATGAGGCCACTTTGGGTGGCCTCAGACTGACAGTGAAAATGTAGCCAATACTCAAAGGGAGTACCAGCTAAATGCGCTGTGCTCGGATCTCACCTGTCAGATGACCTGTCAGATGAGGCCACTTTTAGTGGCCTCATACTGACAGGGAAAATGTAGCCAATACTCAAAGGGAGTACCCGCTAAATTTTACTAAATTGTGCCGTGCCCAAATGTCATGTTTTTTTGGAAGGGACGACTCTGGTCGTGTCTCTGCCATTGTATCTCTGGCTAACGATCACTTTGTGATCAGTGGCCAGGTACAAAAAGTGTATTTTTGTTGCTTGTGTCATCTAGGACACAAGCACCATGAGTCACGAAGGGGTTAAACAAACCTGATTCTCGATGGATACACATCTGCATTTTTCTTAGATGGCATCAAGAGGCAGCAAGCATCTGGCAGGCACTTTTTGCTATGTTTACAGCCAATTTATCAAGACAGGAGCAAGAAAAGTACTCTGTGGCAGAATCTGCTAAGATGTGTGAGACTTACAAGACCTATTTTGCCATGGGTGTCAGGGATTAAGATAAACCCTGGGCAACTGCCTCTCACCTATAAGCTTACATTATAAAGCTTTTTACGTTTTTGAAAAATTTCAATGTTATTGAAAAAATCTATCATTTATGAAAAATGTTGCAACCATCTCTTACACATGAGTCATGGGTGAAATAAATGTTTCCGTTATTACAAGTTTATTTTGTTATTTTTTTTTTAGGATGGTACAGAAAGGAAAAAAAGAGCCATGAAGTACACTATTCCAAGAATACCACTCAAGCAACTGCTACTGTTGCATGGTGGACCCTTCCAAATATCATACTGGCACGAATGTGCCTGCCATCATGTATTTGTACTCTCCTTTATCCATAACATGGTACCACACTGCAATGAGATCCCCACACACACACCTCCGGAGAGAGAAAGAGATCACATCTTTAGAGCAGCACGTCAGAGAGCCAAGAAGCTGTTATCAATCTAGATGACAATTTCAGAGGTGGAGCTGAGGAGAGAAACACAAATTATAAAAAGACCTCAACAACTTGATCAGAGATCTTGGTTTTACGGAGTTCAATGCCGAGCTTTTGAGCTAGGCTCAAGCTGTGGAATTGGTTGGATGATAGTGTCCCAGATCAGAGAAGGAGTCACCAAATTTTTCTTTTGAGATATTAGCAATTACAACATTAAACGTTTTACCCAGAAGCAAAAATTGTGTTACATTGTGATTTGTTTGTTAACTTTATTTGCATGTCTCTCACCTAAGATTTGTAGCGAGACAGAAGAAGAGTGCAGCAAGGACAAGCCATTTCCTTGGACATTCATAATTTTTTCAAGGGTTCATATTATTTTCAAGGAATAAAAATACAATTCTAATCCTTTAACCCCTACACGTCCAGCCGGCAACTATGTTGCAGACAACGGACATGCCTGACACGTCCTGTGGTGGAACAAGCGGTTTTCAAGATCAGCAATTGTGAAAACCGCTCAGACATTGCTGCTCTATTGTCTCAACATTGAGGCAATAGGCAGCACCAAAATTCCAGGCTCTGGGGCACCCACGATCGCTCCACAATTGTGGGTGTCTTGTCACTAAGGGGTTAAAGTTTTTTTCTAAAAATTAAACAATTTTGGTGTCATTATAATATTCTTTCTGTTAAGTAACACAATCATTATCCCCTTTTCTGGGTTAATGTACTGTATTATTGCCTAACAGAAATATGTATAATGGTCTCTCCTGTAAAACATGCTTTTGTGTTTATTTGTTTTTAATTATTTTACTTCTTTAATTAAATTATTTATACCATATGCTGATCTGGTCACTCCCTGGATATAAAGAGTTCAGTCCAACGAGAGATCAGACCTATGATTAGATCTGTGTAAACAGACGAGACGCGTAAGGTGTGCTGCACTTTTTCATCCTTTTGTATATTGTAGTTTTAATGTTACATTTTCTATGCAATAAAAGTTATTTATACTACAACCTGGAGTTGTCTGACTGTCAAATTACTGGACTGGTAATTTGTTTTTGATTACTACTAAATAACACTTACCGTATTTTTCGCCTCATAAGACGCACCTGACCATAAGACGCACCCAGTTTTTAGAGGAGGAAAACAAGAAAAAAAAACTCATTATGCTAGGATCTAGCCATTCAATATGCCAGGATTTTTCCCCCTCACTATGCCAAGATTTAGCCATTCAATATGCCAGGATTATGCCCCCCACTATGCCAGGATTTTGCCCCTCACTATGTTAGGCTTTAGCCACTCACTATGCCAGGCTTTTGCCCCTCACTGTGCCAGGATTTTGCCCCTCACTATGCCAGGCTTTTGCCCCTCACTATGCCAGGATTTTGCCCCTCACTGTGCCAGGATTTTGCCCCTCACTATGCCAGGCTTTAGACACTCATTATGCCACTCTTTTGCTCCTCACTATGCCAGGATTTTGCCCCTCACTGTGCCAGGATTTTGCCCCTCACTATGCCAGCCTTTAGCCACTCATTATGCCAGGCTTTTGTCCCTCACTATGCCAGTCTTTTACCCCTCACTATGCCAGGATTTTGCCCCTCACTGTGCCAGGATTTTGCCCCTCACTATGCTGCTCTCCGTTGTGTTCTCTCCGTTGCTTCCTCCGTGCAGTCTAACCTCCTGCACGGAGGAAGGAAGCTCCGGTCGCTTTTTTTTTTTCTTCGCGCAACATCAATAGAGTTAAGAAGGGAAAAAAAGCGACCGGAGCTTCCTTCCTCCGTGCAGGAGGTTAGACTGCACGGAGGAAGCAACGGAGAGAACACAACGGAGAGCAGCATGGAGGTAAGTATTATATTCGCTCCATAAGACGCACAGACATTTCCCCTCACTTTTGAGGAGGAAAAAAGTGCGTCTTATGAGGCGAAAAATACGGTATACGGTAAGTATTTAATGTTATATATTAAACATATCTCAGTAAACAGAGCTCTTCTTCTGTGGTCAGTCACAAGACTTTTGAAATTTAAACCTTCATCAGCAAGATAGTAAAAGAAAACCACGAATTGTTGAGACATAGTCTCTTCAATCCATCAACAGGTTCTTAATCTTAGGGTAAGGGGGAATAGAGACCTCTAGTGGATTAAAAATAAGCAATGCAATTTAGCTAACGGTATATTTGCAATCAGAACCGCTTTTGCTTGAACTTCATCTTTTTTCATACCTGACACTCAAATGTTTTTCCTGCTAGTAACAAGTTTAAATGTCAATACTACACAACCAGATAAACCCAAATGGCATTATTCACGAAAGTGCGACGTGCAGGGAATTGAAACTTGAATTGCAAAGTTAAGACCAAAGTAGCCAAGTAGAAAACAGTTCTCCCATTATACAGGCCTGGAAAATGTTTCCAATTTGGCTAGTTTGGCCTTTTTTTTTTAGATATCCCCTTGACAATTCCTTGCAAATTCCTGTTTCATAATTAAAACCCAAAACGTTAGTTTACCCTTAAGTATAGCAATAATGTTGAGGATATATTTATCACCAAGAAATCTATTTTTTTTCACCCTTGGAAAGAAAGTATTAGTATATAATTATTATCTAATGTTCCTAGGTAATAAAAAGTCTTCAGCAAAAGAACTATAAAAAGTTATAAACTTTGTAAACATTTTATCAATCATTAATTCTTAGTAAAATGTTGTCAGTAATGTGAACCGTTTAATGCATCTTGGAAATAATATATTATCCCCTGGTAAAAATTCAGAGGAGAGCTATTCCCCGGGTCGCTTCTCCCATTGGATACTATTTGCTATAAATGTACTGATAGTATAAATCAGTAGGGTATATAAGGCCGGATACGTTTTGCTGTGTTATGAATCGCCTGCTGTAGAACTCAATGTCTTATCTGAAGGTGAGCAGCTGTTATTTGCCATTGTAAATGCCCAGTGCTATCATTTCTTTGCATAGACTTTTATGCATTTCCCACATTGCTAGTATTGTTTTAATATTAAGGAGCACATTTTCTGTGTTGTTTGTTTATTCACAAGTAAGTTGCAGACAGCTGCTATTATAGGTTTACTGTAAGTAATAATATATTTTTTTTAAGCTTCTATATTTCAGTTTATATTTTATCTTGCAATCACAAAAACAGCGTGTCCATTGTCTAGCATCAGTACACCCAAATACTGTCTTATTGTCAGGGTGACTCTGTACGTATTCCATATCTATGGATATTTCTTCACTCCACCAACATCTAACATTTTTTCTGTGAGATTATACTTTGTTTGAATTTTACTCAGCAGCTTCTAAATATCTAATGTCACTATATTTTTGAGAATTTTTAAAGCCACAATAGTAGCACAGAATAAAATATGTTCCTATAATTTATTTTAGTCATTCCATCTGAAATGTAACTTTTACCAAAGTCTTTGAGGTTTACATGGAATTGTTCACTTTATTTCTGAAGAACAAATGTATCTCAAGATATAACACACCTGTCAATATAAATATGTTTGTTATTTTATTTGGTTTGTTTAGGATTGGTGGGAGCAAAATATTATAAAAATTGTAATTGTTGGTACTGTATTATTGATATTACTAGTATTGGAATTATTGTTGGTGCCAATAATACAAATGAAATTATTGCTAGTTAATTAAATAATTCTTTGGTTCTATTTAGGATCTGAGAAAACAACATGGAGAACCAAACATCATATGAATATTTCTATATCATGCCCTTTTCCAAAAATTCAAGAGACCAACCAATCACTTTATTTTTATTTTCTATTATTTATTTGCTGGGTGTCACACTGAATACAGTTATTATTACTGTAGTATGTGTTGATTCTCAGTTACACCAGCCCTTGTTCTTCTTCCTCTGCAATTTGTCCTTTATTGACATATCTTTCACAACAGTTACTATTCCTAAACTTATTAATATCTTATTATCTGGAAATAACATTATATCCTTCGTAAATTGCTTCACACAGGTATTTTTCTTTGTTTTTCTGGCTGCCACAGAGGAAGTTTTATTATTTTTCATGGCGTTTGATCGTTACCTGGCCATTTTTTAAACCTTTCCATTACCATCGTATTTTAAACAGGAAATATTGTGTCCTTGTCATGTTTAGCATGTGGATAACTGGATGTTCAAATTCAATATATATTACGTATGTCTCTTCCCATGTAAGCTACTGCTATTCTAATATAGTTTATAAATTTTACTGTGATCTCAAGGATTTGTCGAATATTTTCTGTTACAATGTGAAGTTCCAGACAATGATTTACATTGATACCTTTATATTTGGATTTTTCCCTTGTATGTGCACTTTAATATCTTACGGCAAAATCCTCAGAATTGTCTTAGCCATTAAATCTGCTGATGGGAGAAGGAAAGCTTTTTCGACTTGCTCCTCCCACCTGACAATCCTCATTATTTTCTATGGGACGTCTGTTTCTGTGTACTTGAGAAACTCATCCAAGGAAACCGACATACTAGACCAGGTGTTCACAGTGCTGTACACAACAGTAACACCCATGCTGAACCCTCTGATATACAGTTTACGGAATAAAGAAATTAGAAGTGGTTTGTGGAGACTGATTGGGAAGAAATCAGGGTAGTTCACTTATTTCTGAAAGTGGCAAAACATTTTACAGTCTTGTCATTTCTAACAAAACATATTTCATTATTTTCTAATTAACATGAATCATACACCACAGTACATTTCACATATTACTTTGTAACACAATTGGGTTATGGGTAGCAGGTGTTATTTTTTTATTGCTTATACTTCAAAAGTATAGAAAAATGTCTATTCCCCACAAACTTTGCTTTTGTGACCAAGACAGATATTTTGAGATACACCTATTTTCGAGAACATTCTGCTAGAACCTTCCAGTAATATAAATAGTATATAAATATAAACATAGGCGTTAAACCCAAGAGTTTAAGTTTAGTTCCAGCTTCTCAATGGTTCCATATCTGCATTTTTCTTAGATGGCATTTATCTTAGATCAAGAAACTGCAAACACTATGTTTGCTGCCAGATTATCAAGACAAGTGCAAAAAAAGTACTTTGTGGAAGCATAAAATGTGTGAGGTTTAGAGGGGTCAAAGCACACCCTGCACATTTCACCTATGAGCACTACAAAGAAAAACTATGGAAGATAAGATGGACAATTGTTGCTAATATTCTAAAAAAAAAAATAATATTTTTTTAAAATGTCATGGATAAAAATAAACTCGTTTTTTTCTTTATTACAGGTTTACTGTGTTCTTTTGTAAGATGGTATAGAAGGGAAAAGAGTGCCATGAAGTTCACTATCCCAAGAATTTGGGAACCCACAGACCACTTAAGCTACTGATGTTTTTGCATGGTGGATCCATCTAAATATCAAACTGGCAAGAATGCAACAGCTATCATGTATTTGCACCTTACTTCATCCATCACCTGGTACCACGCTAACATGAGATCCTGATGTAAGAAATGTTACATTATCCTCCTACAGGGCTATTCTATATGGGGAATGTGTGACAAATTAAACAAAAAGACAAGTGTATAGAAAAACATATACTGGTATTGAATTAGGATACTGTTACCGGTTTTAACATGAAATACACAAAGATTAAACATTAACCCGTTCATAATACATATTTAATAGAAAAAGAGCAATACTTAGACAATCAAATGAAGATCTTCTTGGTAGTAAACTATATTCTATTACCAGCTTTTTTTTAACCATCTGACAATTTCGTTCGATGTGTTATAGTGGGAGGCTCCAGTTATTATTTTTTTATGTCTATCTGTCTGTTTCTCAGGGGCCAGAAAACAGTCATCAAATCCTTTATTTGACCAACTGTTTTTAATTCCAAATCGTACCACTTCTCTCTAATGGCTTCTTCTCTCTGTGTGATGAAAGCATGGGTCAGGAAAGCGGCCTTTGAAAATTCCCAAATAATCAGGATTCCGAGACCTCCCTCTGCCTTTTTATTGGGAAGAAGGTGTATACCTATTCTTGGCTGTTTATCAGACCAAATAAAGTGGGAGAATGCTGTTTGAATCAGTTTTAGCCAAGGATCAGGAACTACCAGTGGGATCATCATAAAAATATAAGTACATTTTGGTAACATATATGACTTAATGGTGTTGTCTCTTCCCTACCAGGAAATGTCCATGTTTCTCCATATGTTTAATTAGAGGTAACAAATGAACCTCCATCCATCTCTGGGGATTCTAAAAGATATTAATTCCCAAGTATGCAAAGTGATTTTTAACCCATGTGAATCCGTACACCTCATTTATTAACTCAATCTCTGTTTGTTTCAAATTCAAGTGGAGTACCAGAGATTTGGTTTCATTAAGAAGATAGTTCGTTAAGGCACTATATTTTTCTATAACTGCCCTTAGGTCTGATTATGGAGTTTATTGGATCTTCTAAAGTTAATAAGATATCATCCACATGTGATTTGATTTTCTGGTCTGCCAGTGATCCACATCCCTGTATCTTTTTATTGTATCGTAACACACATGCTAATGGTTCCAATGAGATTACGTATAGCAAAGGGGACAGGGGACCCCCCTGTCTTGTGCCATTGCAAATTCAAACCACTTTGCCTTTATGCCGTGGCCCTCCATTCTTCCTGTTGAAGATGATTACAGTGCCATTATTGCCCAATGCATCTCATCTTGTATCCCAAAAGCCCTGACCCCTTCCTCCATATATTCCCATCTGACCCTGACAAACGCCTTTTCAGCATCTAATGACAGTGTCAGATGGGGAATTCACAGCATTCTAGCCCATCCTAGCAAATTCATTAAGCTTCACAAATGATTAGTGGAAGATCATCCAGGAACAAACCCTACCTGGTCTGTATGAATTATTTCTCCAGTCACTAGCTTAAGTCTATCTGCCAGGATATCAGCATACATTTTAGAATTAGTATTTAAAAGCAAGATGGGTCTTTATTAGGTCACTTCCTCTGGGTTCTTCCCCGGCTTTAATATACGTATTATGTTACATCTCAGCGTCCAGACCAGGCGCTTTTCCATTTTTTAATTTCGCTATATGATGAGCCATTATCAGAAGCTGAATCTTGAGCTACAAAATATTCCCCGATGTGACCCCGAATAGCCTCACAATGCAGTCTTTTTGGACAGTTAAATGCTGAATGCTTTTAAAACCGAAAGCAGACCGAAATACACTGAACCAAAAGTAGCCTCCATCATCCCCAAGTCTTCTATGGTTTGACAGAGACACATATCGGGTTTAATTTGGCCAGTAAGTACATAAAAAATTAGCCCTGGTTGTGCCCCATAAAAATACTGACTCCCGTGGGGCGTGTTCTAACCAGAGCCGGAGCTGGATATGTTTTAGGGCAGCTCCTCGACGGCCTGTGGGGACAAACTGCATATAGCCGATTATATTCAGCACAAACCAGAAACTACTAACCTGCAAGATGTCACAACACCGACAAACAAGAAAGCAGGAAAAACTACTAAAGGTTATGACGCAAAAAGAAGCAAAAAAGCCAAATAAACTTACCGCGACAAGCTTCCAAGATGGCGCCCAGGTGGACCAAGAAGAGGAGGAGGCTTTCGACCGGGATGATGGAGCCTCTTCAGCTTCCACACCAGGAATGCTGCCTATGGACGAAATTAAAATAATGTTCACAACCCTCAGAACACAAATAAAAGGGGACATATCCGACCTTACAACAGAGTTCACCAGAGAAATAAGGGAGCTAGGCGATAGGACAACAAAAATCAAAACCAAAATGAACGACCTTGTGGAACACCATAACGAACTCTCCGACGACCATAAGGGTCTTAAATTGGAGGTTCAAAGTATTCGGGAGAAGATGTGGGACTTAGAGGACCGTTCCCGCCAAAACAATCTTAGACTCCGCGGCATCCCGGAAGAGATACACCCGGCTCATTTGGCAGAATGGGCTCAAGGGCTATTCTCAGCGCCCCTGCCAGAGGTTACTGGCACGGATACGCTGATAGAAAGAATCCATTGCCTACCAAAGCCAAAAAACCTCCCTACGGAATTACCAAGAGATACTATAATGAGACTGCACTTCTTCCATTTCAAAGAAGCAGTGATGAAGGTCAGCCGAGAAACAAAAGTCCTGCCAGCTCCCTATGAGAAAATTAGAATGTTGGTGGACCTATCCCCGAACACGCTGCAGCAGCGCAGGTTGTTTCAACCCATAACATCGGCCCTCAGAGAGGCAGACATTAAGAACAAAAGGGGTTTCCCTGTAAAGGTAATAGTTACCAGACAAGGCTCCACTACAGTGCTTAGATCTCCAGAAGAGGGTGTCAAATACTTGCAACAATGGGCCATACCAACGCAAGACCCGGAGGCCCAAGACCGGGTGAAAAGACAACGCCTAACCAAAGACTGGACCACTGTTTCCAACCACCGCGGACCCAGGCAAAACGGAGACGTCGAATGACTGCTCCACTTACCGCGAAACGACGGAGAAGCGAGTCCCTCTTTCCCACAAGTTTACCTAATTTCCCACTAGGGTACCATATGAACCTAGGATCTTTTGAGACCAGTATTACTACAGAGCTCAGACCTCCTCGTATATCAAAAATAGCAAGGATATGGACCACAAATCTGGCCCTCCCAATATCTAGAATAAACAAGAATGTGGTGAGTACATCGGGGTGGGAGTGCGTGACGCTGGTAGTACTGCATAACACTACACAGAGATACATGATTTGGAATAGATGTCTATAAAAATATTATCTATTAATACAAAGGGGCTAAATACCCCCAACAAACGCAGACTACTATTCCAGGAAGTTAAAAACACTAAAGCTCAAATAATTTTTGCTCAAGAAACACATTTCGCAACAAATAAAATACCTAAGATAGCCACTGCACAATATACTGAAGTGTTTCATTCCACATCCACCAAGAAAAATGCGGGGTGTCCACTTGGTTTCACAACTCGTTGTCTTTTAACCTAACTAAAATTAAGCGAGACACACAGGGCAGATACCTCATTATAGAAGCTCTCATTAATAACCTACCATATGTAATTATTAATGTATATGCTCCAAATTCTGAATCAGTTTCCTTTATAAAAAGATTCCTCAACCGAAATATTTTAACTCAAAACGCAGCAACGATTTTATGCGGTGAGATCAACACAATTGTTGATCCCGCTCTAGATTCATCCTCCACCCCATCAATGAAACACCTCCGCACTTTGCAATCACAAGGCCGTGCGTTCCAACAAACTCTAATAGAAGCTAAATTGTATGATGCCTGGAGAATACACAACGGGTCTACAAGAGACTACACATTTTACTCACATGTTCACTCAACTTATTCCAGAATAGATTTTTTTCCACTGGATAAAATTACTCTCCAACGGGTCACTAGCTGTGAGATTGGGACAATTCAATGATCCGATCATGCCCCAATATGTCTTATAATAGCAGTAAAATCCCCTTACAAAGGGCAAGGCTCTTGGCGCCTTAACGAAAGCCTCCTCACTAACCCAGTCACCAAACAAAAGATAACAATAGTACTAGAAGAATATTTTAAATTAAATGACTTACCAGATATTTCAGTAGAGACTCTGTGGGAAGCTCACAAGTCGGTCACCAGTGGACACTTCATAGCAACAGCATCCTACGAAAAGAAAAAAAGAGAATTAGAAATGAAAAAGCTACTATCGGACCTCCAAAATCTAGAGACAATCAATAAATCCAAACCCACAAGAGCAGGAATTTCTAGAATTAAGAGCATAAAGCAGGCTTTTTCAGTTATCCAATTGCACCATACTCAATTACAACTACAGAGATTAAATCAAACTTATTATACACAAGGGAATAAATCTAGTAGATTTCTATCGAGATGCCTAAAAAAGATAGATGCTAAAGGAGCCATACCGTACTTAATCACACAACAGGGAGTTAAGCCCCAGAATCCAGCAGATATACCGGGAGTTTTTTCCTCGTATTACTCATCCCTTTATAATTTAAATAAAGACCTGAATACGCCTCAACCAGATGGCACCCTAATAGAGGAATTTTTGAATAAGATGAAATTGCCCACAGTAGACCCTTCCGATTTAACTATACTCACAACTGAAATAACGGAGGATGAAGTTGTAGATATAATAAAATCACCCCTCAAAAACAAAGCCCCTGGTCCAGATGGCTTCTCCAATCAATACTATAAGATGTTTCAGAAGCAATTAGCACCACACCTAACCCGGACATTTAATTCTTGCAGTTCTAAAGGGACATTCCCCCCCTCTATGCTGACAGCCTACGTTATCACTATCCCCAAACCAGGTAAACCCCCGACATCCTGCCCCAATTTCCGTCCCATTTCCCTTCTTAACACTGACGTAAAAATATATGCCAAAATATTGGCAAATAGAATCCCGTCAATATTACCCAACCTTTTACATTATGACCAAGTGGGGTTTATACGAGGAAGGCAAGGTACAGATAACACCTGAAAAATAATTGATATCCTTTCTTTAATTAACTCACGGAAAATACCCAGTTTGTTTTAGCCATAGACGCGGAGAAGGCGTTTGATTGCTTCCACTGGATCTACTTAGAAAAAATGTTAAATAAATTTGGGTTCCCTCCGGAATATATTAAAGCAATTTTTGCTCTATATTCTACCCCGTCGGCCATAGTTACATATGCAGGGTTCCACTCGAATCCCTTCCTTATTTCAAATAGATCTAGACATGGATGTCCATTATACCCTCTCTTATATGTTCTAGCCATAGAACCCCTAACTGAACTGATCCGCAATCAGCCCATGATCACCGGTATTCCATACATGCCACACAAGACAGTTAAATTGGGATTATTCGCGGACGACATTATAATCTCCCTCTCCCACCCTCAACAATCGCTCCCCCATCTGCAAACAGTATTAGAGGAATTCAGCAGAGTTTCATACCATAAAGTTAATGTAGCTAAAACACAGGCCCTACCGATTGGATTGCCGACACAGGTTTTACAGCAATTAAAATCTGAATATGCATACGAATGGAAGACAGATGACATTTCCTATCTAGGAGTACATATTACAAAGAATCCTGCCCACCTCGTCAAAAACAATATTCTTAAATTATGGAACAAGATTAAACAAGAACTGACTGAATGGTCGTCCTTGCTTTTGACATGGTTAGGCAGAATAGCGGTGATAAAAATGTCTGTTATGCCAAAACTACTTTATTTATTTAGAGCTTTACCAGTTTCTCTACCTAAAACTATATTGAAAACTATACAAGCAGATATCCTAGGGTTTATAAACGCCCGTAAACCCACTAGAATTGCCAATAAATGGCTAAAGTTACCCCTGGACCAAGGTGGCCTGGGTATCCCCTCTGTTGCTCAGTACTACCAGGCAGCACGTATGGCCCAATCATTGATGGCTCACTGCAGCCCAGGTGAGATAGCATGGGTGGATGTGGAGGATGCGCAGTTTCAACCACATAGACTAGCTGAGATCCTTTGTACGCAGTCTATGAAACCGGCACCTCTGGATTACCGATTACCAAGTATTGATATCACGTTGAAAACGTGGAAATGTTACTCAAAAAGTATACCGGGACTATCCAAATTATCAGTGGCTACCCCTATAACCAGTATGGAGAGAGTATTAGTCACTTATCTAAACCTAAGTACTTGGCGAAAAAAGGGTACTACTACTCTGCAAGATTTATATCATCAGCAAACTCTGAAATCCTTTCTGAATCTAAAGGTTCAATTTAGTCTGAGCAATAATGACTGGTTCAAGTACTTACAAGTACAACGAGCTATATCCCGTACTCCTAACATGCTATCAACGCCTGAGTATACCCCACACAAACTTATTATGACATGTTTAAAAATGGCAAATTTGAAAAAAACTCTTTCTCTATGATTTCAGACACTACATGCACCAAATATGATTAGTTCCCTTCCTTTTATAAAACCCTGGGAGGAAGAGTTGGGAACTCATTTGACTCCTCTAGATTGGAAACAAGTGATTACCTTTCCGCGGAAGATTTCTCATAATGTCAATCATATGGAACTCTCAAAAAAATTACTGTTTAGATGGTATTATGTTCCCACTAGATTGGCAAAAATATACCCCACCACCACGAATATGTGCTGGAGGGGCTGTAATCTACCTGGGTCAATGAAACATATTTGGTGGGAGTGTCCAGTGCTCGCCAAATATTGGTCTTATATCTATTCGATTATCACTGAGCTACTGCAGAAGCCCTTAGCACAGTCCCCAGAATTAGCTATTTTACATGTTTTCCCCCCTCTATTAAAATGGCCACAGAAGATAATTTTAGTTCATATTCTATTGGCTGGTAAAACACTACTTAGCTGAAGATGGAAAGACCCATTAGCTCCGACCAATGATGAGATAAGGAATTTAATAACATACAATTTGCAAATGGAAAGATTACACTATGCCCTAAATAACGGCCTGGTACAATATTCGAGATCATAAAGACTTGGGAGGAATGTTTGGCAAAACTAAAATGAGACTCAGAATTCCTATAAGATCCAACTAATTTATTTACTAAGGGCTCTAGGGTATTTTTATTCCAAATCAAAATATGTGATAACCCCAACCAAAGATCTGTAACGAGTACTAGCACTTGACCATACCCGATTTTCTCTCTTTTCCTCTGTTTTTTCTCCTGTCTCTGTTCTTTTTTCCTCCCCCTTCTGACTTTTATATATTTTATATATCCCAATACCAGTTATTTGTAGTATATTTTTGTTGTATAAACTGAATGTATTTTATTTTTGTAACATCCTGTGGTGATTCAATAAAATCTTTATTTAAAAAATAAAATAAAATACTGACTCCCCTCTATAAAACATGGCTGGGAGCCACCAAAATGGCTCCTAGCCCCCTGTCACATATATGGAGGGGTCAGGGCCAATATATTTTCTGGGAGCTAAGCCCCCTAACATTCAAGGAAAAACAAAGGGTGTTCTTAGGTGCTTAGTGGAGGAGATAATTGGCAAAAGAACAAGTATATATGAAAAATGTAAAACTCAAAACATAAAAATGTAAAAGCCCACTATGAGCAGTTGTATTAATCAGCACAATATAGTATTCAAATATGTGCAGCGTGAATAAGTAAGATACACAATAAAAATAAGGGAATGGGAAGGTTCTGTGCAGCTTCTTAAACGCAACCGCTTCACTGTGACCTCTTGCGTGATGGCCGTTTCATTGTACGAGAGGTCATCGCCAGATCGGACAAGGACCGTATTATTAGGGGTTAGGTGTTAGTATTAGGGTTCGGGAGGTAGTGTTAGTATTAGTATCGGGGGTCTTAGTGTTTGGTTTCGGGGCTTAGTATTAGGGTTGGGGGTTATTATGGGGGTTAGGGGTAATTTTTAGGGGGTTCATTTATAAGGGGGGAATTTATATTTGTAAGTGCTAACAGTTCAGTGCTGAACTGTCAGCGCTTACACTGCTGTGGTGAAGCGGCAGTGTTGCCTTTCACCGTAGACAGTTCAGCGTTCAAACCGCCGTGCTGAACTGTCAGCGTTGAAACGGCCACAAAGAACTGTCCTAGACGCTAAAAATAAAATATATGCTATTCAGCTGTGCCTGTAAACCCAAATCCAGCATGTAATGAAAAGCTTAGCTGGAAGTGTAAATCTATAGAAAGCCTGTGACCAATGTGGTTCAGAAATAAGAACCTGAGGTATATACAAATCTGGTATAAAAACCTGAAATGATGTGCATGGAAAGTGAGGGTAAATATACTATTAAATTAGGCAATGCAGAATGTACTGTGCAAAAAAAGAGTGCACTGTAAAATGCAATAAATATGCTGTGCAAATATCCAGGTTTTAGACAGAGCAGCAAGAGAATCCTCAAACAGGTTATACAATGAAAAGAACCTCCTCACCACTAAGGGATTCTGGCTCCAGTTTGCGGGCAAGAAAATAAATATGTGCTGCTCACAGGTGTCTACTCAGGTGCTCTGACTTTTCTCACCTTCTCATTTTAAGGTCATTCGGTTTATAGACTTTCGGTTTATAGAATACATAGAAGAATATGTATTCTATAAACCGAAAGTCTATAAACCAAACGACCTTCGGTTTATAGACTTTCGACTTATAGAATACATAGAATTACATTACGGCGATACTGTGGTGTATACTGCTACTTTGTTACAATATTGAGGGGCTAAATCGTGGCATATTGAATGGCTAAATCGTGGCATATTGAATGGCTAAATCGTGACATACTGAATGGCTAAATCGTGGCATATTGAGGGGCTAAATCCTGGCATATTAAATGGCTAAATCCTGGCATATTAAATGGCTAAATCCTGGCATATTAAATGGCTAAATCCTGGCATATTAAATGGCTAAATCCTGGCATTTTGAGGGGTTAAATCCTGGCATATAGAATGGCTAAATCCTGGAATATTGAATGGCTAAATCCTGGCATATAATGACAGTAAAAATATGCCCCCCCCCCCCCCCCGCCCACCAAAAAAAAAAAAATATGCGGATGCCCATGTGGCTAGGCTAAGGCAGGTGCCGCTAAGGAGCCAGGCTAGGCAGGAGCCACTAAGGACAGAGACTTGGGAAATGCCACTACTGTGGCCTGGAGCTAGGATATGCCACCATGTGGCCGGGACTAAGATAATCAGAACACAAGTATAACAGAACAGTAGAGAACCCCGGAACAAGAACAAAGAAGCAGAACAGAATAGCAAATGCAGAAAGGAAACTGAAAAGCCTGGATACAGCTTGGATGAGTGTGAGTATAAAATAGGACTCTATGCGAATGATATTTTGATAACTTTAGAATCTTTGGTTTCTTCTATAATAGAACTAATGAAGACAATTTAAAACTATAGCCGCTTTTTGATTTATAAATTAAATGTAGAGAAATAGAATAGACACTAATTGGTAATAATATAACAAAAGAGGATGAGTAAAAAATTAGCAGGACATATGAGTTTAAATGGGCACAAAAACAATTTACATACTTAGGGATAATAATAACAAAGAACCCTTACAAGATTTGCAAAGCTAATCTCTTACGTTTTATAATACAAACAAATAAACAACTACATGACCTTAAAAATTCAGAAATACCTTGGATAGGTCGAATAAATGTTATAAGAGCATATATACTCCCAAAACGTAGTTATATTTTACGGATGATTCCAATAAGAATCCCAAGGCCATGGCTTATGTTGATACAAGCCGCCTTCTCAAAATACATATGGAAGGACAGAAGGCTTAGAATGAAAAAGGAAATATTAAAACTTAAATCTGTAGAAGGAGGCCTAGGAGTGCCAAAGATTTTTGAAGTCCGTGAAGCTGCGGTGATCCTTCATCTGTTTTATACTATTAAGGGTGAACAAAAGAGGGAAGCCTGGAATGAGACTGAGGCTAAGAGGATAGGGGCAATGGACCTGAATGAAGTTATATGGCGGATAAACCCAGTAATAAAAAAAGATAAGATAGAAAGCTCTATAACTGTTTCCAATATCTTAACAACATGGAAAAGGCTAAAATAATCATTAAACATAAGATAAAATAATAGAGGATCTGCCACTTAGAGTTATTTCATTCAATGGGGAAGATATCAATCTAAATTCCTGAGAAAACAATAGAATTAACATAATACAAGCAATAATAGAGGCTAATAAGATAAAAGTGTTTCAACAGTTACAAATAGATTTTGGACAGAAAGCTAAAGACTTTTACACCTACATAAGAATAAAACATTTTCTTAAAAATTACCTTGCAGCAGAAATAACAATTGACTATTTTGTTCAAATCTTAAATTGCAAGAATAACAAATCATTATTAACAAACTCATTTATAACTGTTAAAAGCCACTAAAACCATTAGCATTAACAAGATGGGAAGAAGATCTTAATATAAAACTAGACTGTAAAACTTGGAAATATACTTTTCACTTGATTAACACAGGGGTCCACTGCCTCAATATATCCGAAGCCCAATACATAATAATGCACAGGTGGCACTATATACCAAAGAAATTGGCCAAAATGTATGATACCATCCCCTCCCCCTGTCGGAGGTGTGGAAACGCTTTTGCAGATTATGTCCATGCCTGGTGGTAATGTGCTGCAGTTAAAATGCTATTGGCAAGAAACTGGAAAACTCCAAATATCCTGTCATGGCAGCATATAAAAAACAAGTAATATGGCAGATAAAAATGGAAATGCGAATACTCAGACAAAGTTGCTATACCAATAACAAAATTGAAACTTCGGAAAACTGGACTGAAAAACTGAAAACCTAGGTGAATATCGAGGACATCCTTTTGAATCGTTCACACTTTTATTTTGTCTTGTTTTTTTAATGTATATATGTGATAACAGTTAGGGAGATGACTAAATAAAGATGAAGAAACAAGATGATCTATATGCATTGACCTGCATGTTTATGAGATATATGCTCTACCCCGCCTGTTATGTAAATGTAATTTTATTTCTGTAAAGGAAAAATAAACGTAAAAAAAAAAATACTTGCCAGAAAAACATAAAACAGTATTTAGGGGAACTAAAACAATTAAAAATGCAGTGGCCCCAAGCACACATGGATGCGGTCATAAGCTTTGCAATGTGTCTCCATATTTCCAAAACTAATAGGGACAGCTTTACCTTCACAAGCAACCAAAACAATACTAGAGTAGCGATATTTATTAATTGTACTTTGGAATGTGGTTGAGGTCTTCAAAATATAGGCCGGACCACGCAAATTGAGAAATAGATTTACTGAACACCACAGAGGTATCATGGCTAACTCTGAAAAATGTTTGGTACGCTTACATTTAAAATAAAAACATTTTTAGATAGAACAATGAGGAGAATTGCCATTGTTATCCAATAGTTTTTATAGTTTTATTCTTTAATAATCTTTATAAAATTCCATTTCTGTTTTAAAGGACAACTGTAGCAAACAAATTACTTTATGATTAAGTGAAAGATTGTATCAAGTGTAGATGTTTTTTAAAGAAAATCTTTAATGAAGGAATACAAATTAAGTGTCTTAGTGAACCTTCTTTACTTCATATCATTCTCTCAGGGGGCAGACATGTTGTTCAGTTAGGAATTGTCCTCCAGACACTTAGCCTAACTGATCTCTCTGCTGGCAAAATTATAATTGGTGTTGTCCTCCAGACATTTAGGCTAACTGATCTCTCTGCTGGAAAAATTATAATTGGTGTTGTCCTCCAGACACTTCGGCTAACTGATCTCTCTGCTGGCAAAATTATAATTGTCTGTATCACGCTGTAATACTGATTACTGTTTGCAGTTTTGATCTCAAGGGTAATAATCACTGAATTATCAGATTCATGTGTTGAAGGCATAATTCTAGATTTATGTAATATGGAGATTATTGCCATTTGAGCCAGTACGTCAGGTTATATTCATTGGCATCTGTCACTGTATATTAAGAGCATTATCTATTAACTTCAGCATATCCCCCAAGATGTGTGGATTTTGATATTTATTTAATAGGCAAAACATTTTTTTTTTTTTACCTACATATAATGAATGCCTGGGATATAACTATAATGTGTGACAGTGCTATTACAACACTATTTACCCAATAACCATTATTTAATGTATCTATTATCCTAGGATAAAACATTTTCTTAGCAGTGTGCATTGAAGTTTCCCCTTATTGATTCTTTCTTAGACTAAATCTGTCTTGCTTTTGTTTTATCCCAGCAAAATACTCTAAGCTTTTACTCCAATTCATACAATGTATCCTGAAGAAATACAAGCAGTGGTGTATCTTGGTTTTGTGCTGTCCTAGGCAGACAAATTTAGGGCACCCCCCTACCCACGATGCACACCCACGACATGCCCCATCACCCCATTTGCATGCCTCTATCACCCCATTACACACACATTGCGAATATTATTTGCCCATAATATTCCCCAGCTAATTTGCCCAATAATATGCTAGTATCATTTGCCATTAATATGCCCCAGCCAATTTGCCCAATAATATGCAAGTATTTGCCATTTAATCAGCCCCTGCCAATTTGCCCAATATTATGCCAGTATAATTTGCCATTAATATTCCCCAGCCAATTTGTCCAATAATATGCCAGTGTTTTTCTGCCATTTACCTGTAATATGTCCCAGCCAATTTGCCCAATATTAAGCCAGTATTATTTGCCATTTAATATGCCCCTGCCAATTTGGCCAATAATATGTTAGTGTTATTTGCCATTAATAAGCCCCAGCCAATTTGCCCAATAATATGCCAGTTTTATTTACCATTTAATATGCCCCTGCTAATTTGCCCAATAATATGAGAGTGTTATTTGCCATGTTATATCCCATAGCCAATTTGCCCAATAATATGCTAGTGTTATTTGCCATTTAATATGCCCCTGCCGATTTGCCCAATAATATGCCAGTGTTATTTGCCATTTAATGTGCCCCTGCCGATTTGACCAATAATATGCCAGTGTTATTTGCCATTTAATGTGCCCCTGCCAATTTGCCCAATAATATGCCAGTGTTATTTGCCATTTAATGTGCCGCAGCCAATTTGCCCAATAATATGCCAGTGTGATTTGCCATTTAATGTGCCCAGCTAATTTGCCCAATATGCCAGTGTGATTTGCCATTTAATAAGCCCCAATTTCCCCAAATCCCTCAGCACTTACCTTTCCCTGGTGGCTAGTGGCAGGCAGCATGGAGTCCTCCATGCTGCCTGATCGGCTCTCCGGCGGTTGTGCCGACAGGTCACGTGACCTGGCGCGGGTATGACATCAGCACGCCCGTCACGTGACTGTCGGCACTTCCGTGTCATACTGCACTGCCCGTGGAGCCTGGCAGGCAGAGCGATGGTGAGGGGGGATCTTCTGATCCCCGTTCACCTCCGTCTCAGCCTGCAAGCTCGGTCTTTTTTTTTCTTTTAAAGGGCAGATTTTTTTTTTTTACTTTTTTTTTTTCAGTGCCGCCCCCCAAAATTTGCCGCCCTAGGCATCCGCCTAGGATGCCTCGCAGTAAATACAGCACTGAATACAAGCTGTCAGACATTGATAGAAAGTATTCACCCAAACTCACATTATGCTGCCAGAAGTAACAGACGCAGTATATGTTTACCTCTATACACTTACATTTAACTCTATACATTTACCATCGCTTTATGCAGAGAATGCACCACATAATGTATTACAATTATTTAGTATAAACGCCCAAGTGTCTGTTTCTATAGACAGCATCCATTTTTGAAGTTACTGAATAAAGATTACCAAAAGAATTTTCAATTATTATTACATTATCCCCTATGCTAATACTTCCAAATAATCAAACCTAAAGGTCTGTATATATTTGTTTTTATTATATTTTGTTTTGCATTTTTTTGCATTGAAATATGGCACTTTAACACTGTTTTTTTTTTGAGTGTGGGTTTTTGACAAATTCTGTATTAATATAAAATATTAAAAGTTCAGTTTTAACATCCATTCAGTAGACTTTGTATACTCTTCTATTGTTCTTAATATTATATTTGGGTTAACCCAAGTTAAGGTGTCTCCTCTTTGAGGCTTAATTATCCTTATTGATAAAGTGCTAAACCTTATGGTAAAAAAGTATCCTGTTCCAAAAACATAGTGTAAAGAGACGTCTCCTCCCTGGGTTACTTTTCTCCTAGCCCGCAATGGATACCAGCCAGAGTCCCAAATAATTCACTGTCTCGCCTGCTCTTTGTCTCCAAGAATCCCACATGACACAATTGTAGGTACAGCAGTAAAATGAAGAACATTATTCCAGGGAATAGCAGACTCTTTATACAGTAAAATATCAGATAACGTTTGATTGAACAATTGGTAATGTTGACAGTAAACAGTTAGACTTGCAGATTGCATAATTTGGCTTGGCCAGGCACCAATCGGAGGGGACCTCTAAAACAGCCACCAATCAGGACGCAAGATGCAGGAGACAACGGCATCAGACACTTTTAATCCCTTTACCAAGGAGAGCCAATGGGGAACCTGCTGACGGAGGTGGCCTAGAAGTGATCAATCAGAAAACAATCTACATTCCTAATGCTTCCCCGGGTTCTTCAAATTACTCCCCCCCATTTGGGAGAGCCAGTTCGGGGTTTCCCACACGGTAAAGTCCGTAGCTGGCGACCAGGAAAAACTTGAAAACAGCACACAAGAACAGATGAACGTACAATTCATAGGGTTAGGCATCGGGATTCTGGTTGGCTATCCCGCGTCGGTACTGTACTAAGTTGAAGATCTACAGGGCTAGGCTCCAGCGCAAAAGTCGACCATTCTCTCCGGATACTCGATTTAGCCAAACTAGAGGGTTGTGGTTGGTGGTTGTGGCTGGTGATGACTGTGAATTCCCGCCCGTACAGATAGGGTTGGAATCTCTTGAGGGCCCACACGAGAGCCAAACATTTCTTCTCTATAGCTGCATAGCCCACTTCCCAGTCCAGGAGCTTCCGACTCTGATAGGCAATGGGATGCTCCTCTCTTGCCTCGTTGATCTGGCTCAGCACAGCCTTGAGTCCGAACATGGAGGCATCTGTGTGAACCAGAAAGCGTTTAGTAAAGTCAGGGGCAGCGAGGATCGGAGCTCTTCCAAGGGCCATCTTCAGAGCTGAAAAAGCCTTGCCACATTCAGGGAACCACAGGACAGTCCTGGGAAGGGATTTTTTTGTCAGGTCAGTGAGGGGCTTGGCTAGGGTACTGTAATGGGGCACAAACTTTCTAAAGTAACCCGCGGTGCCCAGGAAGGTCTGGGGCATGGGCCAGTTATGTTAGTGAGCTCCAGCTTTTTTGTCTCACTCCCCACCCGGTGACCTAGATACTAGACCTCAGCCATGCCAATTTGACATTTGTCAGGGCGTACAGTCATCCCTGCCTTTTGAATCTGACCCAGAACCGCGTCGAGGTGCAGCAGATGCTCTTCCCATGACCTGCTGAAGATAGCGATGTTGTCTGGATAGGCAAAAGAAAAATCCTGTAACCCATCCAACAACTGATCGACTAACCTATGGAAGGTGGCAGGGGCATTCTTGATCCCGAACGGCATGACCTTAAATTAGTACAGAACGAACTGGATGTTGAATGCGGACTTGGGAACAGCATCCGCCACTAAGGAAATTTGCCAATAACCCCGACTCAGATCTAAGGTAGAAGACCCAGGTGGCCCCAGGGAGTTTGTCTAACAGCTCATCCACCCTAGATATAGGATAAGCATCGGTAACAGTGCGGTCATTGAGTTTTATGTAGTCTACACAGAAGTGGGTGGTCCTGTCTTTTTAGGGATCAGTACTACAGGAGAGGCCCACGGGCTATATGAGGTTTCAATAACTCTGAGAGTTTTCATTTCCTCTAATTCCTGTCTGATATGGCTTCTCACCACCTCAGGGACTCTGTATGCCAGCTGGCGGAGGGGTTGCTGCCTTGGGGTCTCCACAGAGTGCTGTGCTAATGGGGTGGTACTGGGGATGGCAGAAAACATTGGAGCTCGGGCTTGTAAAAGGACTCGGAGTTGGGGTGAGTTGTGAGCCCAACCTTTACCTGCTCTAGGTTACTGGATTGCTTTGTGTCCGCTAGGAGGTCGGGAATGGCCCGGTCACCCCCTTCAGTAAAAGACGGGGAACAGATGGTGGCCATGTTTGCTCCGTGCTCCTGGTAAGCTTTAAGGGCATTGACAGGACTAAGCCGGGTGATTTGGTGCTGGGCCCCCTTAGCCACGACATACGTGGTCTCCCCCATACGCTCCAGGACGGTGTATGGGCCCTCCCAAGCTGCCTGTAGTTTGTTCTGCCTGGTGGGTCTGAGCATTAGTATTTTTATCCTACCAGGAATTCTCGGGGGCCGAGTACCCTGATCATAGTACCCCTTATGGAAAGTTTGGGCACCCTGGAGGTTCTCCTGCGCTAGTGCCATTAACATGGCTAACTTTTCCCATAGCTCCAGCACATAACTGATAGCCGGGGTTTTAGGCTGATCCGTCTTACCCTCCCAGAACTCTCAGAGTGTGTTGAGGGGCCCCCTAATTTTTCTCCCATATAGGAGTTCAAATGGGGAGAAGCCCGTTGAGGCTTGGGGAACCTCCCGGTAGGCAAAGATGGCATGGGGCAAGAACATCTCCCAGTCAATGTGCTGAGCCACGAACGTCCACAACATTTGCTTGAGAGTTCTATTGAATCTCTCACAGAGTCTGTTCGCTTGAGGGTGGTAGGGGGTGGTGTGCATCGCTTTTACCCCAAATAGTTTCCAAACTTGGTTAAGCAGTTCGGACATGAATTGGGTACCTTGGTCCAACAACACTTCTTGGGAAAACCCGATAAATATTTTTATTAAGGAGTCCGCCACGCTTTTGGCCATGATATTGGGCAGATACCAGGGGGCAAAATCTACCACCATGAGTATATACCTCTTCCCACCTCTACTGGGCTTGGCAAGGGGTCCAACAATATCTACTGCGACCCACTGGAAGGGTTCGCCTATAAGGGGCATGGGCTGGAGCGGGACGCGGGAGGTATTCTTACGCTTACCCACTCGCTGGCAGATGTCACAGGTGCGACAATGGGACGCTACTGTTTGGGACAACCCTGGCCAGAAGAATGGGTCAGCCTATGGATCATATTGCGGGCACCTAGGTGTCCGGCTAAGGGGGCTTCATGGGCTAAGGTGAGCAGGATGAGTCTATAGGGAACAGGGACCACAAGTTGGAGTCAGGATACTGCTACTTGGCCTTGGGGGTTCCCAGGATACAACAACCCATCCCTCCACACAATCTGATCAGAGTTACTGCCTATCTCCCAGGAGTCAGCCCTTTCCTGATACCTACGTAAGGTGGCATCAGTTAGGGTCAGAGACTTAAAGTTTTCTGCAGGGAGCCAGGGAAGTGGTTCATCAAGTGTTGGTGGGTCAGGGCTATCACTTACCTGGGCCCCCTGGGCTGGCTCAGTAGTGGCTGGTACTTGGCTCCGAGTGACTGCCTGGCACTCCTTGGGATCCGAGATCACTGGGGCAGGGGCACAAAGTGGTTTTTGAGCCAACCCAAATCATAAAACATCAGCAGGGAGGCCAGACATGATGCCTACCATCCTGATGCCCTTCCCGGCACCCCAGTCTAGGTGAATGCAGGCCATAGGAAACTCATATACTTGTCCCCCCGGCTACCCAGACATCCATTTTGTATTCCAGTGGTCACGTGTCTGGCAATGCCTGGGGTTGCACCATCATGAGGGTAGCTCCAGAATCTTGAAGCCCTTCAAGTAGCTTGCCATTGAGACAGATCAGCTGATAGTGGTGTTCTCGGTTGTCGACGTTTGGCTGCTGCAGCAAGGTCCCTTCATTGTGGGGCCCCCATCCGTGGGACTCCCATGTAGGTTCTGGAGGATAATATTAGTCAGCATAGGGGGTCATCACTTCACTGGAAGACTCAAGGGGTTGACTCACACAATGAGCCTGGCATGAAAGAAAGGTGGTAGGGCTCAGAGATGCCCCGGAGGGGGGCAGTGGGACTGAACTGCAGGAAATTCCATAGGATGTACCTGGCCTACCCGCACTGGAAACAGCTATGGGTCAAAACGGGGGCAGTGGATTACAAGGCATGGGAGCAGGATACAGCCACTGAGGTACCGGGTCAATGGTTCGCTGTCGGGGAAACCAGGGGGCACCTGTCCTGTAGCTGTAGGAGGGTGGGGGATGGGTGGCGGGTTGATAGATGTCCACATACTTATCCGCCAGTCGATCTGTGTCCTCCTACATTCTAGGATCCTAATCCCACACCCAGTCTCGGGCATCAAAAACTACTCCAGGATAATTTGTTGAAGCGTTTCCTCGGCTATTACTGTGTCACATCCCTGAATCCAGCTTTTGGCTGCTCAACTCAGAAGGTGTGCCCATTCCACATGGGTATCTTGAGCGCCCATTCTAGTATCCTAGAACATCTGTCTGTAGGTGTCAGGGGTAATGGCATAAAATGCCAACAGTCTCTTTTTTATCTCTGGGTGGTCTCTGCTCCACTCATCGGAGATGGCCCGGTGTGCTTCTGCGGCTCTCCCAGAAAGCTTGCCTACCAAGATAGGGACCCACTCTCCCTGGGGAATCTGATGGAGTTGACATTGTCTCTCAAAGTCCTGCAGAAATCCATCAATATCCCCAATAGAATCATCAAAGACTTTAAAGGTTTGGTGGGTAAGTTTGAGGCTGTAGCCAGAGGCTGTGCTTTGAACGGAAAGTCTCCCCAATTGCTGCCCCCATCTGTGGTCAAAAACTCAGATCAATTACCTTGAAGGGAGGGTTAGGGCCATATGCAGCTAAACGGCTCCGGACCCTCAGGGTAACAATATCCTGCTCCGGTGGATTTTTTTGCCTCAAGAACAAAGACGTCTTCCCAGATCTGTTTGGAATGATTGTCGCAACTTTCGTTCTTCCGTTTGGGACTCCAGGCAATACAGACCGGGTAAGGAAGTTGCTCGATCCTCAACATGGAGAAGCGGTTTCCGCAGCGCTACTAGAGGTTTCCTCTCCCTCCCCGTCTCTTATTTTCAGGGGAAGTTCCAGTCCTGAAGGTCTCCCTGTCAAGGGCTGCTCCAGTTGGGGCTCACCTCCAGGCATTTTCAGCGGTCTGGGCAGGGTTTTCCTCAGCTTCCTGGGTTCTGAACATCATTTAAATAGGCTACTGTCTGGAATTTTGTTTCCCTCCTCCTCCAGTTTTTATCATAACAAGTGTTCCAATGGATCCAAGAAAAGGGGATAACCTTTCAAATTTTATGCAGTCTCTTCTTCAGGACAAAGTTATAGTTCGTGTGGATGGGCCGAATCACTTCAAGGGAAATCACTCTCCCTTGTTTTTTGTCATGAAAGCTTCAGGAGACTTGAGATTGGTCCTCAACCTCTCTATTCTTAACAAGTCATTGGAAGTCAAGAAGTTCAGCATAGAGTCCCTCCGGTCTTTCACCGTTTGTCCTCCATGGCGATTGGATGGTCTCAATTTATTTTCAAGATGCGTACTTCTATATACCCATCAGGGTGCAACACCAATGATTTCTTCATTTTGTAATAGGGGAGGATCATTTCCAGTTCAGGGCCCTTCCGTTTGGTCTCGGTACAGCTCCCTGAACGATCTCCAAGGTTCTGGTGGTTTGCATCACGGAGCTTCGCAAACAGGGCCTGACTATTTTTTATTACTTGGATGACATTCTCATCGAAGCATCCTCTCCCTGCCTTCTGGCCACTCACAGGAACATGGCCTGTGCTTCCTGCAAAAAGTTAAATGGAAAATCAATTTTCTCACAGCTACGTTTTCCCTATCGCTGGACCGCCAGTCGCATCTGATTTCCACCATCCGGAAAGTCAGACTCCCCAGATGGTTACCCATCAGGAAGCTGATGTCTCTGCTTAGAGTTCGGGTCTTGGCCTTGATCGATGGCACAGTGGCACACTCGATTCCTTCAATCACTCCTGCTGTCTCATCTTCCGGTTCCCCAATCACTTCTAGGCGAGTTGGCTTTCCTGTTGAAGGAAACCACTCATAATTTGGCCTGGTGGCTGAACATCCGTCACCTCAGGGGAGGTTTTCTACTGACAGATGTTTCCCACAAGGTGATTACGACAGATGCAAGTACTCACAGTTGGGGGGCTCATTTGGACAGTGTCTATGCTCAAGGCAAATGGCCATTATCGGAACAGAGTCTTCATGCAAAAATGGAGCTGAGAGTAATCTACCGGGCTTTACTATCCTTTCAGCCTTCTGTTCAGGGCCACTGGGCCTATTTTTTGTACAAACAGTATTTATCCTCAAATATGTCATTGTAAAAGTTTTATGAATGATACAATACCCAAAGACAGAAATACACTATTTGACTAAAGTATAATATTAGTAATAAATTCCAAGGTATTCTACATAAATTAAATAAATTAATCTCTGAATAAGTGCCACATTGAAATGCTCATGACGCGCCAGATCCTGCTTTTCTCATTGTTTTGCTGACGTAATAAATTTTTTATTAGGTTTGCATTAACTGCATCTTTTGTCACACTGTAAGGTGCGAGTGGATGCTCCAATATTATTTATTGTATTAATCCTGCACGCTATATATATATATATATATATATATATATATATATATATATACATATTGCCCATGATAATAGCAGCCATATTGTTAAGGAAGGTTTACCTTAGAAATAAAGATATGGTATATAAATAAACAAATCCCATGGTAAGGCATCCACGGTGATGTAATCCCCTGTACACTTGTGCTATTAGATTCCGTTTTCTGTTAATGAATAGATAGTGTAAACATGTAGGGTATATAAGATAGTGTACCTCTCCTATGACATGAATCAACTGCTGTAGTACTCAATGTTTTTTTCTAAGGTGAGAAATTTTAATTTGGTAATATTATTAATATTGTTCATTAGGTTTTACATTTTCCTTATACTGAAAAATAACCACAAAGAGTAATAAACAAGTATTATTAATGTAGGCATTATTAATGTAGGCATTTGGTGTCCACACATCTTCATATCTTATATGTAGTTTTATAATTTATTACTTTTTTTACTGATTTTTATGCTTATAAAATTTGACCAATATTACACTATGTACAGTGCATTAATATTAGAATTATTAGAATAGATTATCAATTCATTCATCTATTATTTATTAAGAAATTAAATTATGAAGAACCAAACATCATGTAATTTTTTTGTTAGTTTTAACATTTTACCTTGCTACTGTTATAATATATATATATATATATATATATATATATATATATATATATATATATATATATACTGTCCAATGAACTGTCATGTGGACGTTAATTTTTAAATATTTAGAATATTTAGAATGATCTACATAATATTGCCACCCGAGTGACTGTTATTTTTGTTTAGTTTGTTTACTGTTTATAGGAGGAGTATATTATCTAACCTATTATTTATGTTTCTAAATTATTGCTATTATTATTGGAATTTTTGTTGTTGTTAATAATAATACAAAAAAAATAGTTTCTGGATAATTATTTTTATTTTATTATAATTTTTTAGGGGTCCAATTGAAAAATATGGAGAACCAAACATCATATGAATATTTCTATATCATGCCCTTTTCCAGGAAGTCAACAGACCAACCAATCATTTTACTTTTATTTTCTATTATTTATTTGCTGGGTGTCATATTAAATACAGTTATTATTAGTGTGGTATGTGCTGATTCTCAGTTACATCAGCCCTTGTACCTATTCCTCTGCAATCTGTCATTTTTAGACATTTGTTTCACAACAATCACTGTTCCTAAACTAATAAATATTTTATTATCTGGAAATAACATTATGTCCTTCATAGATTGCTTCACACAGGTATTTTTCTTTGTTTTCCTCTCCTCCGCAGAGGATATTTTATTATTTTTCATGGCATTTGATCGTTACTTGGCCATTTGTAAACCTTTCCATTACCATCGTATTTTAAATTGGAAATGTTGTGGCCTTCTTATACTAGGCATGTGGGTAACTGGATGTTTAAATTCCTTATGTGTTACATATGTTACTTCAAATATACGTTTCTGCTATCCTAATATAGTTTATAAATTTTACTGTGACCTCAAGGATTTGTCGAAGATTTTTTGTGCCAATGTGTGGTTCCAGATGATAATTTACATTGAAGCCTCGATATTTGGATTTTGTCCTTTTATATGCACTTTAATATCTTATTGTAAAATCATCAGAATTGTCTTAGGCATTAAATCTGCTGATGGAAGAAAGAAAGCTTTTTCAACTTGCTCCTCCCATCTGGGGGTCCTCCTTCTGTTCTACGGGGCAGGAGTTTCGCTGTACTTCAGAAACTCCTCCAAGCAAACTGACATACTGGACCAAGTGTTCACAGTGTTGTGTACAATAGTAACACCCATGCTGAATCCTCTGATATACAGTTTACGGAATAAAGAAATTACAAGAGGTTTTTGGAGACTAGTTGGGAAGAAATCGGACTATTTCAACAGCCATTCTTAAGAACACAGTGGTCTATATTTTATATAATACCTATTTATGGAAGAACTGAAATGCACATGCCTAAGTGTGCAGGGATTACATATACCACAAAAATGTTAACGGATACGGTCTTATCTGAAACGTTATAAAACAAAAAAAGGTTTCTTGCAGTAAATTCACTTCCAAAAAATATAACCACTTAAAATTCTCCAATAAAGACAGCTTACGTTTTTAAAAAAAACTCCCTGGACTCTATATAAAAATGAGTAGCCATACTTAGTCTATGTATTCTTAAAGCAGGTTCACATCTCATTTTTACAGCTAATCAATTTCGGAGACTTGTCTTCCAAATTCATCCATACATCCACCAAAACTTATATTAACTACATTCATACTCAATTGTTCACATTCACACGCCCTTGGTGTCTAGTCAGCCATGGTGACCACGTCATGCAGTATGCCTCCATTGTGTTCATGTTATTCCGATAATAGCCTTTCTCCATTTTTGCCTGATAGTCTATTTGTTCCCGTATATCCTCTAAATTAAATTTACCTTTAGTTTTCCATGTCTTGGCCATGACAATTTTTACAGCTATAAATATTTGGATTACTAACATTCTATGGGCTGCTTTGATCTTACTTAAGCCCATGTGAAACAGCATCATGGCTGGGTCTTGGTCAACCCTTACATTTAGGAAGTCCGAAGCCATCTTCCCTGCCTGATTCCCTAGGTCTCCCACCACAGGTGGAGGAGTGTCCCCCAACTATCCCCACATCTCCAGCATCGATCATCCATATTTTAATAACATTTTTTTAATATCTCTGGTGACAAATGCCATTGATAGATCACCTTGTAGTATAACTCAACTATATTTAATGAGTGGATAGTGGTTTTAGTTATCCTTATAGCTTGGAACCAGTCCCTGTCTTCAAAAGTGGCTCCCAGGTCACTCTGCCACCTTTTTATCGGCAGCAGGTCTCCAAATATAGACTCCAAATATATTGCATTAAATGCTCTCTTTCCCCATTTTTTTTCCATTTTGCTTTAAAAAAATCTTCCATATCAGCATTTTCTTCATGTGGACCTGGGATTACCCCTTTTTCAACAAAGTTTTTTAACCTAAGGTATGTATAGAGTTCTTTCGTTTGGAGACCAGATTTGGAGACCAGATCCATAAATGGCACCAGTTTATGGTTTACCAGCATTTGGTCAATTGAAATTATATTGAGTTTCCTCCAGGTTTCTAAATTTAAATCTTGGATTTGGTTTTCTATCAATTGCATCGGTAAGTACCTTTCTGTCCTGAACAGGGGAAGTATTTCCATAATAAACACAGATCTTCAGATATTGGGTTATTTAGCTGTTTTTTACTTCTTTCATTCCAGAACAGATTTTCAATAATAATAGAGCCCCTTTCCTCCATCAGGATCCACTTATGTCTAGCCGGGTCCAAATGCGTCCATTTGGCCATATGGGATAACATTGCAGCATTGTGTATCCTGATTAGGTCCGGGGCTCTCAACACACCCTGTTCATGCTTTCTGGAGATTACTGCAAGGGCCATTTTTGCCCTTTTACCTTGCCAGATAAATTTATTACACTTTCGCTGGAATTGTTTAAGCAGTTTAGGGTCAACTCTCAATGGGATCGACCTTAACAAAAAATAAAGGTGAGGAAGGATATAATAATTTATAACATTAATTCTGCCTAGCCAGGAAACATAGAATGCTTTCCACTCATTTAGTTTGTTAGAAAAATCACACAATAATGGTTTATAGTTAAAAGCTATATGTTTTTTAGGGTCACATGAAATCTGTATCGATCAGGAAAATGGGCCTATAATTTTTAATTTCTGTTTTTTCTTTACCTTATTTTAGTATTGGACTAATTATGTTAATTATGTTCACTACTGGCAAATTGACTTTGCCATCTAATTTGCATGTTATCACTCAATCACCTCAATCACATGCCCGGAAACCAGAGTCCTGTACCCGCTTCAGACCGGCTGGCCCATTTCATAGCAGCCGGTAGAGTGCACCAGCTTGGCTCACCAGTACCAGTCGAGGCTGACAAGTGAAAGCCTGATGCCTGTCGGCAACAGGGCTGCGACTTCATCCTCTGGATTGTGAACATCTCACCGGAGGCTGTAGTAAACCATCTGTTGAGGTGATTGAGCAAATGTGGAAAGCCGAATTGTGTTGCAGCCCAGCAAAATAGTGCCTAAAAGAAAGATATTTTTGCGAAATACAACGTCGGACGGGGGTACTGGTGAGCCAAGCTGATATTCACGTGGACCTTACCTTTTATCCTTACATTACCATTTTGGCCTCAAATAGTTGTGTCCCAGCATCACTGCATGTTCATTATATTGATCTCTGCTTCTAACATTGTGCACTTTGGAAGACAGAGGTAAGGGACAGCAGGACAGAGTCCCAAAATCAGAAGTGTCCCAGCCAATTGAGACAGTTAGGGGGCATCTTAAAAGGCAAAAAATAGTTAGTTATTCTTAGACAAAAGCCGTGTTAAAGGGTAAAATAACCTCCCCTGTTTCTCATGCAGAAAAAAAGCAACAGTTTAATGTATTTCAGTAACCAGAAATGAAAAAAGCTCACACGAAAACTTTGCACAGAAAAAAACCGTCTGTCAGAAATGTGCACAAGAGAAATACACACATATGAATTTACTTCCCAGTCAGAAACCTGTTCAAGCCAGGGCTATCTTTAATGTTAAGGGGCCCATGGGCAAGCTTCTATCACTGTCACAGTTTGGGACAATGGAGAATGCCTACAGTGCATGAACATTATAGTGTGCATGCGCAGTAGCGATGTGCACTGATGGTAAAACATTACTATGATAATAGGCTGTGCAATTCCCTAAAATATAATATGTGACTAGTAACCTATATCAAAATCCAGATAGATATACGCAGTGTCAGAGCAGTTAACCCCTGGGTGGCTAGACTGATTTAGGCAGTGTCAGAGCAGTTAACCCCTGGGCAGCTAGACAGATATAAGCATTGTCAGAGGAATTAACCGCTGGATGGTTAGACACTGTCAGTTTTTACCTTACCTGCTGCAGGAATCTCTTGCTTTGAGCTCTGTGTGAAGGAGGGATTGGGCCAATGAGGAGAGGCTTCTGAATTCTCAGCCAATCAGGAGAGTTGAGAGGTCTCATCTGATTGGCTGAGACCTCCTTCTATCAGAGCTCTCAATCTGGGACATTGCATTGTTCCAGACTGAGGCTGCATACACAGGAAAAAAATAAATAAAGACACTGCATGGAGAAGCAAAGTGCCATCTCTGCCAGGGTGCTGCCTGGGGCAGCTGCCACAGTCTGCCCCATGGAAGGGCCAGCACTGACCCCATGTTCCCTAATTCAATGTTCCACACAAACATTGCTCCGTACCCCATGTTCCCTAATTCAATGTGCCACACAAGCCTTTACCCATGGTGCTTTGCCTTTGCAAACAAGAAGCTATTAGTATCACAAGATAGTGGAACCTCCTTTGAGTGAGAGAGGATTGTCTGTACACTGTATATCAATGCTGTTCACTGTCAGATCTGTACATTCAGATGCATCAGCTATCCAAGCAAAATAAGATAAACCTCTCAGTGTACGTGTTAGGAGAACTAGAAGACATAAACAAAATTATTAACCTAAAGCCATATTAGACCTTAGAATACTTTTTTTTTTATATTTCATTATTTATTACATTTTTCCTTTAAAAATACATCAGACTGAAAACACATTCAATACATAAGCATAAATTAATTTTGTGTGTCGTCAGACATTTGAATTTCCGGATTGCGGTGGCGTGCTGTCATAAAATAAAATTACATCGGGACCACAATTACAGAATCATGGCAATGTGTTTTATAATCGTCCAGAGAAAAGAAGGATAGGAGGGAAAAAGAAAAATACAGTCATAAAAAAAATGGGAAAAAAGAGACCAAAAAAACCAAAAAACCTCCAACCATCCATTCACTTTCATACTAACTACGTAACTCACACCCACCAGTGGTAGCTTTACTCCGGTGAGGGAAGGACAAATCAATTTCTTATTTCATTCCAGGTCGGAATGTCAGTTTTCCTCCAATATCTAGAAAGACAGATCCTGAAGGCCGAGAGCACGTTGATACATAGCATTTTCCTATATTTATCTCTAGTTGGTAAGTCCATATGAAATAGAAATGTCTGGGGTTTCAGGTCGGTTTTACAGGCATAAAGAGTATCAAATATTGTTTCTAATTTCTTTTTAAATGTAACTAAAATATCACAACCCCACCAGATGTGGAGCTGGGATACCTGTGTCTTAAAGCATCTCCAGTACAAATCATCTCCCTCCACTGAAAATTTAACCAGTCGTGTAGGTACCATGTACCACCTATGAGTTATTTATAGTACTGTTCCTGAATATTAACGCAGTACACTGCCTTCCTCATATCATTCCATAACCACACCACATTGGATAAGGGAAGGAAGTACTAAGTTCACTCTCCCACTGTCATAGCGCTGGGGGTTTCCTTTCCGGAATATATGTTTCTAGAAACTTTAATGTCCCAGAGAGCATAATTCTTTTTACCGGCTGGGAAAGAAAGGTCTCCCATTCTGTATGATTATTGGGCGAGTTTGCTTTGAGAAAATGTTTAATCCTAAGGTAGTTAAACAGTTGGTTTGTGGGGAGAGAAAATATTTGTCTTAGAGTCGGGAATGAGATCAAGGAGTCCTCAAAATATAACTCACCGATTGTTTTAATTCCCCTCGCTAGCCATGCCATCAAATTCAGGTCAGGTATGCATAATGCTAGGAACTGAAGCTGAGCCAATCTGGAGATACCATTAGCAATAGCCCTTGATTTTTTAAATCTATAGCTCATTGACATAATATCTCTCACTATTGTAGCTGTAATATTTACATTTTTAAAGGCCCTGCTTAGTAAGGATAGGTCATCTGTGACGGACCCGCTGGCACTCCGACCGAGTACCTCCGCCAATCGATGCTCCTAGTGCTTGCCGAGGACTTCAAGCACTCCAACCGACACCATCAGCACTGCAGACTTATCCCATCCCCCAAGCATGAGCCAAGGCTCAGTCAAACTAAGTCCATAAAACAGGGTTTTTCTTCACACTCTGCATCCGAAGTGGTTAGCAAAACTGCAGATCCTTTGTCAGAGCATTTAAAGGGCCAGAACCAGTCTAATAAAATCCACTATGCTCAAATAACATACAGTTCAAATACAGGCAATAATCAATGCAAAAGTCTCTTGTGGCTGCTTCTGCCACAATGCTCCCCCACCAAGCCGGCATACACAGTCTGATCCCAACGGATCTGCTTGGGGATGTCCGGAGGAGTGCTCACAGATCATTTCTCGAGTTCTGTCTGTCTGGACAACCCGTCGGCGTTACCATTTTGTTTCCCTGGGCGATACTGGATGATGAAATCAAATGGTTGTAGTGCCAAGCTCCATCTCAGTAGTCTAGCGTTGTCCCCTGACACCCAGTTTAGCCACACCAACAGGTTGTGATCTGTGAGCAAGGCAAATTGTTGTCCATATAAGTAGGGCTGTAGTTTCTTGAGGGCCCACACCACCGCCAGGCATTCCTTTTCGATGGCGGCACAGCTTACTTCCCTGGGTCGTAGTTTCCAACTTAAGTAAGCGACTGGATGCTCGCCGCCATCGGCCCTAACTTGGCTCAGCACTGCTCCCAATCCAAACATAGAAGCGTCTGTATGAACGAGAAAGCGTTTAGTTGGATCGGGAGCGGCCAGCACAGGGGCATGAATTAGGGCAGTTTTCAGTTCTTGGAATGCCTTCTCACACTCTGGGCTCCAGGTCACTACTTGTTGCATAGGGAGAGGTATTAGCAGTAGGAAGAGGGAAGTGCACATGCCATTGTACAGAGCACTGGTGAGACCTCACTTGGAGTATTGTACGCAGTACTGGAGACCGTATCTCCAGAAGGATATTGATACTTTGGAGAGAGTTCAGAGAAGGGCTACTAAACTGGTTCATGGGTTGAAGGATAAAACTTACCAGGAAAGGTTAAAGCATCTTAACATGTATAGCTTGGAGGAAAGACGTAACAGGGGGGATATGATAGAAACATTTAAATACATAAAGGGAATCAACACAGTAAAGGAAGAGAGTATATTTAAAAGAAGAAAAACTACCACAACTAGAGGACATAGTCTTAAATTAGAGGGGCAACGATTTAAAAGTAATATCAGGAAGTATTACTTTACTGAGAGGGTAGTGGATGTAAGGAATAGCCTTCCAGCAGAAGTGGTAGAGGTAAACACAGTCAAGGATTTTAAGCATGCGTGGGATAGACACAAGGCTATCCTAGCTATAAGACCGGGAACGGGGGACTAATAAAAGTACTCAAAAAAAATAAATGGGCAGACTAGATGGACCGAATGGTTCTTATCTGCCGACACATTCTATGTTTCTATGTTTCTATGTTTTACTTTGGGTAAGTTCTTTTTGGTGAGGTCAGTAAGGGGCTTGGCTAGGGCACTATAATTAGGTACAAATTTACGGTAATACCCGGCGGTCCTAAGAAAAGCTAAAACCTGAGTTTTCGTGCGAGGGGTTGGCCACTTAGCTATGGCCTCTATCTTAGCGGGTTCTGGCTTATGCTGCCCACTGCCCACTATGTGGCCTAAGTACTGCACTTCGGCCATCCCTACGTGGCACTTGCTGGGTTTTAACGTGAGACCTGCCTCCCTGATGCGGTCGAGGATGGCTCCTATATGGGTCAAGTGCTAGTCCCAGGAGTTGCTAAATATTGCTATGTCATCTAAATAGGCGCAAGCATACTCCTGGGATCCGTCCAGTAACCGGTCCACCTTCCTCTGAAACGTAGCCGGCGCATTCTTCATCCCGAATGGCATCACCTTGAATTGGTATAGCCCAAACGGGGTGACGAATGCGGACTTTGGGATGGCATCCTCGGCTAGTGGGATCTGCCAGTACCCTTTGCACAAGTCTATTGTGGTGAGGTACTGGCCCCTGGCCATTTTATCTAAGAGCTCATCGATTCGGGGCATGGGATAGGCATCTGAAATTGTTTTATCATTAAGTTTCCCGTAGTTGACGCAGAAGCGGGTGGTTCCGTCCCGCTTCGGTACCAGCACTACCGGAGAGGCCCATGGGCTATCTGAGTGTTCTATTACTCCTAGTTGTAACATTTTGTCAATCTCCTTCCGCATATGATCTTTTACGGATTCGGGTATGCGGTAGGGGGTTTGTCGAAGAGGGTGTTGCCCTGGGGTTTCTATCCTGTGGGTAGCCAGCGGGGTATACCCGGGCTGGTTGGAGAATGTATCCCCTTTTTCCCGGATCAGCTCTAGTATTTGAGCTCGCTCTCTAGTGCTCAGACTGTCTCCAAGCTGTACTTCCCCTATTTCGGTGTTGGCCCCCCCTTGGGCTAATAGGTCTGGTAGGGGTAGATTATCCGGGTCCTCGGCGGCCGAGGCACATATGGCAGTTACTTCTTCGGTCCGCTCGTGATAGGGTTTCAGCATGTTAACGTGGAGCATGCGTCTACCGCCTGCTTCTGTACATGGGGCAATTATATAGGAGGTGTCACATACCTGTTCCACCACCTTATAAGGGCCTTGCCAGGAGGCCTGCAGTTTGTCATTTTGGACTCGCTTCAAGATTAACAGCTTTTGTCCTATTTGAAAACTGCGGTCTCTGGCTCCCCTATCATACCATCTGCGCTGTCGTTGCTGGGCCGCCTGGAGATTAGACCGTACCGTCTGGATTAGGGTCTCCAAGCTTTCCCTGAACTCTAGTACATATGGGACGATAGGGGTACCGTTACTGGTGACCGTTCCCTCCCAGTGTTCCCTAATGAGGTCTAAGGGACCCCGCACTCTCCTTCCGAATAGTAATTCGAATGGCGAGAACCCCGTGGACTCCTGGGGTACCTCTCGGTACGCGAAGAGCAGATGGGGAAGAAACCTTTCCCAGTCCTTCTGGGTATCCATGAAGGTACGGAGCATTTGCTTTAAGGTTCCGTTGAACCGTTCACAGAGCCCATTGCACTGGGGGTGATACGCTGAGTTTACAATAGGTTTCACCCCACATGTTCTCCATAACTGATGAGTGACTTCGGCTGTGAATTGGGTACCCCGATCTGAGATAATCTCTTTGGGGAACCCCATTCTGGAGAATATCCGGATTAGGGCATCTACTATAGTCTCCGCATGGATATTAGTTAGGGCTACGGCCTCTGGGTACCGGGTGGCATAGTCTACTACGGTTAGCATATACTTCTTCCCTGACGGGCTGGGTTTTGCTAGGGGTCCGATTATATCTACTGCCACTCTACTGAAGGGTTCATCTATTATGGGTAGGGAGTGCATTTTTGCCTTGTACCGGTCCCCTCTCTTCCCTACTCTCTGGCATGTGTCACAAGTTTGGCAATACTGCCGAATATCTTTGGAGACCCCTGGCCAAAAGAAGTTTTGGGTCAAACGATGCTTCGTCCTACTGACGCCTAGATGTCCTGATAAAGGGATGTCATGGGCAATACGTAGTAATTCTTGCCTGTACTTTCGGGGCACGACTAGTTGTGTGAGGGTCATGGGTACAGATCCCGCTACTACCTTCTCAGCATATCTATACAATAATCCTTTCTCCCAAGCGTATCTTTCCCCCTCCAACCCTGCCTGATTCTGTGTAACCCTATCCCGGTATACCTGTAGGGACGGGTCGGTGACTACTTCAGTACCAAATTCTAAGGGGGAGCCCAGGGGACGAAAGGTGGGTCAGTACTGTTACTTACCGGAGCCTCAGAGTGTTCAGAAGATGCGGTGGTGGGGGCCTGCTGCCGTGTTACCACGGGTAGCGCTTCCTGCGCGGGGTGCTGAGAAACAAAAGCGGAGGTCAGCTCCCCCAAGTCGTTACCCAGGATGAAATCAGCTGGTAAGTCCTGCATGAGGCCCACTTCCACATTCCCCGACCCCGCTCCCCAATCCAAATGTACTTTAGCAGTGGGAATTTTGTAAATCGCTCCCCCTGCCACCCGGACTGCCACATATTCTCCAGTGAGCTGGTGCTTGGGGACTAGGTGATTGCGAACCAGGGTTATGGTGGCCCCAGATTTGCGCAGACCCTGAAGGCGTTTTCCCTCTACGTGTACCCCTTGGCGGTGTCCCTGTCGGTTGTCTGCAGCTGCTTGTACTGGGTTAACCTCGTGGAGGGTGCCCAAAGATTCTTCATTAAACCGGGTCCCGAAGAAAGGTTGTCGAGGCTCACTCTGGTAGCAGTGTACTGCTGCCCGGTTTGCAGGGGAATTAGTTGGAGTATTCCACGTGGAGCGGTTTTTGTTTCTGGGACAGTCTCTCTGCATGTGGCCCTGCTGGTTACATGTGTGGCACCTGATGAAAGATCGGGCATTGTTGTACCGTGGAGGGGTTTGGTAGTTCCCACCACCCGGACGCAGTGCTGGGGTGGGGTTAATGGTGGGAGGTGGGTTAGCAGCTCCCAAGATGGACCGTGCCTGTGCCCGCTGTGCCCTCCTGGCATCTTGGTACTCGTCTGCCCACCTGGCGGCGTCAGTTAAGATGCGCGGTTTCCGATCCCTCAGCCAGTTTTGTAAATCCGGGGTTAACCCCTGGAAGAATTGCTCCAGTAGCAGTAATTGTAGCATGTCCTCCACTGTGGTTGCTTGTGCGGCTTGCACCCAACCTTTGCCCGCCCTAGTTAAGCGGTGTGCCCACTCCATGTGAGTATCTTTCTCCGTCTTTCGGCTTTCTCGGAACCGCTGCCGGTATGCCTCCGAGGTAATTGCATACCTGTCCAGGATCGCCTGCTTTACTTTCTGGTAGTCTCTGCTATCCTCGTCTGGCATGGTGCGGTAGGCTTCTGCTGCCCGGCCCGCTAGCTTACCCACCAACACGGGTACCTGGTCGGCGGCGTTGATCTCATGTAATTGGCATAACCTCTCAAAGTCATGAAAGTAGCCATCGATGTCTTCGGTCTCCACATAGTTTTTAAAAGCATGGTACGGGATTTTAGGCTTCCCTGGTACTATGTGTGGTGTGATTAGGGACCCCTCTCTGGACCTCCGGTCTGCCCGCTGCTTTTCCATTATGTATTCGTGGACATCTGCCATAATCCTTTCCAAGGTTTCTGTGGGAGGCGTACCTGGGAAAAAGGCCAGTCTGCTTTGGAGTTCTCTTCCAAACTCATTCTGTGTGCTGTCCATAAGAGGTGCTGCAGCAGCTGCCCGGTCTCCCTCCATGAGTTCAGCAATAAGGGTAGCTTTGGTTTTATTGCTGGCAATAATTCCCCTTGCTTCCAATAGTTCTTTTAGCATGGCCCGTTTCAAGTTGGTATAGTCTGTCCCCATTCACTATCCGTTCGGGTATATTCACATACCCTTTCCTTTCGGTTCCATACAAAATAGCAAATTTCCCAAATGGCTGTAACTGCCGAACAACGATGTGCTGTGAGGTTTGAATCCCGCCGCTGCCACCAATTGTGACGGACCCGCTGGCACTCCGACCGATTATCTCCGCCAATCGATGCTCCTAGTGCTTGCCGAGGACTTCAAGCACTCCAACCGACACCATCAGCACTGCAGACGTATCCCATCCCCCAAGCATGAGCCAAGGCTTCAAGAAAGGGTCAAGCAGGTCTGTTTTAATGAGCACCCAAAAGCAACAGCACTCAGGCAGCCAAAAAAACTCCTCCTCCGAGGAAAACAAACTGACAGTTAAAGACAGACAGTGTTTGAAAATATGACAGTTATCAAGGGTTTTTAAACTGGTGTTCTAGGAGGGAGGGGAATAAAACAGTCAAACTAAGTCCATAAAACAGGGTTTTTCTTCACACTCTGCATCCGAAGTGCATAGCAAAACTGCAGATCCTTTGTCAGAGCATTTAAAGGGCCAGAACCAGTCTAATAAAATCCACTATGCTCAAATAACATACAGTTCAAATACAGGCAATAATCAATGCAAAAGTCTCTTGTGGCTGCTTCTGCCGCATCATCTATGTTGCATTGTGAACTATGTTTATCCACAAGGGGTCGTTATAGCCTTTATGGTTCCAGGCTTTTATGTGAGCTATTTGACAACTATCAAAGATTTTACTGAGGTCCAGGTATCCCAGGCCCCCTTTACTTTAGATTTTAAAGTCTGACTAGGTTTTTTTGCTGACAAATTCTCTAATTCAAATTCTCTAATTCTCCCCATAGATATTTTATAGGGAATAGTTCTAAATAAGTAAATCAGTTTCGGGAGAACATAAACTTTAAGAATATTTATCCTCCCCAGCCAAGAGAGTTCTACCCTTTCCCATTGTGAGATATCCTTTTGTCTAGCTGTAAATAAGGGGGAGTAGTTGGATCCAACCATTCCGTTCAACTTGGGGGTTAACTTCACTCCCAGGTATTCTATAGTATCCGAACAGCTTTTTTTTTTTTACAAGTTTCTGTAGGAGATTGAATTGGGACGGTTTCAAGAAAAGTGATATAATCTGTGTTTTTGAAATGTTTATACTGTAGTTAGATAGTAAACTATATCGATCAATTTATTCAAATAGAGCAGGAATCGATGAGTCTGGATCTGATAGTGTTAGGAGCACATCGTCCGCATATAGTATTATGGAGTGCATCGGCCTTACAATCTGAATCCCCTTTATCTGTATGGATTGGTGTATATATTCAGCTAAGGGTTCAATGGTCAGGGCATACAAAAGTGGAGCTAACGGACACCCTGACGGGTTTCGTTATTTATGAGCAGAAGCCAGGGAAGGACCCACTATCCTTGAATGCGGGTGTGAATACAAGGTCATTATCATATCATAGAAGGTCCCCTCAATGCCAAATATCCGCAGGAATCTCCAGTCGACCCTATCAAAAGCTTTCTCTGCATCCACTGCTATTATGATCACTGGAGATTTCCTTTGATGTATTACTTCCATTATACCGAGAACTGTGCGGATGTTGTCTGCACCCGATCTACCCGGGACAAAACCAGACTGATCTGGATGTATAAGATCTGTGATTATCCTCTCCAGTCTGTTGGCCAGGATCTTAGAATAGATCTTGACGTCTAGGTTGATCAAAGAAATTGGTCTGTAATTGGTCAACATACTTGGGTCCTTCCCTGGCTTGGGGATCGGAGAGATAGAAGCCTCCAACATTTCCGATGGGAACCATTTACTCAAGGTAATCGAGTTAAAAAGTCTAAACAGAACAGGATAAATAATGAGGTTTAAGATTTGGTAAAAGATGGTTGAATACCCATCGGGACCAGGAGCCTTCCCTTTTTTAAAATCTTTAATGGTATTATTAAGTTCCATAGGTGTTATTGGTCGGTTTAAATTGGCCACTTTGTCGCTAGTAAGTCTTGGGAGTTTTAATGCCTCAAGAAAGTCGGTGATATCTGCAGTAGACAAGTTATACTGTGGTAAGTTATTTTAAGATTCATAATATCTTTTAGAGGATTCTGCTATCTGTGCTGTGTTTCCTTGGTAATTTCACAGGCAGGATTAAGTTTATGCACCATAATGTATGCTCAGAGATGTCTTGAGTATTGTTTTCTTCCAAATAGGTATTAGCCTGGTCCAACAATTCCTGTCTACTTTCTGGAGTGCTCAAAATCTGCTCGTTTAACATCCATTTGTTACGTACTCTGTATGCCTGGTCCAACCTGATTACCAGGAAGAATGGTGCATGATCTGACCATGTGATGTGCCTAATGCTGGAGGAAATGTATCTGTCCAGCATGGGGCCCATACCAAGGAAATAGTCTATTCTTGAATAGGATAGTTGGACTTTTGAAAAGAATGCATAATCTTTCTGAGTTAAATGTTGGGTTCTCCACACATCATAAAAATTATGCTTGAATAAACAAGAGGAAAATATCTCTGCTCTGGCTTTCAAACGGGAATCACATTTACCCACTTTTGTAACTTTCCTATCCAGTTCAAAGTCAGCTATTTAATTAAGGTCCCCGCCAGTTACTACCATTCCCAATAGATGTTACCATTGAGTTTATAAGTTTGATTGGACTTTCTGATGGAACATACAAGTTCACCAGTGTAAGTAAGGCATCATTAATCTTACATACCAGTCTCACTCTTCTACCCTCCTGATCCATCTTGTGATATAGGTATTCAAATTTATTTAGTGCAGATATAATTATTGCTACTCCTTTTTTTTTTTATTGGGCAAGGAGGAAGAGTATACGGACAGGTATCTAGGATATCTCCATAAGTTTCCCTGGTGCTATCTCCAGTGTGTTTCCTGTATAGAGGCCACATCCACCCGTTCTTTTTCCATCATGCTGTACAAGAAAGATCATTTATATGGAGTGTTTAGATCCCAGCAGTTGAATGACATTAATTTAAGGGACATGATTTATCCGGTCTCTACATACCCAGCCAGCCACAGCATATGATTTCCTTGTTCCTGGTGCCCATGCTTTTGCCATAAGCAATAAAGCTGATTGTGAAATCTTGAGCTCTGGATTATATCCCCTGAAATTAACCAAGCTGTTAGTTGTAACAAACATTCTTGAACTAACTTTTGTGGATTCCCTGATGGGTCTTTCAATAGAAATTGGGAATTTGGAATTAATCTGGGCTAATCCATTACCAACTCTAGAATCTGTGGGAACCAAGGCTGAGTTGGCCAAAGAGGGCCAATTAAGACTAATGTTGCCTTCTGTCTCTTGACTTGTAATAAAACCCTTGGGTTCATTACAAACTGTGGAAAGGCATAATTCCTGCCATTTTTCCAGTCCTGGAGAAAAGCATCTAAAACCTTGTGCTTCTGGATCTGGTCTCCAACTTTAAAATGTTTATATCTGTTTGATCAATCTAGATGCAAACAGATCTGTTTCCAGAGGGCCCCAAAGAGATTGGATCTTCAGAAAGATTTCCCTGTACAAACTCCAGTCGCTGTGGTCTGTCAGATATCTGGAGTTCCAATCTGCTACTGAATCGGAGAGATGTAGAAGATATTCTGCCTCTAGGGTAATACCCCTGCTAAACAAAAATGGCAAACATTCTTTGCTAACTTTGCCAAGGATTTTGATCCCAAGCTGTAAAATATCTGTTTATAAATCTCACTGCAGATACATTGTCCATCTTGAGTAAAATGCAACAATTTACTTTGTCCAAACATCTCGCTTCCCATCCTAGAAGGCTGGCATCTGATTATTTTACTAATTCCGACACTATCCCTAAAATTGCTCTGCCGTTCCAGGCCGCCCTGTGTTTTAACCACCAAATTAATTTCTCCCTGGCCTTTCCTTGGATGTTGAGTTTTTAATCTCTGAAATGCTCTGTAATGTAGAGGGCCTGGACATATTGCCTGTATAGATGCAGTCAAAATCCCTATTTTTCTTGCTAGGGTCCTTAATGAGATTATCTGTTTTGGAGGGCAGATTTTTATCTCCTTGCTCATATTCTTGAGTTTGACTCTTGGTAAGCCCAAGGTAACATTCCCTGAATCTATTTTGAACCCCAAAAACTCTATCTCCTATGTGGGCTGATTCACTGACTTTTCCCAATTTATAATGAAATCTATATGCCTTAATATTATTCCGTGAATTTCCAAATCTTTTAATCCCTGAGCCATAATCATGATATCATCTAGATAAATTATCTGTCTTATCCCTCTGCTCCTCAGATATGCCACTATTGGTTTCATAAATTTGGTGAAAACCCAAGGAGCTTCAGAAAGACCGAACAGCAGACAAGTGAATTGCCATCTTTGATGCTCCCAAATGAATTGGAGATAAATTTGATCATTTTGATCGATAGGTACCGTTAAATAAGCGTCTTTTAAATCTATCTTTATCAACCAATCTATTGGCATTTATACATCTCTTAGACAAGGAATTCCCTCTATTTTAAAATGTTTTAATTCTACCCACTGATTGAAGATCTTTAGATTTATGACTGGTCTCACCTTTCCTCCTTTCTTCTGTACTAGAATCAGCTTGCTCACAAACCCCTGAGATTCTAAGGGGACCTCTATGATAGCACTTTTGTGTCTTAAATTCCTTATCCCCTGTTTGAACAGATTGTGATCTGTCTGGGAGAACATGAATGATTTGGGGTATTCTGTTGTGGCAGGGTATTAAATTCTATTTTGTATCCTTGAACTGTCTGTAAAATCCACCTATCCTTTCTTATATCTAACCAACTGTCAAGAAAAAGGGTGAACCTGCCACCCAGTTTTCCCTGGACCATGTGAATGTGTGTTGCAACATCTACCTGAATATCCTCTGGACCTTATATTTCCTCTAGCACTTGCTTGCCAAGGTCTGCCTCATTGGGGGAAAGAAAGGGTTTTGTGTCCTGAATTCTGAGGATCTCCCTCTATGTGTGTTTGGGGATTAATATCCTGGTCTATTCCAGGATTGTGTATTATGGATGGGAAAATGACCCCTACCTTTCCCGGCCCTGGCAAAAACCGTTGTTGAAAGACCCTCTTCATAGAGGTTTTAGCTTTGTCAAATGTGGTAAATGCTGTGACAAATTTGCTCAATTCTTTAATACATTTTAACCCAAATAGCAGACCATCTGCTTCAGCTCCTGGCTCTGATGAGGCCATATCAACAAACTTTGGATCTAGTCTGATCAGCACTGCTTTCCTTCTCTCTGAGGTTAATGCTGTATTAGCATTCCCGAGCCTACAAATTGCTCTCTGCTTAAAAATATGCATATTTATTGGGGTATTATCTTTCATGTCCATCTAAAAAATTCTGGTAAGTGGGCCAAAAACGTCTAATAATTTAACTTGGCGGGCCTCTAATGCTCTATCAATTTCTTTTATCAGATCCTTTCTATACTTAGATAAGAATTGGACATTTTGGAATCCATCCATTTCCGGTGTTTCACACGCCTTTCCTTTTATCTTGGGTCTGGGACACTCTGCTTTATCCCTACTTTGCTTGTCCATACCCTTTCTCACTCTCTGCTCTAAATAATAATTAACATGATCCCTAGGGCACCAGTCCGTAGACCTTGCATTGACAATCTCTTCAAGGTTCAAAAAGTGAGATCACTTGTTCATCCTGAACATACTGATCTCCACTATGATTGCCCGTAATCATCATATTTTTACCATCATGGTAATCATCATTTAGATCTTCCTTCTCTGAATCGTCCGACTGCTTAGTGCTTTCTTCACCCTCATCTACATAAGAATCAGGTTTTTGTCTGAATCTTTTCATTTTCCCCATCAATCCTACCTCACGAGGAGTGGGTCTTTTCAGTGGATTATAACCACCACTCATTTTAATTGGCCGTCTCCAGCCAAAGCTCATCGTACTGGTCATAACCCAATCCGTATTTTTCCTTGTATTTATATCTCTGCCAGATTTCTTGGCATCTTTATCTGATTCAATTGCCGATCAGTATATGTCTCAACTATAGGTGACAATCGTGCCATATTACCACCAATAGGCCGGGTCTCACTCTGTCTTAGGTTGGTAACAACATTATTCATAAAAGACTCTGTCATATTCTCCATGGCAAATTGCATTGCTTTCTGCAATGAATCAGTTAATAAAGACTGCATTAAAACTCGCCCACCATCTGCTTGTATATCAGAGGCATTATCTATATCTATTCTATTAGAGGTATCCGTTATTTTATTGCTTGTGGAGGGGATATCTAAACCCTTAACATTCATTGTTACTGCAAATAAACTCAATAATAAATAAAAGTAATATTTAAATATTTAACAATAAAATCTTTAAGACAGTGATCCAACTCTACTTATTGTATTGTTACCATGGTTACCTGTTTCCTGTTTAAGTGAATATTTTTTGTGGTGTTTTACTTTGCTGCTATAGGATCAGTAAAGAGCGAGATAAGCATAATATGAGCCTCCTGTCTAATAAAATCATGAGAGATCTTTCTCCTAAAATGTTATTTAAAGTTTGGCAGCCTATTTCCCCAAGCCATCCTTCTTCATTACATTACCGCACATAAAGCAGACTGAAACCAGCAATTTCAAGCACTTGAAACAGCCAAGTTCAACAGAGAAATTCATTTTACAGTAATAGTTATTGATAGCATTTTCTCAGAGAGAAGAATGGAAACTGCTGCAGCGGGAGATGGCCTGCCTCCTGAAAATAACTAACATCAGTGTAAAACCACAGGAGAACTGTACCTGTAAAAATAAAGTGACTAGGTCCTGATGGCTAATGGATATAAATCTTGATGGAGCAGTAGGCTGAGGGGGAAGAGGAGTGAACCTGCTTAAAGGCTTACATCACTGGGGGCAGCCATCTTGGCTGGATTTGCATAACTGTTACTTTCAATTCTTTTAGTCCACCATATTGAAGGAGAAGGCTATCTTCTGTTAATTTCAGATGTTGGAGTGAGAATAGATACAGTGAGGGAAAAAAGTATTTAATCCCCTGTTGATTTTGAACATTTGCCCATTGACAAAGTAATGCTCAGTCTATACTTTTAATGGTAGGTGTATTTTAACAGTGAGAGACAACTGTATAATAACAAAAAAAATCCAGAAAAACGCATGTCAAAAAAGTTATTAATTGATTTGCATATTAATGAGTGGCTGTGTGCTTTGGGTCATTTCATGCTGGAATACCCATCCACGACCCATTTTCAATGCCCTGGCTGAGGGAAGGAGGTGCTCACCAAAGATTTGACAGGACATGGCCCTGCCCATCTTCCCTTTATTATGGTGTAGTTGTCCTGTCCTGTTAACAGAAAAACAACCCTAAAGCATAATGTTTCCACCTCCATGTTTGACGGTGGGGATGGTGTTCTTGGGACCTGAGGCAGCATTCATCCTCCTCCATACGCGGTGAGTTGAGTTGATGCAAAAGAGCTTGATTTTGCTCTCATCTGACCACAGCACTTTTCCCCAGTTATCCTCTGAATCATTCAGATGTTCATTGGCAAACTTCAGACGGGCCAATGCTTTCTTGATCAGGGGGACCTTGCGGGCGCTGCAGGATTTCAGTCCTTCAAGAGAGTGCTCCTAATCTCAACTCATGACCTGTATAAAAGACACCTGGGAGCCAGAAATCTTGCTGATTGATAGGGGATCAAATACTTATTTCACTCATTGACATGCAAATCGATTAATAACTTTTTGACATGCGTTTTTCTGGATTTTTTTTTTGTTATTCTGTCTCTCACTGTTAAAATACACCTACCATTAAAATGATAGACTGATCATTTCTTTGTCAGTGGGCAAACGTGGATCAAATACTTTTTTCCCTCACTGTAAGCCTGTCACCTTTCATAAGTTGAAAAAACTTAAATTCCGATTCCTTCATCCCTCACTGAAATATAAATATGGGACAAGTTGTTCGCATAGGTTAATTGTCGTAGTTTTAATTACCTGTCTTGTGAGCCTTGCTCTATAGACCAACTATCTAGGGAGAATGCCTTCCAGTATAGATTTACATGAACCTCTAATCATATCCATTCAGTTCTTCTTATTCAACCACAAGATACTTTCCAAAGCATTGGCCCCAATCATGTTCCAGAGTTAAAATATAAAGGAGAGGCGCCAAAGAACACCCTTGGTGAGTCCCATTTCTCACCCCAAGCCACTCTGAACTAATCCTAGGGCCAGCGATCTTTTGGGTTGGTGGCATGTATAGAGCCATGACAGAGTTGATTAGTGAAATCGGTCTATAGTTGTTATATATATAGTTATTGACAAAGTTACTATCCTTGTTTCGGGATTGGTATAGTAGCTGCCTGTAGCATTTCGAAAGGGAAACAATGTTTATCTCTGATCTCATTGAAAACTCCAAACAGATGGGGGGCTATAACTGCAGAAATCTTTTTTTTTAAAGAGCCAAAAACTCATCAGAACCCAGGGCTTTATTTAACTTTAAGGCTGTCAATTGCAGATCTGATCTGTAAAAGCGAAAGGGGTAACTTCAACCAGCTTCTCTGCTAGCAGAGGTTTTAGGAAGACCAGTGTGGGCAACATACTCAATCATCGCCTCTCTGTTGGAGATATTGATCTGCTAATCGTTCCAAGCCTGTCCATCTCCGGGTCCCAGAATCCCCACGCCAGGCACCCAAAGAAGTAATGGCTAATATTACTCCCCCCTTAACTCATTATCGGGTAGCCCTAGGGATATAGTTATCTTGATGGTTAGAGCTCACCAAGCCCTGAGACCCAAAGGTCCAGCTTTATCTCCCCCCCCCCCCCCCCCCCCCAAGACATAATCTGCCAGATCATGGACTTTCAACTGAAAGAGGCACTTGTGAAAAAGGCCAGGGAGCTGAGCCCATGGCCCTATGAATGGCATAATATCATGACTCTCCAAACCCGACGAGCATTGAGACCACTTGTGTTGGAACTGTAGCAAAAGGGAATTCAATACCAATCCATAAAGGGATATCCCTTTAGTCTCAATGTCTGGTCAGGAGAACTGTAGCTGCCGAACATGCCAATTGCTGACTGAAACCTTTCCAGACATCGACCACACCAATAAAACCAGAGTCCCCCGTAGGAGACCGAGAAATAGTAAACCTTGCAAGCCTCTGTTACCATCCTCCTCCCCCTTGGAGACTGTTCTCCTCTGCCTGTGGGTGTGAACAGGCGGAGGAATATTTTCAGTATTTGCAGTGAGTACCCCCGAACGGGACTTGTTCAATTGGGACCTGACCATGACACCTTGTGTCCTTCCTATTGACCATTGCCTTATCTAGACATTGTCTACATTTCGGCCCTCCATCTCTCCTGAAACATATGCACCCAGAATTCGCTTCTACACACTTGATCTAGCATGTCTGATCACCCTTCTCTCACATGTCTCGTGTGCCTTCACCTGGTCGGAGTCATATGGAATACACCCATGTCTAACTATTTCCAACAGGGTAGTGATACTTTGTCAGGGATTTTTCCGCGCGATCTGCTACAGATACATCTGCCAGTGCACAGCTTTGAAGCAGGAACATGGAGGGCCTTCCTACTATTGTGAGCTGTACTTTTTATGCTGCCTGCCACCGCGTGGCATTGAGTGGGATATGCATGTATCAATTCTTCCAATGTCGCTAATATCATATCTTTTTTATTATGTGTGCCTTAATGTTGACACTAACCCCTGTCCCTCGTAACTGTTCCAGAGGTATAGGTAGTTTCTTGGTGGCTCCATTGTTATTTAGGAAGCTTGGGGGAGCTCCCTTGGACAGGAAGTACTGGGACCATATGTACTTTTGTTTAAGGTGGGGGAAGAGTTGATATTTATCCCTAGTTTGTGATTCAGTGTAGACCCCCCCTTCCTGATTGTGGAGCTTCCACCCCGCTCACCTCCGAGAGGTACTGATACGCTTCAGTACCTACGGGAACACCCTATCTCACCTCTGTGTGAGGGTGGCATGCACTCCCCTGTGCAAACCACTCACCTCTCTTCTTTATGTAACTGATGAGAGACAAGTGCACAGTGATTTATCCATACCCAGTTATGAAACCGTTTTACGATGTGGGTATTATTACTCGGAACGGCTACTCTGCTGCCTAATGCTGTTAGTTCCCTGCTGAAACTCGTTTGTATTGTTCTGTTAAGTTAAAAGTAATTACTGCCTGTAAATGTAATCTCATTATGCTAAGTATTATGTCACCATTTCAACTAATTATCTCTACATGCTGGATGATGGTAGCCGGTTCTAAACCCATATTTTTTTTCATTGTATACACCACTCTGTTATACAACAGTGTTATCACTATACATAGCAACGATTCTCGCGTGGCAACCATCACCGGCTGACTTGCGACCCCCCACCACAGGCGCCTTCACATACAGGTGATGTCGTGACTAGAACCTGGGACCGTAGCGCAGGGATGGATAACAGAAGGCACAGCTGAGGATGTGAGGCAGGAACAGGCAGGCACCATTCGGAGAAAGGAGTATGGGTGTAGATAGACCAAAACGAGGTACCAAAGGAGTTAGTCAGAAGCAGAGTTGGGGACGGTCCAAATGGTCGGGGCAGGTAGACTAGGATCTCAAGCGGAGAGAGGGAAACCAAGGTCGGGATTCAAGAGGGTAACACAGTCCAGAACACAAGCAGGGGTCAGAAGCCAGGAGATCCAAAAGTAGTAGTAGGGTAGGGACTAGAATGGCTCTTGAAAAAATAGAGGTAGTTGAAAGCAACACCTAGCTTGAAAATGAGCAAGCACTGACTGAACAGTGCTTGCTCATTTTATAGTATGTCAGTGCTCTGACTCCTCCCCTCTCCCCTCAGGGAATAGCCCTCCCCCGGTCTAGCCAGCACAGGAGTGGGAGGAGGGTTCTGCCTCATCACTCCCCTCTCCTCCATGCTCTCCAATAGGAGTGCACGACTGGGTCTGAAGCCACGTCCCCTTGCCATCCGTCAGACACTGGGACTCGCAAGGCATGAGGAGTGCCCAACTTGAGGCCGGGGATGCGGCTTGTACCGAGGTCATGTGTCCACCCGACGAGAGGCGGAGAAGCAATAGCCGGAGACCCAAGAAGGGGGACATACCGGGGATCGGCGAGGTAAGTCTGGAGCCTGACAGGTGACAAACTCACGTGTTATATCCTGTTTAGGGCGACACTCCACTCCGACACCTGGTAGACACCACAAGTATTACTCCTCTGTATACTACCCCCCACCCTACACCTTTTGCCCCAGATAACCTTACTGAACAACTCTCCGACACAAACCTGTGTGTCTCCTCTCTTTTAATGTGAAAGGCCTTAATATACCAGACAAAAGGACCTCTTTGTTACATGACTTTAGAGCCCAACATGTTTCAGTGGCCTATTTATAGGAAACACGTTTCAATGCCCCCTCCCCACCTACGGTGACGAACCAAGATTACCCCACTTGCTACTATTGCAATAATCCTTTGTCAAATTCAAAGGGTGTTGCAATACTACTCTCTAAGCGTCTCTCATTTAAAGAACACTCCTGCATCACAGACCCAGAGGGCAGATATATTTTCCTTGAGGGAAACATTGCAGAACAAACTTATACATTTGCAAAAGTGTACCTACCTAATGTTAACCACCACACCTGGCTTTCCAGGATTCTGAAACTACTACAAACATTTCAAGAGTGATTATTTATTTCTGGGGGTGAATAAAATTAAATTGCAATTCTTAAAAAAAGCACAATATGGCTCAATCACATAGTCTTACCATGCACCATAATTATCCATAGCCTCCTCACTCACACGACCCACCCAGAGGTCCCTTCTGACAGACGCCCACCTCCAAATAACTACTCACCTTATCAAATTAGCCACAGAAAAGAAAAAGTAATATTCAGAAAAACGTAGTTCCCTTTACCACTGTGTCGGACCCCCTGGTAGCCCGACTGGGTACCTTCGTCAGAACTCTGCTTTCTTGTATCAGCCACCCCAAGCCACCAGGCAGAACCAGTGTTGTAGATGGAGCTTCCAAATCACCAGACAGGACTAGTGTTGAGCGAACCCGAACCGCACTGTTCGGGTTCGTACCGAACTTTACGGTTTTTGGACCCCGGACCCGAACACGGACATTTCACTGTATGTCCGTGTTGGAGTTCGGTGTTCGGCGATTACATTGAATGTAATACTATTGGCTTTCTATAAACCGAAATAGAGTCCCCATTCATAAGAAATTCTTATGAATGGGGACTCTATTTCGGTTTATAGAAAGCCAATAGTATTACATGTATTCCATAAGCCGAAAGTCTATAAACCGAACGACATTCGGTTTATAGAATAGCAATAGCATTACATGTATTCTATAAACCGAAAGTCTATAAACCGAATGTCGTTCGGTTTATAGACTTAAGGTTTATAGAATACATGTAATGCTATTGCTATTCCTCTGGCAATTGCCTTTTTTAGAGGAATTTTAGTGGCCAAAAGTTCGGGTCCCCATTGACTTCAATGGGGTTTGGTTTCGGGGTCAAGTTCGGGGTCAAGTTCGACCCCGAACCCGGACTTTTTTCCGAAGTTCGGCCGAACCCGCCGGCCCCGAACATCCAAGTGTCCGCTCAACTCTAGACAGGACCAGTAACTTTGAAACAGGAATGCACATTTATTGAACAGTAACAGAGTCCATACTCAACCCACATATTAACATATAATAGAAACCAAACAGCAATGAACCAGCATTGCTACAGATATAGAAGACCACATCGTAATTAGTTTAAATCACACTTAAGCAGCAGACAGGCTGTCTCCACTAAACGGGGTAGGCCTTTTACGCCCCTGTGACATATTGTAATCTGAGTGGTCTCCTCACAGAATTATACATTACATATAAACAAATATATAACATACTTAAGAACAATATTGAACATAGCACATAATCCAGGGTGAGTCAGGATTACAGAGGACACAATCTGGGTGCATGAGTAAAGTCAATGAAAAGTGCACCCTTACCCACTGTACCCAAATCCCAATGCCAGGGTCCATAATCTATAGGGAGGAGGTAAGCCATCAGTTCTCTCCAAGAACCCCAGTGCTGGAGGGTTCTGTCACAACCACCAAATAGAGAACTTAGAGCTTGACCACAAAACCTCATTAGATAAAGCATCCTTTGACAAACTCTTAATGCTTCACAAAGACTTAGCCACCATCTGAAATGCCAGTGTTTTTTTACCCTTCATTTGCTAGTGTTATTTTACCATTGATTTGCCAATGTTATTTTGCCCTTCATTTCCCAGTGTTATTTTGCCCTTTATTTCCCAGTGTTATTTTGCCCTTCATTTCCCAGTGTTATTTTGCCCTTCATTTGCAAGTGTTATTTTGCCATTAATTTTGCACATTAACCCTCCTTCCCCAATACTCACTTCCTGGCTGCTCTGTCACCCCGTCATCTCCTCCGTCCTGCAAGCTTCCCTCCTGCATGGAGGAGAGAAATAGTGTCGCCAGATATGACCTGCTGTCATATCCGGCCGAAGAAGAAAAAAAAAAGCTGCTGATGTGAGCGTGTAAGTGTGGGTGTCTGTGATATCCCCTATATTATGGCATATTATGAGAATGTTGGTCAACTTTTTTCCCAAAGTCTGCTAAATGCTGTATGCAACGTACCAAAAATGTTGTATGCTCAGTTATTTTGAAATCATGGGAATTTGCTCACCTACAAGTGTGTGTGTGTGTGTGGTGTAAATTGGTGTGTGTAGGTGGGATTGTGTGTCTCTGTGTGTTAGGGTGTGTGTATGTATATGTGGCTGTGCAAGTGTGAATGTGTGTGTATGTGTGCCTGCATGTGTATGTGTGTATTTGTGGCTGTGTATTTATGTGTAACTTCGAGTAATGTGAGTTTTTTGTGTGCTGTGAGTCTTATTGTATTTTGTGGTACAGTAATGTTGAGCATGAGTGTGTGATACACTCACACACTGCACATTATGGTGAGTTTTATTGCTGGGGAGTCAGTCACAGACAGACACACGCACATACACATACAGTCAGTCACAGACAGACACACACATACAGTTGGTCACAGGCAGACATACAGTCAGTCACACACACATAAGAATTTTAACGAATGGTTAGAGTATAGATCTTGAAGTCAGGTGAATTAGCTACTTTATCACAGAACACAAAATACTTTAATAATCTTTACGGCTGTGATTTTAGAAAACTGAAATCACTTTAAACATTCCGCCGCTATGAAAATATTTAGAGGGTGCTGACCTTTGGGTTGGGTTCAGTCAGACTACATTTGTATACAAAATAACTTCACCTTCTCTACTTCTTTCTAAACAATCGGTACAAACAAAAATGCAACTGTGTACTCTTTTATACAGTTGCAATTGAAACTCACCTTATCCCTCCACTGAGCCGAAGAAGGAGCAGACTTTACTGCATAAGAGTAGTTTGTTACACTGAGATGAGCAAAAACCTGGGCTATGGACCTGTCATGCAACTTAGCTCACAAATACTTCACAAATGTAGGTGATGATGACACAATTAAGTTATCATTGCAAAATACAGACATAGAATTGAAAGTCAGAGAGCAAGAGATGACAGAGATGGCATTTAAAACCATGCCTCCAGAGAGAATGCATCTTTAATCCAGTGCCTTTTACTCCTCTGCTACTCTAAGAACAGCCAAACAATGCGGCTTAGACAGTTACTTTAAAAATCATGGGGTTTTGGTATATGAATCCCAGCAAAGTCAAACAGTTTTGTAACTTATTTTCCACATTTCCTTGACTAAACAAATGGAGAGGAATTCAAATTCAGAAAATTAATTTCTAACTTTAACACAGTAAAAAACGGAAATCACTTTGTAAAAAGCATTCAACTGCTAAGAAAATATGTAGTATCTGCTGGCACCCTTCATTTTGATTGCAGGCAGACTATATTTAAAAACAAAAGAACACCACCCATGACCTCAATTAAAACAATAAGTGCTAATAAAAACCTATACTATTTGTGCCATATTTGCACCCCATTGTAAGGGCTGAACATTTGAAACTCACCACATTCATCCACAGACCTGAAGAAGGAGCAAACTTTACTGCAGAAGAGAAATTTGTTACACTGAGCTGAGCTAAACTTGAGAGATGGACCATGTGATCTGGCTGCATCATAGAACATAAATACATCACACAGGTAGGTGATGATGTCACAATTAAGCTTCTTCTATTCAACATAAGCCAGCATGCAGTGTAGAAAGAAAAATATACAAGAGTTACAGTGATACAAAGGCTCTCAACGTCCCTTACATGGAAGACTGCAGTTGAAGCTAAAGCAGTAAGGACTCTTATCTCAAAACCAACTTGGTTTTTCTAACATGAAAATGCTACACAAAATTTTGTGTATGAGACAAAACTCTATAACCCATTTGTGATCAGAACTTGTTTGTCATACTGGGATGCTGAGCAGAACATGGGAAATGTATAGGTCACTGATCTGTAACATAGCACATAATAACATAAAGCAAGTAGGTGGTGATGTCACAATTAAGTTATTTTTATATTCAATGAGGATTATGAAGTATAGAAGAAAAAAGATACAAGTGCTACACAGATTCAAATGATAGCACAAAGTGCATGCAAGACACAGATATCACAGTCTCAGAGTTCTGGGGAGGAGCCATCCAAGAAGGTTGCTTGAGCCACCACTCCGTCTCGCAGCGAGGTTATCGTACAAGATTTCAGGTGTCTCAGCAAGTTCCATTGCTCCATTATAGCCCTGGTCAATCGGGCTCACAGCTAGGAACACGATGATACCTTTTGTTCAAGGCTTCCAACCGCTGGCCCCAGAGGCCACCCTAAGTGTGGAGGATATAACTACCTTCATCAGCCACAACACGTGGCTCACCCGAATCGGGACGCCTCGGTGGCGTGGTTCCTAATGACCTTGGAGGCCAAAGATTATTTGCCTTCCTGAACATAGCTACGATCGAGAAGGATAGCTGAGATCCCTGTGGAAGGGGATCTAGGGCCTCAAAATCTGCCTGCGACGGATGGTGTGACGTACCTCTCCCATTGAGGTAATTCCCTGTTTTTACTTCTCCTCTTTTCTCTACCGCTCTGTGGTAGACCATTGGATTGTTCCCCCAAAGACACAAGGGACAAAACAAACTAAAGCAGAAAAGATTAAGGGAGATGGAGCCCAGAGGGATGCAGAGAATTTTGTCAGGAACCCACGTGCTGATCTGCCAATGCACTGGAGCAGCTTCACTCATCGAACCATATCAGAGGGACCAACATGACCTGCCCCAGGCTGCAGCTGTCATTACGTAATTTTACCAGTGGTAAGTGACCCATACTTCCTCACCAGCCTCAGGGTGGGAAACAAGTTTAGAATAAAGATGCAGTCCCAGTAAGGACTAATTGGGGAGTTTAAGGCACAATTGGAAAGAAACGATTGGACATACCTAAGTACACAGACCAGACCGCACACTGACCAGACCCGGAGACACTCCATTGCTCCGCTGTTTACACTGTTCAACTATTTGGGAGCCCAAGGCCTTTAGGACCACATTATGCCTCCGGTAATACTTTGATTTATTACACAGATTATAAAATGTTTTCTGGCGAAGAGGCCTTTGTATGTCCGTTAACACATGCCAGTACTGGTACTGAACATTTTTAACATCCACATACATTTCAGACTTGGAACTCTGCAAATCAACACCCATTTTGGTGAGGAACAGCGGATTTTGTGATATTGTTGTTGTATTTTGTTAGCCTGTTCAATTGGAACTCTATTTAACAGTTGGAATCTTGCCAATGTCCATCCTGCCCGGATAACAACAACCATGTGATCATACGGGTGCAACTTATATCCTTGAATCGGGGTTATTTTACACCCTGTGGGGCTCTTTTATATTGTGTTGGGGAAAGTGAAGAGGGGAATTCCATTTATATTTTTCTAGTTCATAAAGGGGAAGGGAGGGAAGAGGAGGGTGGAGAAAGGAAGAAAGGAAAATGTTATAGTAACTGAAGTGGATTCCTAGAACATGTTTCATTTGTGTTCCATCTCTGCTCTTTTCAGTAGAGTGTGCAATTTATGTGATGCCATCCTACATCCTTTCGTGGTCATATAGCGTCTCCACAATCCAGTAACAAGGGGTGATACAAACACGTGACCTAATAACAAGCAATCACTCACCTTGTTTGTGTTTACTCTTTCCAAAGCCTGGTTCATTTCTGACTCGCTGGTTACTTGGTAAACATGAATGTGCAGTCATGCATACTGGAATATATCGCAATATATCGTGTAATGACCAGTACAGCAGTTTCCCGCTTTCGCATAATGGTATGTAGAGCCAGATGGATAGATGGAGCCAGATGGATAGTGTCTTTTCAGAAGGCTAAATCGACTGATGGCAGATCATGCCATGCAAAGTGCTTCACATTCCACCTCGACCCCTCTCATGAAACATACTTGTAAATCCCAGCCAGAAGAAGGCACACCAGATAAAACAGTACCACGGAAAACTCTGAAATACTCTCTAAAATAACAAAAAAACAAAACAAAGAGTTTGTTTCTATTAATCTTAAATATGAGCTAACTTCATTTAAAACTTTTAAGTTTTTTTAAAATGACTAATTACTAGTGATTAACTGCCCTTCCCAGTCAATACGTTAAATCCTCAAATTATCAAAATAGTGTACGGCCACATAAACACTTCAACAAAGAAAATACAATAAGGTGAGGAAATTGTACCAAGGCTTTTTCTTATGTAATAATGATTGTTTCATTATTAGACCACTCCAGTTAAATTTATATTGAATTGAGAGGTTAAGGTGTGCAGAATATTTTACAAAGTCAAGTAGGACAGACAAAGTGAATCCCATCCCTTATTATTCTTTTCCGATCTTCTACAATTTGTCCAAGATTAGGTTAGTCATTCCCCTCCTTTCCCTTTATGATATATGTTACTCTCAGTTTAAATGTTAGAATATTCTTGTACGTGTTACTGACTCCTGTGGCTATAGTTATAGCATTCACTCTAACCATGTCTTCTTTTTTTATGTGACAACTGTGAAAATAATTTTATCCTGTGGGATATTAGGCAGATGAAGAGGCCCATGTTTGATCCTCATGTCAAGGGTGGAGTATTGATGTTAAAGTGGCATCTGACGAATGACAAACTTCTCCTGTCTGCCTGTTTGCACAGCGGCTTCAACATTGTGGACTGTGATCATCACCTAGATAATAAGTCTGGTTGTGTATGAATGGAGAGAATGGTGAGATATGAAAAGTGTGTGAATGGTCAGTAACATGGGTTGAGGCCCTGGCGTGGCGTTACTGCTCACATCGGTATCCATGTGCCAATCCAACCAATGTGAATGACTGTAATAATTATGGGGTTATCCAAAACGTTTACACCCCATGCCTCTTCATGTCATTCTCGAGAGCCTAATATGATCACAGACTTGTTTAAAGGAATATTGCACCTTGAAGGAAGCAAGGGTTTAACAAAACATGTACCAGTCTTAGAAAGTAAAACCGATGTGTATATTAATAGATACATGCGGGTTTACTATCTGCTGTGTCTCACATGCGAGACATAGCAGTTCCTGGTTGTCACTCTCTGACAATGTCAGAGCACACACAGCCAATCAGAGAAGGCTTGCGAGTTAATGTCGCCGACCAGATGGCTGCCTGCCTCCCATGAAAGCATGGCAGCTGTCGGTCAGAGGATAAACTGGCGTGAACTATCAAAAGTACACACCAGTACATTCTCACTTTAAGAACAACTAAAATTTCACTTGTGCTTCTATATTAGAAGCACTGGGACCATATGTACTTCTGTGTAAGGTGGGTGAAGAGTCTATAGGGAGTGAAACTCGTAAGGCTATTTGATCAGAGGTTTGCCGGGGTGGTGACGTACGGTGCATAGGCTCCGTATTGCCACTGTGGTCCACAATAAATTTCTGCTACTTTTGAAATGATATCAGTGGTCTGTTCTGCATTGCATTGGATATCCTTTCTCCGATACCCATCTTGGTTTTCCTCAGTTTTTTACTCGGCCGAAGCTCTCAACAGAGGGTGAAGCCAGCAGTGACTGCTTTGCACATTATACTCCCAAGTTTTGGTTTTGCTCATATTTCTGTTAGTTCCCTGCGGAAACTCTGAAACATTTTCACTCATTGCTAAGTTTTATGTCACAATTTCAACCAATTACCTCTATATGCTGGATGACGGTTCCACAATTGTATACACCACTAGTGACTCAAAGTCAATTGTTGTCATTATACGTAGCACAGATTCTTGCCTGATAACCTTCACTGGCTGACTTGCAACCCTCTTCCCCAACACCGCAGACACCTTCACATACTGGTAATGAACTTGATTGATATACCCAGTTTAGGGCAACACTCCACTCTGACAGATGGTAGACGTCACAGATATTACTTGTGACCTTTGTATTTTTTTTTACTCCCCTGTATATTACCCCCTACCTACACCTCTTGTCCCAGATAACCTTACTGTATGACTCTCTGACACAACCTTATCCCGCCAACAATGGCGACGTTCAAACCGACAGACCTATGTCTCCTTTCTCTTAATGAGAAAGGCCTTAATATACCAGACAAGAGAACATCTTTGTTACGTGACCTTAGAGCCCAACACATTTCAGTGGCCTATTTAGATGACCCGATGCGTAACAAACGTATACATTTGCAAATGTGTACCTACCTAATGTTAACCAACACACCTGGCTTTCCAGGATTCTGAAACTACTACAACCGTTTCAGGAGGGAATATTGATTTTTTGGGGGGACAATGTAAATGTAGTGCTGGACCCCAAGATCGATACCGCCACAAGCTCTTTACAAACCCTGGCTCATGTCATTTACAAAATGTGTAAATTGTTAACGGAAGCACAGTTGGCAGACTGCTGTTGAGCGCTCCATCCCACCAACAGAGACTACAGTTTATTCTCAGTACCCCATAAGAGATAACCCAGGATTGACTACTTCTTTACAACACATTATCACCTTGCACATCATTAAAAAGCACCATTTGGCTCAATCAAATGGTCTGACCATGCACCGGTATCATTATCCTTAGCCTCCTCACTCACCCAGAGGTCATGGCAACTAAACAAATCCCTTCTGACAGATGCCCACCTCCAAATAACGAGACCTTAAAAAAGAAATCTGAAAATCTTATACCAGATGTCCCCCTGACCACTGTCCTATATGCTAGCAGTTCTTAAAGGCATGGGTTTTAGCCCCCATATGATAAAATGGGTGTCCTCCCTATAGTCCCGCCACACTGCCAGAATCCAAATCAATGGTGCACTCTATGAATCCTTCCCCATTACTAATGTGGCAGGGATGCCCCCTCTCCCGGCCTTTGGTTTGTCCTTTCACTTGACCCTTTTTTGGAGGTCTGCGGGCATATTTACGTTATTAAAATAACTTATGCAAAATCAGAGCTATTGAACATAAATCTTCCGCAAACTGAAATTCAGTCGTTGTCTTTGGCCTTTTAGTTTTAATGGCAAAAAAACAGAAATTAAAATACTTAGGTATGTGACTAACCAGTGATAGCACTCAGATGTATCAGATTAACTTCCTACCTTTTCTACTCTCTTTGATGAAAAACCTTAACTCTTGGACCTCTTTGTATATCTTGTGGACAGGATGAGTTAATGCACAAAAAAATGAATGTCCTCCCATGTACCCTTAACCTATTTCAAACTATCCCTATTGTGATCCCAAAGGCCTATTTCACTTCTCTACACACCATGTTTATTAAGTTTATCTGGGCCCAGAAACTGCCAAGAATTGCGACAGCTCTGTATAGAGACCCAAAATGAATGGAGGCTTGGGCTTTCCCTGTCTTCGGACATACTATTATGCCTGTCATCTTCTCAGGCTGTTAGAGTGGGGTTTTCAACCTACACAAACTCTGGATCCCTTTGGAAGCCTATTCCCTGGCTGTCCCTCTTAAAAATATGCCTTTGATAGACCCACAACATGCTAGACTGATATCTAAATCGCACCCCTTTATATCCAATTCTCTGTCGGTACTCCATCACATCCATAGATCATATCACTTGACCACCTACCCCTCACCACTCACACCACTGAGTCATAACCCCGGGTTTCCACCAGGTCAGACTAGAGGTGGTCTCTCTCGGATTATACCCGAGGACTTTATATACACTGGTGACATAATGGATGGCCCAGGTTGCAATCTATACATGCGCTTCTCACAGACAGTTTGCCCACCACACTCCAAACTCTACAATACCTTCAACTGCAACACTTCTGACATATGGTTCATGCATGCTTTGACAATATCCCTGGGAGGTAGATTGACAGCGCCACCATGCATGCTTGGTTGGAAAAGTGAGGAAAGAGCCATAGAACAGAAATTCCCAAAACAGGGTCTATTTCACTGGCACTCAAGCAATATATAAAAAATTAATAGAGTCAGTCTAGATACTGGAAAAATAGAAAAGTTTATTATGAATAAATAGGGATTCCCTGTATGGGGATTGTGTATTCAGCTCTGTGCTAAAAAAATACCCTAAAGGATACAAAATACAACAATATATATAATATAACAAGAAAAAAAGGGGTTATAGACACACAACATAAGATCCTGCAGGGCTGGTAGCTAATATATGCAAATGGCAAAAAAACTACCTCCAGCTGTGCGTCCACAGCAATGGAGATAGGATAGCAAAATGGTAATAAAACTGTGGAATCCTAAAAGCCAGAAAAAGCGTTAGCAGCAAGGGTCAAATCAAAAACGCAGGAACTTCCAGGGGCTCTGTAACAAGCAGATGTAATGGGGAATACATTTTCCACTGTAATCATCACATATAGAGTACAAATGTCCATTCCAGCTCAAAAAACCTGGCTAATAAGGGACCCACACATTAGCTTAAAATAGAGTCAGATATTCCAAATTGTGCAGGACATGGGTACACAGATGAATTAGAACACAGTCAGTGAGGCGGGGACAACCTGATGTTATGTTGTGCCAGTTAAAGATACTTGCTCGTTTAAGCCATCAGCATCGAGGCATAGCGGGAGTTGAAACCGCCTCTGTATGTTCACCGCAACTCTCCAGCCACGGAACTCCAGAGACGCGGTAAGTAAAAGGCTTCCTCCGAGCTTGGCTCCAACAGGTGTCGATGCCTCTCCTAAGAGACTGAGATTGAAAGATATCTGCTTCAGTGTTCAGTGACAACCAACATGTCCTGCACTACCTCTCCTCCCGCAGGATACAAAATAGAATGCACGTAACCAATGGCCGCCTGAAAGGGTTCTTCGGGGTCACATCATGCTTGGTTGCACTGTCACACAACCAGGCAGCATTGCGCATGTGCAATATTCCGTCGTCGGTGTCCCAGCTCTGGAGAACAGATGAAGAACATGGTGTTGCAGTTTTTATTTCTGCTGTTCACTGAGTACTGAGTGAGACTGTCTGAGCTGGGGAATTTGTCCATTCGCCAATTCATTCAATTAGTTCAATTTGGCTTTTAGGTTGTTGTATGTAATGCTAATAGCATTACAATACAATTACATTTGAAATGTAGTCAAAATGTAGTTGAAATTGAGTTTATTTACTAAAACTTGAAATTGGAGGTCAAGTTTCCATTCATTCAATTCTTGAGTCAAACTCAGGTGCCCAATTTGCCTTAGTCTCAAAATGAAGTCTGTATCAAAAAATAAAGACAGGCATACTTCAAAGGGTAGCCGCAGGGATCACAAAAGATACAGAGAGTATATAAAATAGATATAGTATAAATACACGAGGATGCTAGTGGTCTGGAACGACAGTAGAATAGCCTACAATTTCAGTAAAAAATACAGTGAGAAGTATAAGTATAATGGATAATAAACATTATTGTGAAAAATAAGGAATGATAACAAGCCTGAAAAATGTATAAGGCAGTATCATAGGTAATATCAAACTCTGGATGATATAAATATTAACATGATTATGTCCATCAATCACTTGAAAGTCCTCATAGAGCAATGGAAATAGTAAAAAAAAAGATGTATTGTGCATGAGGCTTCTCCCTAAAAGATAAGAGAAGACCAGACCATAGTGTGTACTATAAAACAAGCGCTATATTGCGTACAATTTAATAATAAAGCTCTAATGCTGCTGCTCTATTGCCTCGATGTTGAGGCATTAGGCAGCACCGAAATTTTGAATCTGGGGCACACGTGATCGTGGGTGCCATATTGGAGAGCAGCATGCTCCTCCAATATGGCTGCTGCCCTCTTATGGGTAGAGTGTCGGAAGTGAAAAAAATTCACTTCCATTGCTCTGATGCTGTTGCTTGACAGCCCTTAGAGGCAGTCAGCAACTAAAAGCTAAAATCTAGGGTTAGGGTTAGAATAGTTTTAAGGGTTACAATTAAATTAGCGTTAGCATAAGGCATAGGGTTAAAATTAAATTAATTTTGGAATATATTAAGGGTTAGCAAGCATATTTCTGAACGCATGACAAAATTTAGAAACTATTTAGATGGGGTCTTTTTTTAAAGATTATTTTTGTGTAAATAATTGTTTAGGTGAAAGTTAGAAAAAGTGTTTTTTTATCATATTTTATGATTTTTGTGTAGTAAATTATAAGATATGACAAACATAATGGTATCTAATGAAAGCCCTTCTTATGGCAATGAAAACAACATATAATTTGTGTGGGTACAGTATGTGAGAAAGAAGAAAATTACAGATAAACACAAACACCCAAGAAATGTGAAAACAGCCCTCGTCACAAAGGAAAGACAATGTCCAAAGGTCATGTCATTAAGGGCTTAAACGCTGCTTGATCGCGCATGTTCTCCCCGCCTTGTTCATGCTTGAGCACTTACTAAACACAGCAGCAATTGGGTGGCTTACCCACTTGCCAATAATTCCCATTGTACAGCAAAATACACAGTGCAGAGAAAACATTCCTCAGTTCCTCAGCTCTCCTAGCTGACTTTAGAAAAATGGTGTACCTCCAAATGCAGCAGTCTGATTCCCTCTTTTCACACACTGCCCGCTAATCGATTAGCCACAGATGAGTATTAATCAGTCCACACCTATGGAGCTCCTGGTTAGAATAGAGGCTCTGGCCTAGATTTTTAACTGAAACGAGTGCTGTTGGAGCACTGGCCCACCCTGCTCTCCAGATGCTCCGTCCCAGTGACCCTTACCATGGTTTGCAAATTACCAACAATGTACTATGTTTTCAAACCCAACATCCTTCCCTGGGAAATTAATTTTAACACCTTCGCGATGCTAGGACAAACTATGCCTTTCTGATTTTCAGTGCCTAAAAGACGGCATAGTATGTCTAGCGTTAAACAGCTCATCGCAACTCCCCACAATGAGCTGTGCTCGGATCCCGCTGCAGGGACTTGCAGTGGGATCCCACCTATCAGATGAGGCCACTGCATGACAGACACCCTGCATACTGGTTATTTCTCAAATGTGCATATGTTCTAAGCTGTGCCATAGAGAACTCTTCAATCCAGCCTCTTTAGAACCCAACCCAATGCCAACATCCATAATAGAACCCGCTGCTCCCTAAGACCTGAGATTCAAACACAAACATGAGCAAACAGTGAACAGTCATAGTGTTGTCTTCTGGGAGTAAAGCTGTGACAATCTCCTCTATCTGCCCTTCTTGTGACTGGACAAGTGTTAGCCTTGGTGAAAGGACCTTCCTAAGCTAGTTGACGTTATGGCTCTATCACATGGTAGGACCACGCACCCCTGACTTTGTCTATCGTCTCCATCATGACTCGCCCAACTGGGACATCGCGGAGTCCTTTTAGTCTTATTCTTCATTCTCGACGGATGCCACAAATACTTTTTTATTTCTGGAAAAATTGACCCCTGAGGTCTCCCCATTAACGGTCTGGGAAGCCCATAAATGTGTTATCTGGGGACATTTCATCCATTTAGGGGCGGAACGTAAAAAATGAAAACCTCCCGCCTCCACACTGACCAACAGAAATTATCCCCAAATGGAATCACCGATCACCCTTGCAGAATTAGCTGATGCAATTAAATTCTCGAAAACCAGCAAATGCCCAAGCCCTTATGGCCTTTTCTTGGTCTACTATAAGACACTTGGTTGCTTCTATAAATGCCATTTTAGATGGGAATGCTATACATCCACATACCCTTATGGCTACTATGCCTCTACTCCCTAAGGAAGGGAGAGACCCAGAATTATGCAGCAGTTTTCACCGCATTTCCCTCCTGAATGTTGCTCTGAAACTGTTTTCTAAAATCTTAGCTACTAGAATTAAACAACACCTCATACACCCAGATCAAACCGGTTTTGTGCCTGGAAGGGAGTCCAGGGACAATACCATTGGAGCCTTGAACTTGACCCAGTAAATCCGAAACCGTCCTCCTGTCGATGGATACAAAAAAGGCCTTCGACAGGTTTGATTTGACTTTCATGTCAGAAGTACTACAACACATGGGTCTCAGGCCTAACATACTTCGCTGGGTCTTGTCCCTGTACTCCACTCCCTCAGCCAGGCTCAGAGTTAATGGGGCCAATATGGAGCAGTTTAACATTTATAATGGAACCAGACACCGCTGTCCACTCTCTCCTATGCTCTTCATTATCTCATTTGAACCTTTTATGAAGGCCATCAGACTGAACCCAGATATCACTGGCTCTGAATACAGAGAATGTATACCATAAGGTGCTAGGATACTCGGATGACTTACTCTTCCCAATTACAAATCCCAGATTGTCTTTTCCCAACATCGTGAAAGAGTTTAAAATCTATGGAGGATTGACCAATCTAAAAATAACAACACTAAATCAGAGATCCTAAACATCAATCTCCTGGCCACTATTGAAAACCAATTCAAACTAAACTTCTCCTTTAGGTGGTGCAGAGATAAAAGGAAATATCTAGGAATCCAGAGCTTATCTAGGTTATCCAGAGATATTTCAAATTTATACCTTCACAATTTTACTCCTTTTCTGACCACGGTACGCAATGACCTGCACAGCTGGTCACCCCAATATATGTCCTAGTTTGGTCATATTAATGTGCTTAAAATGAATGTTATGCCACGACTTCTTTACCTAATGCAAACACTCCCGATTAGCATCCCGTTAGCCTTTTTTGCCTCATTGAAAGCCCTTTTTTCCATTTTGTTTGGGCCAAAAAAAGGTCTAGAATTAAATACATGACTTTGATTATGCCGGAGGCTGGAGGAGGCACTTTACTCCCCGACCAATGCACTTACTACCAAGCCTGCCATCTATTGAGAATTGTGGAGTGGGCGCATAAACCCCCGCATAAGTTGTGGATTGATATTGATTTGGCTCTTATAGCCATTCCACTGCACTATTTAATATGGCTACCAAAAGCGAATGCCACATAGGCCCTTAAGGAACACCCGCTAATGAGAGCAAACTTACATGCCCTTCACTCCCAACACTCCAAACATAATCTTTCAAGATATCCTTCACCACTTTTGTCTATAAGGCACAATCCTGATTTTCCATCGAGTCAAGGTCCTGGTATTTTTTTATTGTCAGCGCCAACTGACCCTGCCCTGATATCAAAATTCATGGAAAAAAACGATCAAGGCACTGGAGGCGATTTTTGGAGATGCCCACCCAAATATGTTGGATACATCCCACCTACTCCAACTTAAGAGCCACTTTCACACAATCCCCATGAAAACAATTTATTGCATGACCGTACATATTTTGAAATTCTATGCACCAAATCTCGACCGCCCACACACAGTGTCTCAGGGTTGTATAAATTATGATTTGAGTTAGATCATACTTTGCTGAAATTCATGGGACAATAGGAATTGGCGCTACAACGTGACATAGACCAACCTGTCTGGGACAACATTTTCATGCAGACCCACAAATGTTATTTATGCACCAAGGTACAGGAAACCTCCTATAAGCTTCTGGCGCTTCTGGTGTCAGACTCCGATGACCCTCAGTAAAGCATTACCGGATCTCTCTGATCTTTGCTGTAGGGACTGCGCCTGGTACTTTGCTACACATTTGGTGGGACTGCCTGAAAATTGTCCCATTTTGGGCACAGATCCATAAGATCATGAGTACATTTACGGACTCTCCCCCACCATTTCTTCCAGGCCCGTACCTACTACGTCACACTACACAAGCTATATCTAGCCATAGGAAGTCAGTGGTCCTCCACTTAATAAACACGGCTAAAGTCCTGATTCCACTCCATTGGATGGATCCTACATCCCCTCTCTTTTCATGAGTGGATTTTGCAAGCGGTGAAAACACGCACACTAGAGGAGATAATCTCACACTCATTGAGCTTATTACATGGCAGCCTTTGTAAAGGCTGTACTGGGAGGCAGAGGGGTCAATACCTGCCAGTGTGTAGAGGACTTCCCTCGCTCTGGTCATAGTATGCTACCAGCTATCGCCCATTCAGCCTTACTTTGCAAAGTCCCTCTACTGAGACCACCAGACTTGACCACGGTCTCAGCAAAGTTCCCCTTCAGGACGATACACCTAGGGGAGAGGCTGCTCTAGGTTTAAGTATCATCACAGGCAGGTTGGAAATAGTTTTCCAATTATGCCTTTAATAAATGAGTATAGACACTCCCTTATCTGTTCCTTGCATAGTGAATAGATTCAGGTATAATCATAAATACCTTTTAATACCAAAAAATTATATATCTCTCTTTGTAAAGTTTCTCTTTGTCAAATTTGGTCAAGCAAAACTAGACAATGACCAAAAGAAAACAAACCTTCAATTCTATCAAACTATCATCTATCATCTCTCCATCATCTCTCCATCATATGTCTCCATCCTCTGTCTCTATCATCTCTCTCCATCACCTCTCCATTATCTTTCCATCATCTCTCCATTATCTGTCTCAATCATCTGTCCCAATCATCTGTCCCAATCATCTGTCCCAATCATCTGTCCCAATCATCTCTCCATAATCTGTCTCCATCATCTTGCCATCATATGGATCCATCATCTATATCCATCATATGACTCCATCATCTCTCTATCATCTCTCCATCAAATATTTCCATCATCTCTCTCCATTATCTATCTATCAACTCTCTATCATATGTCACCATCATCTCTCCATCATCCATCTCCATCACATATCTCCATCATCTCTCTATCATCTCTCTATCAACTGTCTCCATCATCTCTTCATCATCTGTCTCCATCATCTCTCCATCATCTGTCTCCATTATCTCTCTACCATCTCTTCATCATCTCTCCATCATCATCTCTATCATCTCTCCATCTTCTGTTTCCATCATTTCTCCATCATCTTTCATCACTCTATCATCTCTCTTTCATCTGTCCATCATCTCTTTATCATATTTCTCCGTCATCTCTCTATCATATCTCCATCATCTCTCCATCATATATCTTCATAATTTATCTTTCATACGTCTCTATCATCTCCCATCATCTCACCATCATCTACCATCTCTGTATAATCTGTCCATCATCTCTCAATCATACGTCTCCTTCATCTCTCTCCATCATCTCTCTATCATATCTCAATCATCTCTCCATCATATATCTTCATAATTTCTCTTTCATATGTCTCCATCATCTCTCCTTATCATATCTCTATCATCTGTCTATCATCTCTCCATCATATGTGTCCATGATAACTATATCATTCGTCTCTATATTCTCCCCATCATCTCTCCCTCATATATCATCTCTCTATCATCTGTACATCATCTGTCTATCACATGTCTCCATCATCTCTCTATCATCCTTCCATTATCTCTACATCATCTATCTCCATCATCTATCTCCATCATCTACCTCTATCATCTCTCCATCATATGTCTCCATCATATGTCTCCATCATATGTCTCCATCATCTGTCTCCAGCATTTGTCTCCAGCATTTGTCTCCAGCATTTGTGGCCATCATCTGTCTCCATCATCTCTCCCCATCATCTGTCTCCATAATCCCTCTATCATCTCTCTATCATTTCTCCAATATGTCTCCATCATCTGTCTCCATAATTTCTCCATCATCTCTCTATCATCGCTCTATCAATTCTCCATCATATGTCTGCATCATTTGTCTCCATCATCTGTTTCCGTCATCTGTCTCCGTCATCTGTCTCCGTCATCTGTCTCCGTCATCTGTCTCCGTCATCTGTCTCCGTCATCTGTCTCCGTCATCTGTCTCCGTCATCTGTCTGCGTCATCTGTGTCCGTCATTGTAACCATTGCTGGGATTTTACCCTGGACCTCTGTGTTTCTGGTTCCTGTGTCTGTTCCGTGCGCCACCAGAGGGCTTGGTTTTCAGAATTGCTTTGTGTCTTTCTACCTCCTGCCCATACTTAATTCCGCCCAGGTGTTCCCTGTCCTTCATTAACTGCCTTGTTATTTAAACCCCTCCTCCCAGCACTCTTTGCTGGAACATTTTGCCTGCCTGTCTTTTGCTGGTGTTATCGTTTTGTTCTCTGATCTACCGATATCGACTTGGCCTGTACCCTGACTTCTCCGTCCTTCTCCACTCCTGACCTTTTGGCTTGTGACCCCGACTACGTTTTCTGATTTGCCCATTTGTTCCTGTTTGACAAGATGCCCAAAAGAAGACCGCAAAACCCTAATTGTGGCCGCTCAAAGCCTGGGGCTCCACCCTTGGGGGAGAGTGGTCACCCTGCACAGGGTATCACACCTGCTCCAGCCCTTGCATCTGGACTCCAGCCAGAACTGGCAACCATGCCGCTGACAGTCATCTGTCTCTGTCACCTGTCTCAGTCATTTCTCTATCATCTCTCCATCATATGTCTCCATCATCTTGCTCTTTATCATCTCTCTGTCAACTCTCTATCATCTCTCTCCATCATCTCTCTATTATCTCTTTCCATCACCTCTCCATCATCTCTCCATTATCTTTCCATCATATGTCTTCACCATCTCACCATCATCTATTTCCATCATCTGTCTCCATCATTTCTCTATCATCTCTCCATCATCTGTCTCCATCATGTTTCCATCATCTGTCTCCATAATCTTTCCATCATCTATCATCTCTCTATCTTCTCTCTCCATCATCTATCATCTCTCTATCTTCTCTCTCCATCATATTTCCATCTTCTCTCCATCATATGTCTCCATCACATGTCTCCATAATCTCTCCATCATCAATTTTCTTCATCATCTCTCCATCATCGATTTCCATCATTTCTCTATCATCTCTCCATCATCTGTCTCTATCATATGACTCCATCATATAACTTCATCATCTCTCCATCATCTGTCTCCATCTGTCTCCATCATCTCTTCATCATCTCACCATCATCACTGATCACTCTCTATTCTATGTCTCCATCATCTCTCCATCATTTGTCCCCATCATCTCTCCATCAATTGTCCCCATCATCTCTCCATCATATGTCTCCATCATCTCTCCATCATCTTTCTCCATAATCTGTCTCCATCATTTCATAATCTCTTGATAATCGCTCCATCATCAGTCTCCATCATCACTCTCCATCATCTATCATCTCTCTATCTTCTCTCTCCATCATATGTCTCCATCACATGTCTCCATAATCTCTCCATCATCTATTTTCTTCATCATCTCTCCATCATCTATTTCCATCATTTCATAATCTCTTGATAATCGCTCCATCATCAGTCTCCATCATCACTCTCCATCATCTATCATCTCTCTATCTTCTCTCTCCATCATATGTCTCCATCACATGTCTCCATAAAATCTCCATCATCTATTTTCTTCATCATCTCTCCATCATCTATTTCCATCATTTCTCTATCATCTCTCCATCATCTGTCTTCCCATCATCTGTCTCTATCATATGACTCCATCATATAACTTCATCATCTCTCCATCATCTGTCTCCATCATCTGTCTCCATCATCTCTTCATCATCTCACCATCATCACTGTTTTCACCGCATTTCCCTCCTGAATGTTGCTCTGAAACTGTTTTCTAAAATCTTAGCTACTAGAATTAAACAACACCTCATACACCCAGATCAAACCGGTTTTGTGCCTGGAAGGGAGTCCAGGGACAATACCATTGAAGCCTTGAACTTGACCCAGTAAATCCGAAACCGTCCTCCTGTCGATGGATACAAAAAAGGCCTTCGACAGGTTTGATTGGACTTTCATGTCAGAAGTACTACAACACATGGGTCTCAGGCCTAACATACTTCGCTGGGTCTTGTCCCTGTACTCCACTCCCTCAGCCAGGCTCAGAGTTAATGGGGCCAATATGGAGCAGTTTAACATTTATAATGGAACCAGACACCGCTGTCCACTCTCTCCTATGCTCTTCATTATCTCATTTGAACCTTTTATGAAGGCCATCAGACTGAACCCAGATATCACTGGCCCTGAATACAGAGAATGTATACCATAAGGTGCTAGGATACTCGGATGACTTACTCTTCCCAATTACAAATCCCAGATTGTCTTTGCCCAACATCGTGAAAGAGTTTAAAATCTATGGAGGATTGACCAATCTAAAAATAACAACACTAAATCAGAGATCCTAAACATCAATCTCCTGGCCACTATTGAAAACCAATTCAAACTAAACTTCTCCTTTAGGTGGTGCAGAGATAAAAGGAAATATCTTGGAATCCAGAGCTTATCTAGGTTATCCAGAGATATTTCAAATTTATACCTTCACAATTTTACTCCTTTTCTGACCACGGTACGCAATGACCTGCACAGCTGGTCACCCCAATATATGTCCTAGTTTGGTCATATTAATGTGCTTAAAATGAATGTTATGCCACGACTTCTTTACCTAATGCAAACACTCCCGATTAGCATCCCGTTAGCCTTTTTTGCCTCATTGAAAGCCCTTTTTTCCATTTTGTTTGGGCCAAAAAAAGGTCTAGAATTAAATACATGACTTTGATTATGCCGGAGGCTGGAGGAGGCACTTTACTCCCCGACCAATGCACTTACTACCAAGCCTGCCATCTATTGAGAATTGTGGAGTGGGCGCATAAACCCCCGCATAAGTTGTGGATTGATATTGATTTGGCTCTTATAGCCATTCCACTGCACTATTTAATATGGCTACCAAAAGCGAATGCCACATAGGCCCTTAAGGAACACCCGCTAATGAGAGCAAACTTACATGCCCTTCACTCCCAACACTCCAAACATAATCTTTCAAGATATCCTTCACCACTTTTCTCTCCATCATATTTCTCCATCACATGTCTCCATAATCTCTCCATCATCAATTTTCTTCATCATCTCTCCATCATCGATTTCCATCATTTCTCTATCATCTCTCCATCATCTGTCTCTATCATATGACTCCATCATATAACTTCATCATCTCTCCATCATCTGTCTCCATCTGTCTCCATCATCTCTTCATCATCTCACCATCATCACTGATCACTCTCTATTCTATGTCTCCATCATCTCTCCATCATTTGTCCCCATCATCTCTCCATCAATTGTCCCCATCATCTCTCCATCATATGTCTCCATCATCTCTCCATCATCTTTCTCCATAATCTGTCTCCATCATTTCATAATCTCTTGATAATCGCTCCATCATCAGTCTCCATCATCACTCTCCATCATCTACCTCTATCATCTCTCCATCATATGTCTCCATCATATGTCTCCATCATATGTCTCCATCATCTGTCTCCAGCATTTGTCTCCAGCATTTGTCTCCAGCATTTGTGGCCATCATCTGTCTCCATCATCTCTCCCCATCATCTGTCTCCATAATCCCTCTATCATCTCTCTATCATTTCTCCAATATGTCTCCATCATCTGTCTCCATAATTTCTCCATCATCTCTCTATCATCGCTCTATCAATTCTCCATCATATGTCTGCATCATTTGTCTCTATCATCTGTTTCCGTCATCTGTCTCCGTCATCTGTCTCCGTCATCTGTCTCAGTCATCTGTCTGCGTCATCTGTGTCCGTCATTGTAACCATTGCTGGGATTTTACCCTGGACCTCTGTGTTTCTGGTTCCTGTGTCTGTTCCGTGCGCCACCAGAGGGCTTGGTTTTCAGAATTGCTTTGTGTCTTTCTACCTCCTGCCCATACTTAATTCCGCCCAGGTGTTCCCTGTCCTTCATTAACTGCCTTGTTATTTAAACCCCTCCTCCCAGCACTCTTTGCTGGAACATTTTGCCTGCCTGTCTTTTGCTGGTGTTATCGTTTTGTTCTCTGATCTACCGATATCGACTTGGCCTGTACCCTGACTTCTCCGTCCTTCTCCACTCCTGACCTTTTGGCTTGTGACCCCGACTCCGTTTTCTGATTTGCCCATTTGTTCCTGTTTGACAAGATGCCCAAAAGAAGACCGCAAAACCCTAATTGTGGCCGCTCAAAGCCTGGGGCTCCACCCTTGGGGGAGAGTGGTCACCCTGCACAGGGTATCACACCTGCTCCAGCCCTTGCATCTGGACTCCAGCCAGAACTGGCAACCATGCCGCTGACAGTCATCTGTCTCTGTCACCTGTCTCAGTCATTTCTCTATCATCTCTCCATCATATGTCTCCATCATCTTGCTCTTTATCATCTCTCTGTCAACTCTCTATCATCTCTCTCCATCATCTCTCTATTATCTCTTTCCATCACCTCTCCATCATCTCTCCATTATCTTTCCATCATATGTCTTCACCATCTCACCATCATCTATTTCCATCATCTGTCTCCATCATTTCTCTATCATCTCTCCATCATCTGTCTCCATCATGTTTCCATCATCTGTCTCCATAATCTTTCCATCATCTATCATCTCTCTATCTTCTCTCTCCATCATCTATCATCTCTCTATCTTCTCTCTCCATCATATTTCCATCTTCTCTCCATCATATTTCTCCATCACATGTCTCCATAATCTCTCCATCATCAATTTTCTTCATCATCTCTCCATCATCGATTTCCATCATTTCTCTATCATCTCTCCATCATCTGTCTCTATCATATGACTCCATCATATAACTTCATCATCTCTCCATCATCTGTCTCCATCTGTCTCCATCATCTCTTCATCATCTCACCATCATCACTGATCACTCTCTATTCTATGTCTCCATCATCTCTCCATCATTTGTCCCCATCATCTCTCCATCAATTGTCCCCATCATCTCTCCATCATATGTCTCCATCATCTCTCCATCATCTTTCTCCATAATCTGTCTCCATCATTTCATAATCTCTTGATAATCGCTCCATCATCAGTCTCCATCATCACTCTCCATCATCTATCATCTCTCTATCTTCTCTCTCCATCATATGTCTCCATCACATGTCTCCATAATCTCTCCATCATCTATTTTCTTCATCATCTCTCCATCATCTATTTCCATCATTTCATAATCTCTTGATAATCGCTCCATCATCAGTCTCCATCATCACTCTCCATCATCTATCATCTCTCTATCTTCTCTCTCCGTCATATGTCTCCATCACATGTCTCCATAAAATCTCCATCATCTATTTTCTTCATCATCTCTCCATCATCTATTTCCATCATTTCTCTATCATCTCTCCATCATCTGTCTTCCCATCATCTGTCTCTATCATATGACTCCATCATATAACTTCATCATCTCTCCATCATCTGTCTCCATCATCTCTTCATCATCTCACCATCATCACTGATCACTCTCTATTCTATGTCTCCATCATCTCTCCATAATTTGTCCCCATCATCTCTCCATCAATTGTCCCCATCATCTCTCCATCATATGTCTCCATCATCTTTCTCCATAATCTGTCTCCATCACTTCATAATCTCTTGATAATCGCTCCATCATCAGTCTCCATCATTAGTTTCCATCATATGTCTCCATCATCGCTCTCGCACATCTATCATCTCTCTATCTTCTTTCTCCATCATCTTTCCGTAATTTTTGTAAATATTTTATTATATCTTTTTATGTAAAACACTAAAGAAATGACACTCTGCTACAATGTAAAGTAGTAAGTGTACAGCCTGTATAACAGTGTAAATTTGCTGTCCCCTCAAAATAACTCAACACACAGCCGTTAATGTCTAAGCCGTTGGCAACAAAAGTGAGTACACCCCTAAGTGGAAATGCCCAAATTGGGCCCAATTAGCCATTTTCCCTCCCCGGTGTCATGTGACTCGTTAGGGTTACAAGGTCTCAGGTGTGAATGGGGAGCAGGTGTGTTAACTTTGGTGTTATCGCTCTCACACTCTCTCATACTGGTCACTGGAAATTTAACATGGCACCTCATGGCAAAGAACTCTCTGAGGATTATTGGTAATGCTTCCCTGCTTAACCTCCCAATTAGGTCTCTAAATAGCACACCTTCTCATATTATCACAGCCCATCAGTGATGGAAGGTGGGTGCCTACAGACCCTACTCAAAAATGGAAAAGTGAGGAAAGAGCCACAGAACAGCAATTCCCAAATAGGGTCTATTTCACTGGCACTCATGCAATATATAAAAAATGTATTAATAGAGTCAGTCTAGATACTGAAAATGTAGAAAAGTGTCGTCTGTGCCTATCATCTATTCTACATACATAGAGTTAGAAGTAACAAATCTAATGATACCAGACTTTAACCCAGACTAAATCAATAAGGGAGAGATAAAGGAAAATAGTAGAAAATGACCTAAGGGTCACATCCTGTGTCAGCATCTCAGGAGTTTTGTAATTCTACATAGGCACATAGAAACAAAGTGTTTAGTTAATTATATAACTATATATTTGTAACACGTATGTATTCTATGTTAATCAATTAAGTGCACAAAATTGTTACATAAACTGTGTGTTGATAAATTGTTATATTGTTTAGGATGTTGATTGGGAAAAGGAAATACCTGAACTGCACACTGTTAGTTAAAGAGCAAATAATGTGCGTGGTTATGAGTGGTTGAATGCAGAATATGTAAAGTGTATGTGTTTTCATGTGGTGGAGTATTTTGAAGTGCAAGGTAGAACTTGTATAAACAAGGATAAATCTAAATACTCTAAGAGACCTGTCCCGCAGAAAGCTAAGCCAGAGTCGCTGTGTCCAGCACTCCCTGTTTGCTCAGAGCCCACACAGTGCAGCATGGCATGCAAATTGTCAGATAAGGAGTTAACTGCTGTGTCTGTGGCCATAAGGTATGTTTGAATTGTCTCACTGCCAGTATCGAGTGTTTTAAGGTTATAGTAGAAATTGAAAGTATAAAGTATATGAGTATTATAACATTGCATTGTTCAACTGAAATAAAAGAGTGTTTAGTCTAGTGTGTCTGGGACACATGGATAAGTAAGAAGACAATAGTTCTGGACTGAAGCTGTGTAACAGAGGATACAGATCCTTCTGTAAAACATATTGAAGATTAGAGTCTCATGTCTGTAACTCCCAAGTACACTGTATCTTGGTGTTTTGGATATGTTAGCTATGCAAGTTGATAAGACCATAGAAGCTGTGGCATATTATGTTTAATGTTGTCATTAGGAGAATTGTCGTTATTGTTTAAATATTTGCATAAGTCATTTTTGCAACTGCTATTCTATAAGATATAATTGTATCTTTATAAGTGATGTCTGTGCAAATGGGCAATAGTGTTACAGTAAAAGTCTCTAATATTTTACCATAAGAGTAGAGGCGTGTCCTAGTTTTGTGTCAACAGCCCCAAAGCAGCAGTTTTATAGAGATGTTACAAAAGGAAGTGTTTTATATTTAGTGGAGTAGAGAGGACATATCTGCTGGATCACTCAAACGAGCGCTCAATACAAATAGGCACGTTATGCCGCTAGTATAATTTGTTGAGTGATTTTTGAGTGACGGTCTTCTGGGCTATATTCATCAGTGTGATGAGAAGTTTATAGTAAATGCGTTCTAGCTGAAAAGTAACAATAGTCACTGTAGTTGTGTTATTTTTGGTAAGCAGAGTTGTTTTACTTTGGCATAGTCAGTAATTTTATTAGTGGTATGCATAGTTTTGGAATTCATTTGCTACTGCATTTGTGTAACTGTATCATTAAGTAAGAAAAATAAAAATATTTGTGTGTAAAACTGCAAGAGTCATATATTACTCAAGGTCTCTCTTGGACATCATATTAAATATACGTGATTGATCAAGTGGATAGTATAACAACTGTAAAATTTGATAAATGCCATTATTATTAGGTTTATTTTTTATTCAATTTAAATATTCAGAGGCATTATGAGGGTAAAAAGAAATATTCTCTATTACTGTATCAATGTTATTTATTGTGAATCTTCCCAGCTGTATATCTTTTGGGATATTTTAAAATATTCACTCAGGTTACAGCTTTTTGTTCTAGCAAAGCACTCTAATACTTGTTTAAAGACTCTAAACATTTAACAGGTTTTACATGTTACCTATTAGAAATGTTTATTTGTTTAGGGTACATTCTTCCTTTTTGTATTTAAGTGTCTTGACATGTATATAATTTTTATGTAGTTTGGAAGGACATTTGTATTTGAATTTTTAGTACATGTTGAAGATGGGTTTTGATTTTTCCCAACCTAAGATATCACATTTTCCAACACTTTAGATAAAATAGATAAGAGAAAATGTCTTAATTTTAAGTTATTTATAGGTACAGATTTGCTTTAGATTTAAGTAGAATTTAAGAGTTGATATCAGAGAAAGACTTGAGTAATGTTTATTTGTAATATGTTAAGGAGTGAATTTTGTGTTTAAGGATAAGCTGTTAAAGGATTTGTGGGCCGTCATGTTGCACATACGTAGAAAGAGAAGATGTTATGGGCTAAGAATATGACAGGATCTACAAGTCAATATTAATTTGAGAAGGAAATAAATGGTACATAGCAATAAGAGGGAGCATTTTTAGTTTATACTAGAAAGTATTGATCAGTATTTTAAAGAAACTCCCTGCCCATCAAATATAGTCTGCGGTAACGTGCATATACTGTAATTGTTTTTTTATCTTTTTAGTGTGACCAGAATTATTTTTACAGCTCTACTTACATTGTTGGTGATACATGAATATAATGTTCAAACTAAGGGGAAGTCATATTGCCAGCTAGAGAGCAATACATTATTTAAATAAATACAGCACTAACACCTCTAACATGTTTATATACAGTAAATATATACATGTTATTTGTTGCATTCTAATTTTTGTCATAAATAAGGCAAAGTACCCCCATGTGATACATGGAGAGAGAATATTAAGATGTTGTTTAACATTTTAGATATAAGACAAGTTTTAATTTATGAGAATGTACGTCCCTCAGTGATTAGTGGGAAGAATTAGCAAGTGTCATATTCTGTGGAGTTGTAGGAGTTAATTAATTCAGACAGTTTTTGTTGTGTGTGAAAGAGAGACAAAGTTCACCCAGAAAACCACCCTTTGTTCACCCTTCTATCTGCTAGTCTAATTGCAGATAAGAGAGTTGTAGCAGTGCTTGCCAGGGCCGGCCTTAAGTGTGTGCGACCTGTGCGAGCGCACAAGGCGCAACACCCCAGGGGGCGCCCTCCCGTAAAAAAAAAAAGTTAAAATAAAAAAATTAAAAAGCTGGTAGAGGCACTGGCAGGGGGAGATCAAAAGATCCCCCCTCACCAGCCCTATGCTCGGCAAGTTCTGCTAGATCCCAGGAGGGGGCGGAGCTAACCGGCTGAGAGGTGTAGCTCAGCCCACACCCTGTGAAGCAGAGCAGAGTCTGCTTCACGGGGAGCCACTGGCAGCATGAGAAAGTGCTGCTCGGCTCCCCATGCCTACATTAAGCATGGGGAGCCGAGCAGCACCTTCTCTTGCTGCCCATGGCTCCCCGTAATGCAGACTGTGCTCTGCTTCACAGGGTGGGGGCGGAGCTACAACGCTGTGCCGGTTAGCTCTGCCCCCTCCCTGGATACAACTTTGCAGGCAAAGGTAGGGGAGGGGGGAGAGAGAGGCAGAACAGGGATTAGGGGGGAGACAGACAGACAGAACAGGGGCAGGGGGGGAGAGACAGAACAGGGCTAGAGAGAGATAACAGGTGGAGGGGGCAGAGAGAGACAGAACAGTGGATGGGGGAGAGACAGAACAGGGCTAGAGAGAGATAACAGGGGGAGGGGGGAGAGAGAGACAGAACAGTGGATGGGTGAGAGACAGAACAGTGGATGGGGGAGAGACAGAACTGGGGGAGAGAGAGATAACAGGGGGAGGGGGGAGAGAGAGCCAGAACAGTGGATGGGGGAGAGCCAGAACAGTGGATGGGGGAGAGACAGAACAGGGGATGGGGGAGAGACAGAACAGGGGAGGGGTGAGAGAGACAGACCGACAGAACAGGGGCAGGGGGAGAGACAGAACTGAGGGAGAGAGATAACAGGGGGAGGGGGAAGAGACAGAACAGGGGAGGGGTGAGAGAGAGACAGACAGACAGAACAGGGGCAGGAGGGAGAGACAGAACTGGGGGGGAGAGAGATGACAGGGGGAGGGGGGAGAGACAGAACTGAGGGAGAGAGAGAAAACAGGGGGAGGGGGGAGAGAGAGAGACAGAACAGGGGGAGGGTGGGACAGAACAGGGGACGGGGGGAGAGACAGAACAGGGGACGGGGGGAGAGAGAGAGACAGACATGGCAAGGAAGAGGAAAGGGACAAACATGGGAAGGGAGGGAGACACATATATAGGGGGGTGAAAGAGATGGGGGGGGGCGCCACAGGGGAAGCCCGCACAGGGCGCCGGAACACTTAAGGCCAGCCCTGGTGGTTGCAAAAGTATTTTTTTGTGAAGCGAGGGGGAATGGAGTTGTGTTCTGGGCTATGGTCATGATAGTTGATAATGGTCAAGAGATACATTTCTGTTGTCAATAATTTTGATGAAGTATGTGGATCAATTGTGAATTCTTTATAAAATATTTATTTTGACAGGTCACGCCTGTTAGTTTTATTTAAGTAGCTCCAGCCTATAATGATGTTGTTTCAGGGTTTACTGATTAAGCCAGCAAATCTAGATTATTACTGATGCAGTTCCAGTAAGAGGTCTTAATCACCTATGAAATGCTAGTGATTATTGACAGTGAGTAATTATTATTATCAGTTCTATATTACACTTATCATGCTCAGTCAGGAGAATTATAAAAGGATAATAATATTGTTAAAGAACATAAGAGTGTTCTAATTATTTTGGGACACGAGCTATGAGTCATAATATTAATAATAATATTTTAATGTAAAGCAAATAAGTCAAAATGTTTAATAAAATATTGCATGTTATTAACTGGAATATTTTTGAGTTTTATTTTCATATAGATTAAAGCTGTACAGTCAACAAAAGACAAGTTCAAAGTGCACCAACGAATCTATTGCTGATAAAATATTATTTCTAAAGAAAGAAAAAGTTTATTTTAAGAAGAAACAGTTTTACAATACAAGTAAAGAAATGATCCTAACAAAGTCTACTGGAATATTGTTGTGAAAATTGTTCGACTCAACTCCTTGATCCACTTTATTTGCATAAAGCACATTCCTGTACTGACAAACAGGCCAACAAAGGAGCAGCAAGTTAGTGTTTTGATGGGCATAATAACTCCCTGACCACTAGCCAACGTAAGCCGAGTCTTCATCCTAAGGGTAACTCGCAAATAAATCACCTAGGAGTCTGCAACAGATACAACAGTCTATGACAGATCATCATTGTTGGGAAGTATATGTTCATTGATTACATATGTATACAATTGTTATTGATGATTTGTAATATTTGTGGTAAACATTTGTTTAATTGTGTTATTATGGGTATGTTTAGAGTATAGTGAACTTTTGAAATTTACCAAACACAATTGAGTCGACCCATAAAGAAATTGTATTTTGGTAATATTTTTGCGGAATTTTGTATAGAGAATGTTAGGAATCTTCTCGGATACTTAAAGATAAGTTAGTTTTTGTAAGAGAGTTTAATCAAGAAGGATTATGAATTTAAGGAATAGGTTAAAAAGTGTCCACAAGTAATCCGTGAGATCCCCTGGGACTGGGAAATTGGCTAGGATCACTTGGAGCGAAACTTGTAAGTGGTTTGGCATGTGTGAGATCAGTGTTGCTAATTGTCTGTGTTTATGTTGTTTGTTTCAAGGGTCTCATCCTCAAGTGCATCCTGGCCACTGACATCATGCCCCTACGTGAAGACTGGAAGACACTGGTCAAATATTCCCCATTATGGAAGCTTACAGTGCAATTAAACTGGATGTCCTACCAATGTGTGAACTCGAGGAAGTGTGCCTTATCACTTTGGATACAATGATTATGCTAACCAGGCAACTCCTGATGGTTATCCTTAAAAACAGACAATGTAAATTTCTAAGAATAAAAGGGGAGAACAGTATGAATATTATATGTACTGTAGGGCCTCTGGAGTCATGTCGTGGATGGGAGACCATATTGTTTTGTCCGCTGCCATTTCGTCTGACTGAAGCTTTATGTTCTGAATGCATGCCATTTTGTGTGTTCTGAATACATGTTCAGCTTTGCTCCAAGTCATTTAAAGTATTACGCCACCGACTTGAGTCCTTGGGAATTGCAAACTCCGGAATAATATGTTTTATTTTTACATGCATCTATTGGTTTTAGAGAATTGCTCAATAATAACCTTAGGGGGTTTTATTAGGCAGGGTAAGAGGAGCAATGATCCATAGATATGTATTTTAGTCTTGTGACCACATGTGTTTTTGGATCACCAGGTCATGCCATTATGTGACATTATGTAACATATTTAGATAGTTATGGCAGGCCTTCCTTATTTAAGAGAGAGATACTGTGAATTTTTTTAGATTGAAAGGCCAATATTTCTGCTGAGCGAAGCTGAGGACTGCTCAGTCGCCAAAGGTCTAAACCTAATCTCGCAGGTTATTTAAGAGTTAATGTTAGATGTCAGTATTGTCATGAGGCAGTCCGGTAAAACAGGACAGCCATAGTCGGTTATTAAAAGTTTTTTTATGGATGTGGGATTTTTGGATTGAATATGTTGTTTTACTTTATCAGACGACTCCAATTTTATCTAGAAGTAATTATATATAAGAGAGGTGGTAACAGATATCCAGTAGGCCACAGGTTTTGATCTGACATTTGGAATATGCTCATGGTTAGTAGATATGTTAAATAAGATAGTTATGTGCGTTGTTTTAGTAATAGTAGCTATAGGTGCAGGGGCGTTGCTAGGTCTTCGGATGATCTGGGGCTAGAGCCCAGATGAGCTCGGTCACACACAGGGGAGTACCTAGAGCATTTGGCACCCGGGGCGGACCCTGAGTGTTGCACCCCCCCCCCCCATAATAAAAATGTAAGAAAACACCCACAAATTTTTCAGTGTTTGAAAATTGTACAATTATAGATACCAGGAATATTGTGCCACTCAGAACCCAGTAATATTGTGCCAGTCAGATACCAGTAATATTGTGCCTTTCAGATACCAGTAATATTGTGCCAGTCAGATACCAGGAATAGTGTGCCATTCAGAGCCCAGTAATATTGTGCCAGTAAGATAGCAGTAATATTGTGCCACTCAGAGCCCAGTAATATTGTGCCAGTCAGATACCAGGAATATTGTGTCATTCAGAGCCCAGTAATAGTGTGCCAGTCAGATGCCTGTAATATTTTGCCAGTCAGAGCCCAGTAATAGTGTGCCAGTCAGAACCCAGTAATATTGTGCCACTCAGAACCCAGTAATATTGTGCCACTCAGAGCCCAGGAATATTGTGCCACTCAGAGCCCAGGAATATTGTGCCACTCAGAGCCCAGTAATATTGTGTCAATCAGATGCCCAGTAATATTGTGCCAATCATAGCCCAGTAATATTGTGCCACTCAGAGCCCAGGAATATTGTGCCACTCAGAGCCCAGTAATATTGTGCCAATCATAGCCCAGTAATATTGTGCCACTCAGAACCCAGTAATATTGTGCCACTCAGAGCCCAGGAATATTGTGCCACTCAGAACCCAGGAATATTGTGCCAATCATAGCCCAGTAATATTGTGCCACTCAGAACCCAGTAATATTGTGCCACTCAGAGCCCAGGAATATTGTACCATTCAGAGCCCAGTAATATTGTGCCACTCAGAACCCAGTAATATTGTGGCAATCATAGCCCAGTAATATTGTGCCAATCATAGCTAAGAATATTGTGCCACTCAGAACCCAGTAATATTGTGCCAATCATAGCCCAAGAATATTGTGCCACTCAGAACCCAGTAATATTGTGCCAATCATAGCCCAAGAATATTGTGCCACTCAGAACCCAGTAATATTGTGCCAATCATAGCCCAAGAATATTGTGCCACTCAGAACCCAGTAATATTGTGCCAATCATAGCCCAAGAATATTGTGCCACTCAGAACACAGTAATATTGTGCCAATCATAGCCCAAGAATATTGTGCCACTCAGAACCCAGTAATATTGTGCCAATCATAGCCCAGTAATATTGTGCCAATCATAGCCCAAGAATATTGTGCCAATCATAACCCAGTAATATTGTGCCACTCAGAACCCAGTAATATTGTGCCAATCATAGCCCAAGAATATTGTGCCACTCAGAACCCAGTAATATTGTGCCAATCATAGCCCAGTAATATTGTGCCACTCAGAACCCAGTAATATTGTGCCAATCATAACCCAAGAATATTGTGCCACTCAGAACCCAGTAATATTGTGCCAATCATAGCCCAAGAATATTGTGCCACTCAGAACCCAGTAATATTGTGCCAATCATAGCCCAAGAATATTGTGCCACTCAGAACCCAGTAATATTGTGCCAATCATTGCCCAGTAATATTGTGCCACTCAGAACCCAGTAATATTGTGCCAATCATAACCCAAGAATATTGTGCCACTCAGAACCCAGTAATATTGTGCCAATCATAGCCCAATAATATTGTGCCACTCAGAACCCAGTAATATTGTGCCAATCATAGCCCAAGAATATTGTGCCACTCAGAACCCAGTAATATTGTGCCAATCATAGCCCAGTAATATTGTGCCACTCAGAACCCAGTAATATTGTGCCAATCATAGCCCAAGAATATTGTGCCACTCAGAACCCAGTAATATTGTGCCAATCATAGCCCAGTAATATTGTGCCAATCATAGCCCAAGAATATTGTGCCACTCAGAATCCAGTAAAACCCACACACACCTAGACACCCTGACACACACACACACACCTAGACACCCTGACACACACACACACACCTAGACACCCATACACAGTCACACTTTTTTTTTTTTACTTACCTTACACTTGGTCCGTCATCCAGGACCTTCTGCCGGATGTCCGTCCACCTGACATCCGGCAAGCAGCTGACACAGCGCGACGGGGGCGGAGCTTGCACCCGTCGCGCTGTGATCTCTATGGCCAGGAGGAGAGGCTAGGGAGCGAGCTCCCTTTAGCAGCCTCTCCTTCCGATTGGCCCTCACCCCCGCGTGAGGTTAATCCTCCGATTCTGGGACTATGTCCCAGACGGAGGAAAGCTCACCGGGGGATTTTTATTTTTTTATTTTTTTTATATTTATAGCCCTGGAGTCTCGGGGCTAAAGAATACTTTAGCCCCAGAGTCTCCATTCGGGGCTATGAAGGGGGGACTCGGGGCTATAGCCCCAGTAGCCCACCCCTAGCGACGCCTCTGTATAGGTGCCATTTATATAATTGTAAAGTGTGTTAAATGTTTCATTGCTGAGGCCCTGAAATCTGTAAAGAGAAAACCTGTAGAAACGGTGGCCTTGTCTTCATGGTTATCCATTATGTTGTAATGGATAAAAGAGTGGAACTGTTAGGGTTAACTTATATTTATTGTGTTAACATAACAAGAGTTAATTCAGCATTGGATGAGTTAACTTCAGGGAAGGGTTAAACCCCCCCTCCCCTCTTGGAGGGATCACATTAGTAGTCTGTGCCTATCATCTATTCTACATACATAGAGTTAGAAGTAATAAATCTAATGATACCAGACTTTAACCCAGACTAAATCAATAAGGTAGAGATAAAGGAAAATAGTAGAAAATTACCTAAGGGTCACATCCTGTGTCAGCATCTCAGGAGTTTTGTAATTCTACATAGGCACATAAACAGGGCCGTCTTTAATAGTGATTGGACCCTGGGCAAGCATTTGCTTGGGCCCCCTGGACCCTGCCCCCTCCCCTGCATGCAATCCCGCCATCCATCGCAATGTTACCCCCCCCCCACACACACACATATGCCATAATTGTTGTGCCATTCAGATGCCAGTAATATTGTAACTTTCGGATGCCAGTAATATTGTGCCAGTCAGAGCCCAGTAATATTGTGCCAGTCAGAGCCTAGTAATATTGTGCCAGTCAGATGCCTGCAATATTGTGCCAGTCAGATGCCTGCAATATTGTGCCATTCAGAGCCCAGTAATAATGTGCCAGTCAGATACCAGTAATATTGTGCCAGTCAGATACCAATAATATTGTGCCAGTCAGATACCAGGAATATTGTGCCTGTCAGAGCCCAGGAATATGGTGCCTGTCAGATGCCTGTAATATTATGCCAGTCAGATGCCTGTAATAGTGTGCAGTCAGAGGCCAGGAATATTGTGCCAGTCAGATGCCTGTAATATTGTGCCAGTCAGATGCCTGTAATATTATGCCAGTCAGATGCCTGTAATATTATGCCAGTCAGATGCTTGTAATAGTGTGCCAGTCAGAGCCCAGGAATATTGTGCCTGTCAGAGCCCAGGAATATGGTGCCTGTCAGATGCCTGTAATATTATGCCAGTCAGATGCCTGTAATAGTGTGCAGTCAGAGGCCAGTAATATTGTGCCAGCCAGATGCCCAGTAATATTGTACCAGCCAGATGCCCAGTAATATTGTGCCAGCCAGATGCCCAGTAATATAGTGCCAGCCAGATGCCTGTAATATAATGCCAGTCAGATGCCTGTAATATTATGCCAGTCAGATGCCTGTAATAGTGTGCAGTCAGAGGCCAGGAATATTGTGCCAGTCAGATGCTTGTAATATTGTGCCAGCCAGAGCCCAGTATTGTGCCAGTCAGAGCCCAGGAATATTGTGCCAGCCAGCCCCCCCCTCCCCCCCCCCCGTACTTGCCTCTTGCACGGAGGAGGGAAACAGAAACCGGATGTGACGCAACGTCACATCCGGCGTCAGTTTTTTTTGTTGTTTTTTTTTCGGCCGTCGCATCCATCCATCATCTTTATCCGTAATCTCTCCGTCTTATCTCTCCATCACATGTCTCCCACATCTCTCTGTCATCTCTTTTCAAAATAACATGTAATGTGGGGGAAAGTGACAATGTGCCATAAAGGGGAAAGTCAAGTGTGATGCAAAACTTTTTATATGATTGAATGAATTGCATATAAAAAGAAAAAGAAAATTAGGTGTTTATCTCCAGCATCCATTTTTAGAATATTTCCCATGATGCAACATCATCCAAAATCTTTCAGCAAGTCTCACTTTACAACTGTTGCCAAAGCCTGCATGATGATGTCATAAGAGACTCCCCTGCTTTCTCACTGGCTCCTGGCATAGTGGGCAGGCCTAGGTGTGTCAGGGTTCTACACTGACCTTCAGGCCTCCCTGCCTTACTTTGCTTGTATTTCTTCCCCTCTGTTTGGTGTCAGGTGGGCTTGTTACCTTTTGGACACACCCATGTTAAATAACTGCAGTTTCTTGCAAACAGTGATTTTGCATTGAAGTCTCAGGCCTCAACCCTTAAATAGTCCCTGCTATAGCTCTTTGTCCATACTGTAGTTCCTACTCAAACTACTCAAAGTAAACTAAATATGGCCTAAAATTGACCCCGTGATTTGGGTTCAAAATCTGCTATATTGAGAAGCCAAATTTTGGGAAATTCCAAAATCTGACCCGACTATTTTGACTAGACCCAGTTCTTAAGTGGCGAATTAAAATGCCTGATGTTTGGCTGTTTTAACCGATTTCGGGTCATTTTCGGGGGATTTAGAACATGGAGTCCTATGGATTGCCCAGGCCAATTTCCCCGAACTGAATGTGGCATAAAAACCTTCCCAAAAAAGCTAAAATTGTCAGCTTCGGGAAGGAAATTTGCCATACTGAGTAGCCGAATTTCAGAAAACCCTATTTATTTATATATATAAGTGTAAGAGTAATTATTACATATTACATTTTTGCAAGGACTTTACAGGTATGGTTATTTATCTAAATAATAATAATAAATACCCCAGATAGACACCAAAAATTATGGCAACCTGGGTCTCTTGTTTCCCATGATAAATGATTCTCCCTCCCACACTCATTCCTTTGTTCCACCCCTTATCTTACTCTTCCCCCTTTTCTTTCTCTTTTCTTCTTCTCGCTACTTCTCTCCTAGGCCTGCAGTACTGCCCGTATAAAACATTATTATACAGGTTAATTTTTACAATATTTGAATTTTTTTTTTTAAGCATATTACAATTTGATTTATTGTTTCCCATATTATTACACATAGAACATTAGATAATGTTTTCTTATATGATTGATATTACAGTTTTTTCATTAACATCACAACATCATATCATGACATGACATCATGACATATCATCATCATATCATGTCATGATGTCCTGACAAATATTTAAAAGTTTCTTTTTTGCTCTTTTAGTTAACTGCAAAATTTAGAAGATTTGACAATTTGGGCTAACTTAATTGGCTTAATTAAACTATACAAGACCTTAGTATTCTTATGATTACCTTAAACCTTCAGTAAGTACAATGTTGATGTCATGGCATGATGTCATGTCATGATGTCACAACATCATAATGTCATGACATGATGTCATGCTGGCCAGATGTCATGTCATGGAGTCATGTCATCATGTTGTGTGATAAAGTAATGTTGAGATGTCATGTCATAAAGTTAAATCGTGATGTCATGCCATGTCATGATGTCATGTCATACTGTTATGTCATGATGCCATGTAATTATGTCATGACATGTCATGGTATGATTTCATGCCATGAATTTGTGATGTCATGTCATGATGTGATTGTGACGATATGGAACCCTAGAGCAGTATGTCCACTTAAGGCAGTGGTGTCCAAACTTTTTTCAAAGAGGGCCAGACTTGATGAAGTGAACATGCGTGAGGGCCGACCATTTTGCCTGACAGTTAAAATTAAGTACAAATGAACTATTTTATGCAAACTTTATTGCAAACAATTTGAATGACAATTCTAAACAGTAGTAAAATCACTCTGCCTTTCATATCTGAAGGCCAGATGAAAAAAAATACAACACAGGATGCTGAAATATATGTCAGGAACACAACTAACATTAACTGAGATTTTTTTTTATCATGTATTCATCTCTATTGAAAAAAATGGCCTGCACTAATGTGAAGGGTGAAACTGAGATCTGGACTGCAGCACATAGGCTAGGTCTGTTTCAAAGGCAGTGGTTTTAATACGCAAAATGTCACGCAGGTGAGAGTCACTTAGTCTTGTCCTCACGTGGTTCTTGTTAAAGTTCATAGCAGAGAATGTCTTCTCACACAAATATGTTGAACCAAACAAGCTCAGCATTTTCTTAGCAAATGTTCGAATCTCTGGAAACCGGCTCTTATCCAGTTGGCGATAAAAGTTCACAAGAGAGAGCTGTTGGTGACGACTGCGTAACTCGCTGTCGCAATGCAGTTCAATGAGCTCGAGCTGCAGCTGATCTGGAGCATCATTGGGGTCAACAGAGAATGGAGAGGAGAAAAAGCTGAGCTCCTTTTCAATAGCTTCAAAATCCTGAAAGCGCCTATTAAACTCCCCAGCCAGAGATGTGATGTCTGCTGCATATCTGCTCATTTGCGCACTGATATTGTCCTGTGGAAAACTGTTCATTATTTCTTGCAACGCTGAAAAATGTATGGTAATGGGCTGTGTTTGTGACAACTGCCTTATGAAAAGTTGCAACTTTGTTCCAAAGGCTTTGAGGTGTGAATAGAGCTGGTTCACCGCTGCATCTTTCCCCTGAAGACTTGTGTTCAGTAAATTCAGATGCTTTGTTGTGTCAACTAGAAACCCCAAATCAGCCAGCCAAATAGGATCAGATAGTTCTTGCATCGGTTGTCCCTTTGTTTCCAAGAATTCTCCAATTTCCTTCCTGAGAGAGTAGAAACGCTGAAGTGCAGACCCCCGACTGAGCCATCTTACATCGTTGTGATATAAAACATCTTCGTATTCAGCCTGGATGTCCAGAAGAAACTGTTTAAACTGGCGGTGGCACAGGGCTTTAGAGCGAATAAAATTAATAGTCTTTAGCACCGGTTTCATAACATGATCATATTTGAGATGTTTAGCACAGAGAACTTGTTGATGAATGATACAATGGAGTTTAATAGCTTTGCCTCCTTCTTCCATCACTTTGTTACAGATTAGGGTTGATAATCCACTTCGTTCACCAGCCATGGCAGGTGCCCCATCAGTAGTAATCCCAGTAACTTTGTTCCAAGGCAGTTTCATGTCATCTATGGCAGAACTAACAGAAACAAATAAATCTGTTCCTCTTGTTTGGCCCGTAAGGCTCTGGAGGTCAAGTAGCTCTTCAGTCACATTCATTTCATCGTCTACCCCTCTCATGAAAATCAGCAACTGAGCTGTGTCAGATAGGTCTGTGCTTTCATCACAGGCTATTGAAAAGAAGTCAAAATCCACTCCTTTGGACGTCAACTGTCTCTTAATATCTGATGAAATATCTTCAATTCTCCGTGCTACAGTGTTACAAGCCAGGCAAATGTTGGCAAACTATTGCTTCTTCTCAGGACAGATATTCTCAACCATTTTCATAATGCATTCTTTGATAAATGCACCTTCAAGAAAAGATTTGCCATTTTTAGCAATTAACGTTGCCACCTCATAGCTCGCCCTTGTGGAATTTTAATTTGACTCACGGGCTCTTGTAAAAAATCGCTGTTGCGATATTAAAACAGCTTCAAGTTGCTTACACTTTTCAGCGCGGTCACGCCCTGTTAGCTTGTCATATGTGCTATGTCTCGACTGGTAGTGTCTCTTGACATTAACGCAGTGATTCCGTATTTCAGTGAAGAAATATTCTACTTTCCACCTATCTTGGAAACGTCGGCCCTCACTGTCAACTTTTCTTCTCTTATTTCCAGTCGCCATTTTAGAAATTGGCCAGAAGGGGAAGGGATTATGAGCGCAGTGCCAGAGGTCTTGGTTCAAGTGTGTTCACCCAAGCCTTAAGTTTGTTTGCCCGAGCACTATTGGATGTGCGCGATGAAGACGCAGCACAGGGAGAAGTGACGCTTCTATGTTGCAACAAAGACGAATTACAAGGGAAATCAAGGTCTTGTCTCGCTGTGCATACAGAATTGCTCCCTCACAGTGGATTCAACACCATACAGGTGGCTGTAATAAAGGCAAATAAACAATCAGCGCATACAAAGTGATCAAATAAATAAGAATTGCAAGCTGAACACTAAGCTAGGAACATTACTAGAAAAGATACAAAAATTTAAAAATAAAGTGCAGCGCAAAAAAAAACATGTCTATCACACATCAAATGAATATAGCAGTAAGGCCCAAAAGTCCCTAGAAACAGGTAGGGTCCAATGAAAGAGGGAGGGTGCCAGAAAACCGGATCCACTTCAGGTGACAAACTGTAAGACCCCTGTATTACCAGCAGGTCATACACCACTTTAGGCCCCTTTTACACAGGCGCACCGCACGATCGAGTCCGTTCTGCTCAGTGGGGAGAGCAAAATTTTATTATATATTGAAAGTGTCCAGTTTTTTTTGTCCCTGACTTTATTAAATTTAGTAAAAAACTTTGGCTAGAGCGTGTAATAAGAAAAAGTAAATAAACCATTATATATAAAATGCAAAATTAATTTTTTTTACGTTTGTATCAACAAAAAGGACTCAATATTCAATGACATGGAAGGTGTCTGTTTTTTTTTTTACCCTGACTGTATATACACACATATTTATATATATATATTTATGTGTGTGTATATATATGGAAATATATGAAGCATCAGGGCTTTATGGATAAAATTGCACTTACTAAGACAGGCAGTAGACCTCCTCGGTCAGCTTCACATGGGGCTACAGGTGGCTGTGTAATGAGAGAAGGAATGCAGATTTCAAATTCCTTCAGCATTTCTTCTGCATTCCCGCGTCGTGGGCGGCGCCAGGCACATAGAGAAGAGCGGGGGGCATGGCCTCTCTCGGCTGCTCCCGAGTCCCGCCAAGTTCCGCTCCGCCCCCCGCCCCATCGCATCGGCATCGGGGCAGGGATGTGCGATGGCTCAGACACAGAGAGAGACATTGATCAGCCGTGTCTCTGTGGCCGTATGGAAGTAAAGGACGGGCCGCAACTGGCCCGCGGGCCGGACTTTGGACATGACTCACTTAAGGTGTATTGTCCTTAAGGGGAACGTCGCTGAGACTGGAGTCAAGTCAGTGACTATATCTCCCCCAGGATGCTATTCTCACTAGTGTGCGAAGTGAGGCTGAAGGGGCAGTGGCTGCTAGCCAGGGCAATCACAGAGTCCTCTACTGACTGGACTTTACAAAGGCTGCCAAGTAGTAACCTCAATGCTGACAGATCCGAATCTGGAATGGACACAGAGAAAACTCTTTGGAAAAACATATCTTTATTTCAGACCAACTTACAATGGGAGGAGGGTAAATCTAAACAAAGTTAAAATGTGCTTAACCCCTTAGTGACATGACTTTTTTGGCTTGTCCGACGCTTGGTGACATGGGCTGTTTTAACATTTCTGAGCAGTTTGTGTTTTGCTGTAATTTATTTCTGTCTCATTTAGTGTACCCGCACAAACTATATATCGTTTTTATCGTCATAAGAAGGGCTTTCTTTTGATACCATTATTTTGATAATAGCATATAATTTGATGTAAAAAAAATAATAAAATATGGCAAAAAAATTGAAAAAATTATTTTTTTATGACTTTTATTTGAAAAATCGTATACTCATGTACAAGAGACAACAAAAAAACACTGCTAAAAAGTTTCTAATATATGTCCTGAGTTCAGAAATAGCCCATGTTTTTATGTTTTTGTGCTTTTTTATTCATGTTACAGGGCCAGAACTATAAGTGGTGCAAAGCTATTTTAAAATCCCTTCTTTCAAAATTAGCGATAGTGACATTGTAACACTGATTTCTGTACTAAATCCATGAATGACCCCCAACATGTACATATTTTTGAAAACTAGACAACTCAGGGCATTTAACTTGGGGTATTTTGACACATTTCATGTAGCCATTTTACCACCAATCTATGCCAAAGTTTGCAGCAAAAAATCTTTTTTTTTAATTTTTCACATATATTGCAATTTAGGTAAACATTACCTTAAAATGTGAAGGGGTATTTCCAAATAACACCTCAATATGTGTTCAGCAACATCTCCTGAGTACAGGGATACCACCCATGCATAGGTTTGTTGGTTTGTTTTGGGGCTAAAAGGCCACATTTAGGGGGTGCGCATTTTGGTTTTCCAACTTGGAATTCTGACATGCAGAAAACTTGTGCCCATGTCCCATTTGGGACATTTTTGAAGCCAGAAAGTGTATTCTACCCCACAAAACCATATATTTTTTTAAACTAGACACCCTAGGGTATTTCAAATGGTAGTATTTTAACACTTTCCATGCACTAATTATACTACCAGCCTATGTCAATGTTTTGGGTAGTAATTTTTTTTCACATACATTGAACTTTGGGCATGAATTCACAGATCCTGTTATATGTCAGTGCCAAACAACACCTCAATATATGTTCAGCAACATCTCCTGAGTACAGGGATACCACCCATGTATAGGTTGGTTAGGTTATTTGGGGGTTAAAAGGCCACATTTGAGAGGTGCGCTTTTTGGTTTTCCAACTTGGAATTCTGACGTGCAGAAAACCTGCGCCCATGTCCCATTTGGGACATTTTTGAAGCCAAAAAGTGTATTCTATCCCACAAAACCATATATTTTTGAAAACTAGACACCCTAGGGTATTTCAAATGGTAGTATTTTAACACTTTCCATGCACTAATTATACTACCAGCCTATGTCAATGTTATGGATAGTAATTTTTTTTCACATACATAGTACTTTGGGCATGAATTCACAGATCCTGTTATATGTCAGTGCCAAACAACACCTCAATATGTGTTCAGCAACATCTCCTGAGTACAGGGATACCACCCATGTATAGGTTGGTTAGGTTATTTGGGGGTTAAAAGGCCACATTTGAGAGGTGCGCTTTTTGGTTTTCCAACTTGGAATTCTGACGTGCAGAAAACCTGCGCCCATGTCCCATTTGGGACATTTTTGAAGCCAAAAAGTGTATTCTACCCCACAAAACCATATATTTTTGAAAACTAGACACCCTAGGGTATTTCAAATGGTAGTATTTTAACACTTTTCATGCACTAATTCTACCACCAGCCTATGTCAATGTTATGGATAGTAATTTGTTTTTCACATTCATTGTACATCGGGCATGAATTCACAGATCCTATTATGTGTCAGTGCCAAACAACACCTTAATATGTGTTTAGCAACATCTCCTGAGTACAGGGATACCACCCATGTGTAGGTTAGTTAGATTATTTGGGGGCTAAAAGGCCACGTTTAGGGGGGGGTGCATTTCCAACTTGGAATTTTGACATGTAGTCAGCCTGTGCCCATGTTCCATTTGGGACACTTTTGAAGCCTGTCAAAGTATTTTACCCCATAAAACCATATATTTTGGAAAACTAGACATCCTAGGGTATTTAAAATTGTGGTATTTTAACACTTTCCAAGTGCTAATTCTACCACCAACCTATGTCAAAGGGATGGGATGTCATTTTTTCCCCACACACATTGTAGTTCAGGCAGGAATTTTCAGATTCTGGTATTTGTCACTGCCAACCAACACCTCAATATGTGTTCAGCAACATCTCCTGAGTACAGGGATACCCCCCATGCATAGGTTTGTTGGTTTGTATTGGGTCTAAAATTCCACATTTAGGGGGTGCGCAATTCCAACCTGGAATTTTGACATGTAGTCAGCCTGCGCCCATGTTCCATTTGGAACATTTTTGAAGCCGTCCAATGAATTTTACCCCATCAAACCATATATTTTTGGAAAATAGACATCCTAAGGTATTTCAAATGGTGGTATTTTAATACTGTATAGGTACTAATTCTACCACCAGCCTTTGTAAAAGTTTGTGGTAGTACTTTTTTGGGAGTTTTTTTTCCCACATGCATTGTACTTCAGGCATGAATTCACAGATTCTGGTATATGTCACTGCCAAACAACAACCCAATATGTGTTCAGCAACATCTCCCGAGTACAGGGATAGCACCCATGCATAGGTTTGTTGGTTTGTTTTTGGCTAGAAGGCAACATTTGTGAGATGCGCATCTCAAAATTCCAACTTGGAATTTTGACATGTAGTCAACCTGCGTCCGTGTCCTTTATGGGATATATCTTTGAAGCCAGCCAATGTAATTTACCCCCACCAAACCATATATTTTTTTATCGGTAGACCCCCATCACTACTTGTGGCAAGGGCTCAGCAGCCACCGATACATCGCTAGATGATGTATCAGAAAGCTGAATAGGGTCAAAATCGAACCCTGAGTCCGCGGCCTCAGAATCAGTGCGTAAGCAGTGATCTCGAGCAAAGAAGGGGTTAATAGCTCTTAGAAGAGCCTATCTAGTACTGTAATACATTACAGTACAAAGAAATTAATCCATAAAACAGTGCAGACAGCAAAACATACTGTTGCTGTGCAGGATTACTGCTTACACAGTGATGAATGGCAGGGAAGGGGTTAATACACAGTGAAAGACTTTCATAAAACCTGCTAATTTTATAAAATGTTATTTTATATCACTAATACTGATCTGTCTCTTTCCGTCACAAAAATGTAAGTGAGGAGAGGGAGGCAGATCAATATTTGTGAATATTGATCCGATTAATTTTGATCTGACCAGGGCGAATGGTGAGCTTAATTGAGAAATCACCAAACCGCCTTTGCCACTAATTCGCTGTTACTGATCGCTATGCGCTCAGGCAGCTTAAAAAAAAAAACTCAAATATTTTTACTTTACATGTAATCCCCTAGCGGGTTTGTGTAAAAAAAAAAAAAAAAAAAAATATGCAGACAGATAAAAATTGCTTTGGCGTCAATATCATTGCGTAAGCAGTGATCGACGGCAAATAAGGGGTTAATAACTCTTAGAAGAGCCTTTTTAGTACTGTAATAAATTACAGTACAAAAAAATTAACCCCTAAAAAATGCACAAACAGCAAAAATAAATGCGCTGATGTGCACGATCACTGCTTATGCAAGATCAGTGGCAGGGAAGGGGTTAAACGCAGGGAATTGCTTTAATAAATTTTTTTTTATTGTTTTATTATTTGTGTGTTGTGTATTTATTGTTTTTTTTAACTTTTACTTACTTTTAGAACTTTGATCTGTCTCTCTCCCTCACTAAAAAAAATGCGAGGAGAGGGAGACAGATCATAACTGGTCAGATCAATATAGAGTTAATATTGATCTGACCAGTCAGTGGGGATGTTCAGGAGAGCATCCCCACTGCCTGTCAGTGTGCCTGGCAGTCACTGATTGCCTCTGTGAAGAGGCAATCGTGTGACAGCCAGAGAGCACAGGAAGCAGGTACTTCCTGCCTCCTGTGCTCTTGCCCTTAGAAGGGCAGCGCCATCTTGGTCACTTAGTTTTTTTTGTGTTTCTGATTGCCTCGACTTGCGAGGCAATCAGGAACACTTTCTGAGCATAGGAAGCGAAAAATTCGCTTCCTATGCTCATTTTTTAAATGCCCGCGTTTTAAAGGCACTGTGCCTTTAAAACGGGCATTTCGATCGCTCTCCGGAGCGATCGAAATGCCGACGGGCATTTTTTTTAGCATTGTACGATGCTTCCACACGGAAGCATCGTTACAATGCCCTTAGAGCACTGAAAGCGGAAAAACTCCGCTTTCAGTGCTCGTTTTGACACAGGACGGACTAGGTCCGTCCTGTGTCACTAACGCCTCGGCACACAGGACGGACCTAGTCCGTCCTGTGTCGCCAAGGGGTTAACTACATCCTGTTGTAAGATAATAAGGCAGCATCCTGATATAGCATAGTTCACACCACAACAAAGACGTGACACATCACATAAACATAATGGGATTGCACACAGGAAGCAAAACCAACAAACATCAATGGCATTACTGGGAGAACACTTAAACACAAACATACATTTAACCACCTTGAGTCAAAGACTGCTGCCATCAGAGTCATGATGTCATGACATCATGTCATGATGTGATATCATGAGTTCATGATGTAATATTATGATGTCATGTCATGAAGTTATGTCATGTCATTATGTCATGAAATAATGATGTTGTGTCATCATGTCTTGATATCTTGCTGTCTTGAAGTTGTGCTGCCTTGATGTCATGTTATCATGTCATGGGGGATGGGACGGTTAATTGCGGATGCATGAACGCAGACGCTTCACTATCTGTTCTTGCGTGATGGCCAGTTCATTGTACGAGATTTCATCACTGGACCCTTCTCCCCGGGACAGTTCATCGCAGAATTGCTGAAGGTGAGTATTATTACGGGTAATATCAACTTATCAGATGGGCATGTGTCTAACAATTACGACAGGGAAGTCCAAAAGCAAAAAAAAACATCCCACTGGGTCTGCATAGAGGAAGTTAGGAGTTAATGGGCATTTTCTTTTCAGTAAGATAGCTACTCCGTACCTCTTTATCATTTAATTCGCAGTATGACAGAGGCTGTAAGTATGGTCTCATAATGAGGGAGGTTCACGGGAGCTCAAGTGGGTCTCCTGGATGAAAAGCAATGTCAACCTTCATTTTCTTCAGGTAGCGTAATATGGACCTACGTTTTTGTGCGGAATTCAGGCCATGGGAGTTAATTGACAATAATTTAAGTGAGGCTTGCATGTTGGAAGTAGTGATGTAAGGATGAGAGGTATCTTAAGTTACTATTAGATAAGGTGGGCTCAACGGGAGTTACAAATATGGTTCAAGAGTAGGTTATTATAATTGATAGTCTGGGAGTGAGGAACTTCCAGGGGATTAGTGGATAGTCAGATCCCTTTATAGCTGGTGGAAGTGGTATGTCAACCAGAAAATACAAAGGCAGAGGGGGACACCTGAAAGTATAGGGGTACAAGAGAGAAAAAAGGGAGGGGGGCCTGCAATTTGGTAGAAACAAATTTTTAGGGAAAAATTTTAGAGAAAGCAATTACTTTATGCTTTAAAACATCAATTACTTTAAAACATCAGTGAACAATATATACAAAAAATACAAAAATAACTGGTCTTACTTAGATTGCCAGCTAAAACATGGAGAGAAAATCACAGACCTCCTCAGGGGACTATTGCCCCTAAGTAAGTCTGGGAAGGTGGCGTAGAGACAAACTTATAAACATCTTTAAACTCTTTGCAGCTAATCATGGGGCCTGTTATGTAGTGGAAGGTTGTCCCTTCTGTCTGTCATTGAGAAATATGTCTAATCAGACTAACAGTGGACACTTACTATATAATCATCAGAGAGTAATTAAATATATACAGGTGATTAGATTATAATGAGTGCCCAGGAGAAGATTTGTGCAGTATTGCGGTGATTCTCTAGGACAGGGGTGTCCAAGTTTTTTCTTCAGTGGGCCACTTCACCAGAAATGTATGAGTGCGTGGGCCACATAAATTTTTTCTTTAGCAAAAATTATAGATATAGATATAGAGAGAGATCAGACTATAGGGACTTGAAATCTGATAAACCAGTGACAAAACACTACTTTCAGATGTGCCACAGACTGTCACAATTGAGGTTCATCAGGACTGAACCCATCCCACCACTCCAACGAGGTGGTTACAAAATTACTACTAAAACGAGAAGCCTACTGGATACGGACCTTAGATACCATCTCGCCCAAAGGCTTGAATGAACACCTAGCCTTATGGCCATTTTTACCTGTGCGATGACTTTAACATTATTCGTTCCCCTTAATTCAAATTGAGACCACACTTTTAACTGGGGTGGCACTAGTACTTTTTTCCCCACTTATATGTTCTGGCTAAAATTCACAAATATACTCTGCTTCTTCTTTAAGTGTTGCACCTTGCTTGTGTTTTGTCCTTTTCTGATTAGTTAGTATGCGTCTAGTTACTATGGTGATGGATTCCTGTATGTGCCAGTCCGCGCATGCTCAACACTTTCCTTCCGCACTTCGGATTACCGATTGATGCTTTTTCCGCTAGGGGGGAGTGGACGCACCAGGAGGGCGAGTAATCGTTTCTTTGCACTTTTCTATTTATTTTGTATCTTTACAATATGTCAGTATTTCAATCAAAAGACTTGCCCCAGGATTGCACTCAAAAGACTTGCCCCAGGATTTCCACCAAAAGACTTGCCCCAGGATTGCCACCAAAAGACTTGCCCCAGGATTGCCACCAAAAGACTTGCCCCAGGATTGCCACCAAAAGACTTGCCCCAGGATTTCCAAAAAAAGACTGCGATCTCAGTCAGCAGTTTTTTTTTGTTTTTTTTTAAAGGTTTGGGAAACTTTTTTTTTCACCGCAACAGCCTGAGCATGCAATATTTGATATTTGTGTACGTGGGATGAAGAATGGTTGTGTGATTTGTGTGCGTGGCATGAACAATGGTTGTGTGTTTTCTGTGTGCGTGGCATGAAGAATGGTTGTGTGTTTTCTGTGTGCGTGGCATGAAGAATTGTTGTGTGTTTTCTGTGTGCGTGGCATGAAGAATGGTTGTGTGTTTTCTGTGTGCGTGGCATGAAGAATGGTTGTGTGTTTTCTGTGTGCGTGGCATGAAGAATGGTTGTGTGTTTTCTGTGTGCGTGGCATGAAGAATGGTTGTGTGTTTTCTGTGTACGTGGCATGAAGAATGGTTGTGTGTTTTCTGTGTTAGACCTGGCTTCTAGAAGCAGGTCGATTAAGCTCAACTGTGTCTATTAGAGGGAGCTATTTACTACACAGGAAAATGATGGTCTGGGCCTAGTGTGTTTAAAAAAACAGGAAGGAGAGGTTGACAAGTGTTGTACAGAGTTTGTTCTGAAGAATGTTGTGATCTGTGACTTGATGCAATCTGAAATAAACCGAGCTGTGCATTGGAAAACGTATCATGACTTCTGGAGATTGCTTTGAATTTCTGAGAAAGACTGTGCAGTATCAAATATCCCAGATAAACCTATGCCAACAGGAACAGGTTTGTCATAATGGTATAAAGAATGGTTGCGTTATGCAGACACTTTGCCTATCCCTGGTGTGCATAGCTGTAGTATGTGAAATCTTATGAGTCTTCTTAGTATTACCTATTTGTCTTATTAGTTAATTAGTAATGTGGGTGTCTATTTGTGAAGTGGCGTATTTTTCAATTGCTCCTTTTCTCAGCCTGTGATTTGTGAGTTGTTAACTGTGGAACTCTTAATATTATACACCAAGAAATAAGCTTTGATTCAGTACTGGGAGTTCTGAAATGAACAAGACAACTTGATAATTCTATTACTAAAGAAGGCAATAAGAAAGGGAATGACAATTTAAGCTGTTTTCCCTCTGTTGCTTTAATCATTCTAGGCCATAGAAGAAAACTCCGATCCCCTCTCCCTCGCGAATGATCCAGTTTATAGATGAGAGCGAAGAACAGTTCTGCCATTAAGTGGCTGCACTGGTCTGAAATTGTCTTCCAGAAGTTCTGGGTCTTCAGAGTCCACAGATGAATGGTAGAGAGAAGAGACGATGGCATGATACTGTGGGAATAAAAGAAGGCATAATATAGCAAATGTTATTTTAGTACTCTAACTTGGTATTGAATATGTTCAGGGAAGAGTGGCAGATCACAAATACACAACTTAAAGTATGGTCCAATTAAATATGCTAGCAAATCTATCTGTAGCAGTCCCATTCATGGCAAACACTTTGGGATCCATAAGGTCAGTGTTGAGGTGAGATGAACACCTCGTCTACTCAACTAGACTTTGTTTAGGGCAAACTTGGTGAGCTTCTCCTGCCTGAAAAGTTCACCTGACAAGTTCCATCTCAGTTCCCTGCAATTCTCTCTATATTGAGTAAACCCTGTTTATGAAACGTTCATCTCATCTGAACACATCTTTTAGTGAATTGACCCTAATATATATATATATATATATCTCAATAATAATTAAAATAATTAGATCGAACTCCTGAATAGTTTCAAACTAGTTTAAATAGTATTAGATCATTTTGGCCACTGTACTGTTTCACCACCCAAAACTGGAATATCTTTTAGGTCCACTGGGCTATTTATAAAGAGGTCATTGTGAGGCAAAGTTCGAAATATTGAGCCAATAGAATGTTCCTGCTGATTGTTTGTTTCAGTTTTAGAACATTAGCCCGAAAATTGCTCCAAGCAAAAAAAAAATCAGATGGGGACCCTGTGCCAGCTTTTTAGCCCCTCTCCATTACTGTATCCCCTTAGTTAGATTCTGTGGAGACCCCCAAAGAAGAATTTGTAAATGCAGTGTCACAAAAGCTTTCACTGCTTGTCTGCTCCGTCCGAGAAAAGCAGACATCAGTATAAAAGATGGGCATCTGCTTTTTCTCCACATAATCCTTCACATGAGTGCTATCTGTAGAAGCGTACAAGTCGGAAAGCAATTAACTGTTTGCTTTCCGACTTGAAAGCTTCTTCAAAAAGTGTGCATGCGCCCGATTATATGGAGAATATGCAGATGACCGGCGGCGCTGTCTTTTTACCACTGACGCCTACCACGGACGGAGCAGACAAGCGGTAAGAGCTGAACCTGAATGTGTGTGTGAGCATGGGTGTGTGTGAGTATTAGGGTGTGTGTGTGTGTGTTAGGGTCAGCGCTTCCTATAGGCGAACTAGGTGTTTTCCTAGGGCAACAGCTTAGTGGGGGCGGCTGCTGTCTGAGGACCTGGATACATGCATCCTGGCGTCAGACATCCACAATTATTTTTTTTTTTAAAGTGCGTGTAGTGCTGCCGAATCCAGGGGTGGGGGGCGGACTGGTGCCGAGGTGAGTGTCTCCGCTACCTCTACCTCTCCCCCAGCCCTGGTGTCTCTCTCCCCCCTCCATAATGTCTTACCTTCGGTCAGCATAAGCTCTGTCCATGCTGCTCCCTCCCCCTCTCAGTAATACAATGCTCTGTGTCATCACTACGATCAGGAGAGCGAGCAACACGGACAGATCTCTGATGCTGCCCGAAGGTAAGACAGGTAAGTGATCAATGGCATGGAAGAGGTTAAACATGGGGAATGGCTTTTATAAAAGCCTTTGGTTATTCAGTGTTTATTACATTTTATTATATTTAATACATTTAAATAGTTACATTTAATAGTTTCCTTCTGCTGAGCCGATGTGGTCGCCGGCGAGGCCATTTTTAAATGGCAGCTATGGTCACTCCGGGGAGTGATCGTAGCGCGCCCAGGCACTTTTCTTCAGTGTTGCACAATGCCTCTACATAGAGGCATTGTTGAAACATGAAAGAGTAAAGAAAGCGACCTTTGGTTGCTTTTTTTTGCTAATTTTAGTGCATGATGTACCAGGCACGTTATGTGTCACAGTGGACACATTTTTGCGCAAAGTGCCTGGCACGTCATATGTCGGAAGGGGGCTAAAGGGTGGCTCCTGTTTATAACATCACCGGTGGCTTAATATGCACATTACAAATTTCCTTTTAAAACCAGTTCATTTGCATATGAAGCCACAGATGATGTCATAAACTGGAGACTCCTCAGACACATTTAAAACACATTTTTCTCCTAATTTAGCCACTTGCTTGTAATTTTGAAAGCACAATTTCTAGATTATTTTCACTCATTTTTCTATTCTCAACATTCACATTAAACACAATATTTAGGTGATACTGTCCCTTTAATTCATATTTAATATATCTGATTTTTTGGGAGTTTAATAGGGGTACACCTAAAATATGGTTGGTAGCATTGATATTAGTGCTGTTCTTTATTATTTAATAAGCCTCTCAGTTAAAGTTCATATTTAACACTTCAGCAGTATAAAGCCACTTTTTAAACTGAAATTAGACTTCTATATAATTTTTTTTTATCTTTATATTACCTGAGAACTAGAAAGACTCTGGACGGATCCCAGGACGTGCCACTTGACATTCTCCGAGCAACCTGGGGTGGTGAGGGACCCATGGTATGTATAATAATTCTTCAGGTTGGATGGCAAAAAGTTTCCCAGATTGAAAGAAAAGGATGCTGACAGACCTATAAATTGTAGATAAAACATAACAGAAAAGTAATAGTTATTAGATTCTAAAAATAAGCGTATCTTCTATGCTATGTTGCTCATTATTTGAAATTCCCTTGAGAATTTAAAGGTTGGATTCACAATGTTCCTAGGTTGACTACTTTTCCACTTTTTCATACTTTTCTGTTGTCAGGTGACAAACCCAAGATGGTTCTAGTGAGTTTAAAGAAGCAAGCATTAACATTTTTTGTTGTCGTTTAAATAAAAGTCCATAAGTATGTCACATTTGTATTACATGCATTTGTTTTTGGGTGCACCCATGCATTATACAGTTCCCAACTATTTGATTATGCAGCAGCCTACATTGTCACATTGGTTTATATATTAGATATAAAATATGCTACTTTTACATTAAAAATAAATAGAATGATACACTGCACTTATATAGAGAAACAGATCTTGTTACTTTAAATAAAACAATGCTATTCTTTTCCCAACCATACCTTTGTAGGCAACCTGAGGAAGTTGATTGATGATGTCATTCAAAGCAGAATTAAATGACCCAATCTGTAAAGTAAAAAAGTATGTAAGATCATCGGGCTATGTATTCTGTTTTTACCCATAGTTTACTGTTGGTCTGTATTTTGATTTTTTTTTTTAGGTAATTTGGTTGACATAACGACATCCTATTGGCAGAGTTAGACACCAACGCGTTTCATGGTAGACTTCTACTGAGCCTGATGATGGAAAATGAAATGATATTCTATGGCTGGAGTTGCCCCCTTTTCTTCAAAAAATACCAGCCATGCTATTGCCTCCATAGACTTAACATTGGCTCCAGACAATTTCTAACTTTTCTCCTGGTAAAATACCAGCTGGGTGGGAAAACCTATCTATGACCCTTCACAGTCATTGTATGGACACTTTGACTCTGCCCATCATAAAAGGTTTACTATATAAGTGTCTCATTAAAGAGAGAATTGCAAATTGAATTCCCATTACGCCCTTTTAATTGTTTCCTTTTGGGTGGATTTAAATTATAAACTATATATATATATATTTTTGGAGCGTTTTTTAAGATGATACATGCCTTTCTCCATATTTTTCTCCCAGTCTTTCTCTCTGTGGCCAGGCTTAAATGATAGATTATATGTGTACTTTGTGTCCTATTCTGAAAACTACTATTGATAAATTTGTCCTTTTTTCTTCTTTCAGTGTTATTATTTTTCTATGTAATTTTTCCCAAGTTCCTTTTGCTAGCACCAATATATTTGAAGCTGTTTAATTATTTAATTATTTTTTGGAGCTGTTGTACTACTGCCAGTATTCTTGTATTTCATTTAAATATTTTTTGATAATTAAGGAGTAGAATTTGGTATTTAACTTAACTCGACAGCCTTTTCGTATGTACGGAGTCGTCCTTTCATATTGTACTGGCCGATTATGTATTCGAAATGTTCATTCTAAATACCGAAATTACCATTTCGGATGTTCATGCATAACATCTATAGGTTGATTTCGGCCAACATATCGTATTGTTTTGTATATTGTAGACCTATTCGACTTTTGACAAGTATTAATTTATTTATTCTAAATTTAGAGGCAGTTTGTACATAAGCAATATTGTTTGCAAACCTCAGCGTTGCTCTGTATACAGGACACGCTTGATTTGATGTCATTATCCTCCGTTTCTTATCAACAACTGAATTAATTCACACCAAGGGAGGAAATCATTGCTTTAACTCTACAATCCTGATTATCTGTACTGGCATTAGGCAACATGCTCCTTAATTGTAAGTATAATCATGTGTTTTTAATTGTGGTTTTAAACTTTATATATATAAATGTTGGCTTGTGGGGTTTTTTTGAGAAAGCACCATGTAAGCAGGGTCACTTTAACCAATGAGCAAAAGTGGGCACTTGCCCTGGGCCCTCTGGTTAAAGGGGCCCCCCGCTGGCCCAACATGACCCACTGCTGACTGTGTGACTGTCTCACACGGAGACAGTCAAGTGTGATGCAGCTGGCAGTCTGCATCCAGCGGATGCGCTCTGGCTAACTCATACAGCTGCCGTATATAACAGCAAGTCATATGCGGCAGCTGTTTGTCCCTCCTCCATGCACGCTATGCACACGGTATGCATGGAGAGAAGACTGCAGAGGAGGAGGCCTAGAGAGCAGCAGCAGCAACGTAAGTACTGGGGAGTGGGGATTATTTTATTGGGCATTATGGCAGTGACAAATTACTGGGCATACTGGCTGTGGAACACTAATGGGAAAGTGAACAGTGGCAAATGGGAATACTGGCTGTAGCATATCAATGGGCAAATGAACAGTGGCATATTAATGGACATACCGGCAGTGGCATATTAATGGGGATATTGGCCGTGGCATTTTAATAGGCAAATGAACAATGGCATATTAATGGGCAAATGAACAGTGGCATATTAATGGGAACATTGATTGTGGCATATTAATTGGCAATGTAATTTTTCAGTAACATGTTTATTACATATATAAATAGTTGAATGTGATATGAAAATAGTTGCATATAATATTAAAAAGTTTACATTTACATATAGTGTTTTTACACACCGACTTTAGAAAAACTGGGTCGAAGGGGGCCCACTGCTAAAGACTTTGCCCAGGGCCCACTAGGGTCTTAAAGTGGCCCTGCATGTAGGTATGAAACGAGTTATGCGTTTGTCTCTACTGTAAAACCGCGTTTCTCCATCTTCTTGTGTAAGTCTTTTTCTACCTTCTACCTTGGATCATTTTACCTTGGAGTGTCAGGTCTCCTGTTTGTGTTTGCTGGTTTATTGGATCACCATAGTGCCTTGTATGGGGACTACATGAGCTTATACACAGTTTGGGTGTGAGGTGGGCCAGCCGTATGTTCTTTTATGCAAATTATGCACTATGCTTTCCAAAGAGGGACACTTGGGAGGTGTACTATAGGCCACGTGACAGAACTACAATGAATGTCATGTGGCCTATATCCAAAAGATCAAAATACTTACTTGAAAAAGTAGACCAACTACTGCCAGGCCATCTGAATGGGTTTTGGCTTCTGTGAGATCTTGATATTGTAGGTTATAAAATACAAAGTGTACCTAAAAAACAAAGGCATTTTAATTTACTCAGATAAAGTCTTCATATATGTAACCTTCCACCACCTCCAAACCATTAAGAAAAATGAAATCTTAGGTTTAGATTTAATGTTTTGTGTTCATATTTTTCAAACTGTGTAATACTTTGAATATTAGATTTGTTTGGAATAACAATCAGGGGTCACAACTGCAACAGGGTCTGCCACTCTAGGGCTAGGATGGCAGAGAGGTGGTTTGGAGGCATGTTGGCGGGATGGCCATTTATGCACCGGGCATACTATAACTAGCATACTAGAGTTCTAGAACATTATTCCGAGGGAGTGTATTTGGACTTCTGTTCCTTCAAACATATGAGGAAACTGAAAGCTAAGGCAGTTTAAAATAAATTAGGGTTGTGGGGGCTACAGAGAAACACTGTTCTTATACAAATATCGAGAGATTCCATATTGTTCGTTCATGTTAATTGATATCTCTGAGAGGAATCTTTGGTTGAACCAGAGATGGTATCAACAGAGTATTTCCCTAATCATTTTACAGCACATACTCTTGGTAAGGTAGCACTCAATCAACTCTGACTCTGCATTTAAGGGGGCCTGTTACGGATAAGGAAGAAAGGAATTGATATGGTGTGCAGGGTCGCCATCAGGGGGTGATGGGCAATACACCTGTCATGGGCCCCAGACTTTTAAAATAGAAATGGAAAAAAGTGTGCCGCAGAGACACAGGCTGGGAAGATCAAAAGATAATGGTCATAGATCGCCATATTAATAGGCATACTGGCTGCAGAATATTAATGGGCATACTAGCTGTGGCACCTTAATGGGCAAACCAGCTGTGGCATATAAGTGAGAAAACTGGCTGTGGCAAAAACATTAAAAGATTCATGGATAAACAGTGGCATATTAATGGGTAAAAAGTGGCATGTTAATTGGCACACTGGCTGTGGTATATTCATGGGTAAACTAACAGTGGCACATTAATGGGCAAGCTGTGGCATACTAATGGAAAAACTGGCTGTGGCATATTAATGGAGTAAGTCTTGCATGTGCAATGCAGGTAATGGGGCATGTCCTGGGGGGCAGCAGCAAATCCTGAATGTGCAATACGGATGATGGGGCATGTCCTGGGGTGTATTTAAATCATTGGCATGATATACAAATACCTGGATAAAATTACTTTGGGAGGGTAGGGGGGCAAGAGGGAGATATGGGGAGGGGGCAGGGTGTTTTTTAAGTAAGTGTCCCTGAAATTTCTGATGGCGGCCCTGATGGATAGTGGGCAAGGACACAATATATGGATCATTTGGGAAAAGGGAAATAACCTGTAGATGAGTGGTAATGCCGAAAATATGGAGGGAGAGTTCATAAAGATGAAATAAAGAGGACTGCCATGGATATGGGAAACATAATTAGGAAAAGAGGGAACTGAAGTGAGGACGAAGTGAAAAACTAAAAGAAGCTTTTAATTTGGTTTTCTGAAGAAGACTGGGCACTCAGACTCCAAACTTTTACCATCCCTACTCTAAGTCTTCACAGTGCGATAGCAATTATAAATGAGAATATGACCATGGAACTAATTTCTCCCCAACATGAGTCATCGTTAGGACACCTTCTGCCTCGGGAATTACACATTTAATCATGTTATATTTAGAATTAGGTCGCTCTTCTGACTGACCTCCAGCGGGAAGCTATCACCATTGATCTGATGCTCCGATCCATTATCAGACTCTGAGTTGCCAAAATGGACGTGGAATGCCGCCAGCCTGTGAGGATAACTGAGTCCTGCGCCAGTGAGCGTGTATTGTGTGCTCAGAACCACTTCAACTGATACACGTAAAAAAATTAAAAAAGATTTATCTTTGTGCTGACCCTGTGCCCACTATGTATGTATGTATGTATATATATATATATATATATATATATATATATATATGTTAGAGAGATAGATCACCAGTGATATACTAGCTATTGGCTGCATGTGTTACTGCCATTACAACACCATGTTCTTTGGAAGGTCTTTCTCTAGAAATTGTATCGAACGTTGGCCATTTGTGGCCCCTCTCTGAGAGCAAGGTGCAGCCCATCTAACCTAAACACACATGTTCACATTAGCCCTATAAATGTGCAATCTAGTTTAAACTCCCATTGGACTGCTTTTGTGCTAAAACTGCTAAACTATCAATCATGTCTCTATGAATAACAAACAATTCCAAAATTTAGCTGGAGATCTAAACAGAAAAGTGTAGAAGAATTAAAGTAAACATATTTCAAACATAAAAATATGTATATACAATTATGATATATTAATGTTATATATTATAATAGAATATGTACATTAATATAACCATACATTTTTAATAAAATATTATTCTAATAAAATATTATTTCTATTTTATATTCATTTACTTTGTTAATTTATTTAATGAATCCTTTTTTTTAATATTTATTTTTGCAGACTTCAATTTTATTTAATTTCAGGCCATTTTGGGAGTTCTTCAGCTATTTCTCTAGTATTCAAGGTCTTCCCAAAATTGTTCTGAAATAAGCAAAAGTCCTCCCGATAGACTTTTATGGGGAGGACTGAGGTTATTATTGTGGTAGCCAAGGAGGAGTTCGACCAAAATGTCGGCACAAAAATCAGCCACTTTGATAGCCCGAATTTCCAAAGCGATTTGATTGGGTCCGAATCTTGGAGCTCCAATTTTGTCAAGGAAACCTGGAGCTACCTGAGTCGACCTTTACATTATATAAGAAATTGCCATGGTACAGTGGTTAGAGTGTAGCGGACAAGAGGAACCCTACCTGTGTGTCCATTATTTGTTATTACAGCAGCTGAAGATCCAAATGCTCCAGAGATTTTGATAGCCTCCAATGTGTCATCCAAGACAGCATTGTCTGTCTCAATGTTGATAGGTGACTGTGAGGAGAGTGCGCAATCTGGATAATGACTATTCCAAGTTGAGGGATCTGATACATGAAGAAGAAATGACAGCTATAAAACTAATCTTGCCGCATCTGCGCAAGGAAGTGGCTGGGCAACCTAACAAAAGTAACTGAAGCATGCTAAATCTGTGTGCATCATTTAAAACACGGGGACCTTTTAGATATCATGTCCCATGTTCAATTTTCATTAAAGTTTCACTTCCCTATCCATGTGTCTATCCCTATTGTCTCTTAGTGGAATTAGATAAACACCATCTATCAACTGTGTTGGACTTCTCTGTTCGTTCTGTTCCCCACCATTTAGCCCCCCGCTCTTTTGGAGCCTGTTACAGGAACAATAAAGTATATAAAACATTGGCCTGAACTACTCCTGCCGCCCCAAGGTTGGAAAGTACCAATTTAACATATAATATAATTTCATTACATTGTATTGTCAGGACAAGGCCCTTTTTTTTTTAATAGGTATCCACTTCTCTCACCTATTTTTTTTATTAGCTGGTGGGTAGGGTTGCCACCTTTCCTTCCAAAAAATACAAGCCATGCTATTGCCTCCATAGACTTCACATTGGCCTGCTAGTAAAATACCGGTTGGGCCTACTTGCACACCTGCTGTCTGCCTAGGTACGCCCAGGATGTTTACACAAAGCATTTTACATTAAACACATTGACATTCTCTGTTTGTATTATATGCATTATACATACCACAATCAGGGTGCTTGTAACACCAATCATCTGTAAGAAAGAAATTATGAGTATTACTTGGAACAACTGAAATAAAAAGTATAGAATGGCATGGAATGTTTTATGGTTAAAAAAAAAAAAAATTGGAATCTGCACAATCTGCGCATGGGGTTGGCACCTTTTCCTCCCAAAAATACCAGCCAGGTGTGGGCGGAGCTACAAGAGGGAGGAGACATGAGGGGTGGAGCCACAAAGGGGGCAGAATATAGCTCTCTCTCACACTCACAAACAAGCTTTCTCGCACACACACACAATTGCTGTCTATCACACACACAGACAAGCTGTCTATCACACACAAAGACAAGCAGTTGCTCACACACAGACTTTTACTCACCCTCACAGACTGTCACTCTCTCACAAACTCCCCCTACCTCTCTGACAATATCTCCCACCCGCCCCACCTACCCTCACAAGCATGTTTTCCCGGTCTAATGTAATATGAAGGGTGGTTGGGAGCAGTTGGTCAATATGCCAGTAATATTTTGCCACTCAATATGCCAGTAATATTTTGCCACTCAATAAGTCAGTATTTCGCCACTCAATAAGTCAGTATTTTGCCACTCAGTATGCCAGTATTTAGCCATTCAATATGCCATTCTTTTTCCATGTAATATGCCAGTATTTTGCTCATCAATATGCCAGGATTTAGCCCCTCAATATGCCAGGAGTTTGCCCCTCATTACCGTTTAATTGCCATTTAATATGCCACGATTTTGCCAATTAATATGCCAGGGTTATGCCAATTAATATGCCAGGGTTATGCCACTCAATATGCCAGGATTTTTCCAATTAATATGCCAGGATTTTTCCAATTAATATGCCAGGGTTATGCCAATTAATATGCCAGGACTTTGCCAATTAATATGCCAGGGTTTTCCCAATTAATATGCCAGGGTTTTCCCAATTAATATGCCAGGGTTTTCCCAATTAATATGCCAGGGTTATGCCACTCAATATGCCAGGGCTATGCCAATTAATATGCCAGGGTTATGCCATTCAATATGCCAGGGTTATGCCAATTAATATGCCAGGGTTATGCCAATTAATATGCCAGGGTTATGCCACTCAATATGCCAGGGTTATGCCACTCAATATGCCAGGGTTATGCCACTCAATATCCCAGGGTTATGCCAATTAATATGCCAGGGTTATGCCACTCAATATGCCAGGGTTATGCCAAATAATACACCAGGGTTATACCACTCAATATGCCAGGGTTATGCCAATTACTATGCCAAGGTTATGCCAATATGCCAGGGTTATGCTTCTCAATATGCCAGGATTTAGCCACTCAATATGCTTGTTATTACACCGTCGTCCCCCTTCCCCAGACCCCAGTACTTACCTCCTTGCTGCTGTCTCCCGATGCAGGTCCGTGGCTGTGAGGGAAGCTTTGTGCACTCCCCTCCAGCCAATGCGGCAGTTTGTTGAAAAAAAAGTTTAAACAAACTTTATTGATCCGCGCGGCTGTAAGGGAGCGCACAACGCTTCCCTCAAAGCCACGGACCTGCACCGGGAGACGGCAGCAAGAAGGTAAGTACTGGGGTCTGGGGAAGGAAAATACCGGGGCTGGTATATCTAATATACCGGCCCCGGCCTGAAGACCCCATATGTTACATTGATGACGTGGTACTGTTAAGCCTCATATACCTACTCTAAGTTTGACGAATTTGTCAGTACCCTCAACAACAATCATATCAACTTACAGCTGACTATAGTAACGGATTCATTTGAGATGGTCTTTTTGGATCTCAAACTTACATTTGGAACCAGTAATATCATTAGCACCCTGTTCCAAAAACCTCTAACAACAGTTTCCACCATTGGGGCAGTTATCACCCCCAAGAAATTAAAGATGGAATACTGGCTGGGCAATATTTATGGGCCCCGGAGAAATTGCACTAACCTCGATGACCTTAAAAAATAAGGAGATATGCTTTGGGATATGTTTAAGCTATAGAGATACCCATCATAATATTGTAAATACAGAGCTCATTACCAATCTGAGACCAGACAAGGCACTCCGTATAACTTATAAGGACATAGATGATAGAAACATAGACATAGAAACATAGAATATGTCGGCAGAAGAACCATTCGGTCCATCTAGTCTGCCCAATTTTCTAAATATTTGTATTAGTCCCCAGTTCCCTATCTTATATCTAGGATAGCCTATCCCACACATGCTTAAACCCCTTGACTGTGTTTACCTCTACCACTTCCGCTTAGCAGGTGCATTGGCACCTTTGACAGTAGATGGGACTCCATGTTCTCTATCTTCAAAAAGTAGTGACCTCTCTCTCTTCTGAGGACATATTAAAAGGACAGATTAGCTAAAATCCAGACCTGGCTCACTCTGATGAAAGGCTCATTTAGATGTGGATCCTGTAAGGCCTGCAAAGTCCTTCCTGTTCTCTATTTCCAGTGAAACATTCAAAGTCAAGGAGTTTATATATAAATATGCTGTATTGTGTATTGTGACCAATTGTGAATATGGCAAACAATAGATAAGCAAAACCATCCGCCAACTAAGGAGAAGTGCCATGGACCCGGAGATGGGAGGTCTCAACAGTGGGATGCATCTCAAGACCTCTACCTTAAGAGTGACCCTTTTAAATAAAAATACTTTAAAAAAAAAAAAGATTGCCGCCATAGGTGTTGGCTGGACGGATTAGAACTCAATTCACCAGCTCTCTGTAGGCGAGCAGGCAGAATGGAGTCTGTGTGCTGCCTATCGAGTTCCCCAAGCCCCCACACGTGACTGACATCAGAGCACCAGTGGTCAAGTGACTGGCCGGTGCTCAGTCTTCAGAGCATGCAGGGAGCACGAGAGTCAACATGGGAACATGTCTGTGCACCTGGGAAGAGCAGAGATTCCATGCTGCTGCCACTGGACACCAGGAAGCTGTGGCTGCTGACTGGGGTAAGTTCTGGTAAGCAATGTGGGTGATGGGGTCTGGACTTGGGTACTGGGGTAAGTCCTGGGTGTCCAATGTGTGTTATGAGCATACACTGAGGTAAGTCCTGGGAGTGCAATGTGGGAATAGCAAGTCTGGGGGCAGAATGGCAAATCTGGGGGTGCATTGGTAAGTCTGAGGGGAATGTACTGTGGTGTTGGGGTAAGGTGTGATGTGCAATGTGGTTGATGGGGCATGTAATGGGTACTGTGTTAAGTCCTCTGTGTGCAATGAGGAAATGCTTTGGCAAGTCTATAGTGCATTGACAAGCCTGAGGGGCAGATTGGCTAATCTGGGGGCAGAATGGCAAGTCTGGGGATGCAATGGCAAGTCTGAGGGGCATATTTGAAAATAAAAGGACATAAAAACATGGCAAGTTTATATGATATACCAAGTGCAATCTTAGTGCTGATGTAAGTCCTGTGAGTGCAATTTAAGTACTGGAAATTTTTCAAGAAACTTACAGTTGGGCTCAAAAGTTTGCATACCCTGACAGAAATTGTGAACATTTGGCATTGACTTTTAAAATATGACTGATCATGCCAAATATCCTTCAATATTTTATTGAAGGATAGTGATCATATAAAGCTTTTAAAATGGTAATTAGTGTCTGTGTATAAATAGTCAATGAGTTTGTTGGCTCTCACATGGGGAGCAGAAAAGAAGTGTCAAAAATCATGTGTAATGAGGTGATGAAATTTTATAAAGATGGAAAAGGATATGACTAGATATCAAAAGCCTTGAAAATGCTAGTCAGTACTGTTCAATCATTTATTAAGAAGTGGAAAATTCAGGGATCTCTTGATACCAAGCCAAGGTCAGGTAGACCAAGAAAGATTTCAGCCACAACTGCCAGAAAAATTGTTCAGGATACAAAGAAACCTCAGGAGGAATACAGGCTGCTCTGGAAAAAGACGGTGCACAATGTGTGAGCTCTAAAGGCATGGGGAATCTTGTGAAAATTGATGGCAAGATCATGTTATTAGAAAATAATTTGTATTCTTCTGCACGAATGCAGGGGAAGCTCTTGGACTTCCCAGCATGAAAATGACCCTAAGCACAAGGTCAAAACCTTTAGCCAACCTTACCTAGCTCTCACTGTCTTTAAGTACTTTTAGGAATAAGGAAGCTTACAATTCATCATTCTACTAGAACTCACATTAATTAAATCAAACCTATCTAGCTCCATCTGTCCTCAAATACTGTTACTACCCCCCGTATAAAAAAGCCTACCTGTATAACCTGCTTGTTGAGGAAAACATAGATGTAGCCCTAATCCAAGAGTCCCACTGGAAACAGGATAAATAACGACTGTGGAAATATCGAAAGTACCCCTATGTTTTCCACTCAGCTATGCAACATTAAAAAAAAAGGGGAGTGGGTATATTGATTGCTGAGCGAAATAAGTTTGAATATGTTTTTCATGAGACGGACAAGGAAGGCAGACGAGTGATACTAATATGTCGGATGATATCCTTTATACTTTCATGAATTTGTACGTAGTTTGTAAAACTACGAGTAAGAACAGATTACTTACTTAAGAAATTAAGACAGAGATGGTACAGTAGTAACAACGCAACAGGCTCTCTTTTCCACATTATCACTAAATAATTTAAAACAACAAATAACTCAAAAATGTACAGAGATCTTTGGCTTTCCCATCCAAATATCCTCCCAGATGTTCTTGTTCCACATGGATATACAGAATGACATCAAACACAACAGATTACTTCTAATTAATATATTAATGGCAGCTAAATTGTGTCTGGCTCGCTTATGGTGAAAGACAGATGTACCGGCATGGGAAGACATAAAAACTCAAATTGATAGAAAATCCCAGGCAGAAGAATTTTTTTATCAGAGAGATAGATTCACCAGAGATAAATATCAAAAATCTGGTTCCCCTGGATAAATTTATCATAGACCCCTGTACACGGCGTGCAAGAAGATGTTCCGACCGGCGCCCCCCTCACTGTGCGTCCCCCTGGAGGAGGGCAACGGAGTACTAATGAATGAATGAATGTATAAATGTTGAGGCAATGACCTGTAAGTATGTTTAGTATTTCCTGTAATCTGTCTTTTCTTTCTTCGTTTTTCTCTCTCAGTATGGATTTAAGTTGTCATCTAGGAACAAGGCATGTATGGACATGGAGACAAGGTTCAGCAAACTAAAATATATAGAACTAAATAACGCCACCAAGACAGTAGTTCATATGGATTAGAAACTGTTAGGTATTAAGAGAGTTGGATCGAAAAAAAAAGAGATGTAGAAAGGAATAATCTGTCATTTTCTCATCCCAAGGTTAATGTAGAAGAAACCGTGCACTTTAGATGTCTTAAGATTTAATCTGGTATTGTATAAAATTGACTGTATATATTGTTGGTTTAATACATGTTTTTATTTAAAGTTTGTTATGATGAGAGAGCTTCACTGAAAAATTTACCTAATAAAGAATTATAAATACAAAAAAAAATACTGTTACTACCACCACCTTCCCCTTTTGACCTCTTCAATCACCTTATGTTTCTCCTGTCCCACACTCCCTCTCTACTGTATATCTCGTTTCAGTGTGTCCCAGTTCATTTAATATAGTATGTAGTTCCCCTTTATTATCTGTACCTAGCACTAAGTAAATCGTTGGTGCAATATAAGAACATGTTAATGTAAAAAAGGAACTTCATATATCCATAGCAAAAATAAAATGAGCATTTACAACCAAGATATAAACAACATGAGCAGGTGGTAATATAAAAACGTCACACACCGTACAGAAAAACGTATAATAGTATATTATACGTGAGCATATGAAAAACCTTTACAAGTATGTTCAGGGTCAATACAAAGAGATTTTTTGGAGCTTTCTTTACAAATGGTACCTTCCAGACAACATGCTGGCATTGCTTAACATGGGAAGAAAGGAGTTGACTTTTTAAACATCAAGAAGTTTTTTTTACTGTTAGGGAGGTTAAATTGTGGGATAGACTGCCATCTGAAGTTGTTTTGGCCAATTCAATCAATATATTCAGAAAACAGTTGGAGATTTTTTTTTTTTCTGGAATGCATACAAGGTTCTCACAAGTAAAATTAGATCAGGTAATGTTGATCCAGGGTGAGTCCAACTGCCTTGAAAGGAAGAAGGATTTTTTTTCCCCCTTCCTTTGAAATGACTACTGTTCTTGGTTGTTTTTTTTTTTGTTTTTTTTGTCTTCTTCTGGATCAGTAAATATGGGTGTGTAGAAGGGTTGAACTTGATGCACTACATGTACTTTCTTCAGCCTAATTCACTGTGTAACAAAATATAGGTTGAAATTTTAACTTTGCCTTTAGAAAGATAAGGTATTTGAGAAAATGCGTTGGGCTGCTCCTACTCAACTCTCTACATACATATTCTGCCAGTGACTTTGTTTTGCCCAAAGTCACTGGCAGGACAGTGGAGTGCTAGGACTGCACGTACCTTACTCATTGTTGGTGCATCAACACACTGACTGACCATGCAGTTGCCCTGTGCCTTTAATGACCATAGCCATAAACATGTTGCATTTGATTGGATAGTTTGGGTTTTATAGCAAGTAGCTGGGCCTTAGGTATCTATTTTCCATACATGAAAGTTGTTATGGCCTTCTTCAACTAATCCCCTCATTAGCTCCACATATATGTTTGATGGGTCCCATGAATTTTTTTTGAATAGCCCCAGTGAGTTTATGGTTGTACCGTACCCCACTGCCCAAAGCGATTGCCAGATGAGGAGATCTATTATCGAATAACCTACTATTCTATGTCTCATTGGCTGAAAAGATGTTTGTCTGTGGTGATGTGAAAAATTAACAAGGTAAGACCTTACCTGCAGAGTGGCCATATAATACCATGTGTAGCAGCACTATCAAGACTGATCTGAGCATCTTCAACTCTAGGGTGGTCACCAAACTGAAATACCCAAAACACATATCCCATCACCACAATATTAAGAAATTAAATGTATCAGGAAAAATTCTAGCTAGTTATCCCAGATTGTTAAAGGATCTCTATATGCTTAACATTGGTTTGTGAATGGAAAGCATGAAAAAGCTTCATAGACTAGGTTAGTAGAAAATCAAACAAATAAACAGAGATAAACTTGTTATAAATCTGTCTGTTCTTTATGACATAACCTTATTGCACCGTATGCATATGATATATGTTTTGCATATGTGCCCAAGTGTCTTTTGGTGTATGTTCCATTTAATTTGTGCATTGTCTTTTTTTCGGTGTGGCTACCTGGCTAGATGTTACCCCTCTCTCGGTCGCTTTATTTAATACCGTACATATATTTTTCAAATTGTATTAAAATGTTATTAAAAACATTAAAAATCTAAACATTTATTTATTAGCAGGTAAATAAAAAAAAATATATGGCAGGATGGACTAAAACTTCGATTTTTTTTTTTTATACATATACCCTTTGGCCAAATAATTTAACGTAACTCCTGTGTGTGCCTCATACATTTTTAATATGCATTTATATGTTTATAAACAAATTATAATTAAACTTACATTATTCCAGCTGTGTGGATCTCTCTGGTTAGGGAACAAACGAACAGGCCTGTTTATAACCTTTGGATTTTATGTATTTACAAATATTAAAGGACCTCCCATTTCTGTACCCTATTAATCTATGCAATGGGAAATGTACCACCTGTTTCTGTTCAAGCAAAGCAGTTATCTTTCAGGGATTGTAGAATTAGTATTTTTAAACTAATCTTTTCTTCAGGCATTCTCCAACAGTAGTTAAAAAGCACCAAGGACAGTGGAAAGTATGTAATACTTTGTTTGTATTACAATAAAGACGCAGAAGCAATAGTGAAAGTAATAATAATAATACTAATAATAATAGGTATGAAAACTCTACCCCCATCAAAAGGTGAAATTAAGTTTAAATTTTTACAAAACTAATTATTATTCTGATGTATTCCTATTGACTGTTTCATATTTAGGATTAAAAAAAAATCTTCATTGACCTTGATATTGGATTTTAGAAGTGGCCTGTAACTTTCATTGATCATTTTAAATCTGTCCAGCAGGATTTTTCCAAATAAATATTTAAGTTGAATAACATATTTCTAGCTAACTTGGACTTCCTGTAAGATTTTGTTGGACGCAACGTGCTTTCTGCATCACTAGCCAATTTTAATATTTCCTTTCCACTGTTTGGACATGGGAATCCTGGGAGTTACTGAGCTCAATGAAATCCCAGTGTTGGATAGGGTTTGGGAATATAGAAGCTCAAAGTTTCAGAATTCTGATGGAAGTTCAAGACATACAACCCCCACTATGTGATTTCTAGTTAAAAGTGGTCTAAACTGCAGCTACATTCCATTGATTTCCATGGTGATTGCTACACTTGTCAAACTTTGCCCAAGAATTGACTTTTCTAAATAACCCTTATCTAGATTATTTATAGATATTCAAGGGGAAACAAAGTAAATCACTTCCATTTTGGGTTTGGACAAGGTTAGTATTTTTTAGGGCAAGATGGCGACCCTATTGTACAATCGGACGGAGGTTTCTCATCATTTTTACAGTTACACCAAGATTTTCTTTGGGAGTTGTCGCTGTGCAGATACCTTTCAAACCACCGTGCTCCCCCATCCATGGAGGCAAGCCTTGACGACAACAACAAAAAAAATCATTGTTACATTCAGAGTGTTTCATATTTTTTCAGAGTGTGCCCAAAGATATTCAATAGTGATTGGATAGTGTTCGAGGACTTAAAGTCTTCAAGGCTCAGTCACAAACTTCCCTTCAGCGAAGAAATATTCTTGCAAAGCCAGATATATAGGACATATTAGCAAGGAGGAAAGACGTAACAGGGGGAATATGATAGAAACATTTAAATAAATAAAGGGAATCAACACAGTAAAGGAAGAGAGTATATTTAAAAGAAGAAAAACTACCACTACTAGAGGACATAGTCTTAAATTAGAGGGGCAACGATTTAAAAGTAATATCAGGAAGTATTACTTTACTGAGAGGGTAGTGAATGTATGGAATAGCCTTCCAGTGTACACAGCCACCTAGTCCTGCCCCCTATGATACACAGTAGCCAGTAAAACTTTGGAAACAGTTGTAAAGTGAGACTGGTTGGAAGATTTTGGACAATGTTGCATCATGGGACATATTTACAAAATGGAGCCAGGAGATAAACACCTAATTTTATTTTTCCTTTTATATGCAATTAATTCAATTATATATATATATATATATATATATATATATATATATATATAAAAACAGTGGCATATGATTTATAATTGAAAATTGTTTCATACTTACCGTAATTTTCTTTTCCTGGTTATTATCCATGGCAGCAGTTACGTATGGGTTAGCTCCACCCTCAAGGTAGGTAGGACAGAAACAAAGTTATAAGAGAGCCCCCGCCCCCTGTCTCCTCAGTCTAGTAACCAGCTCCTCATAACCAAGAAATAATAAAGGGAGGGAACTGACTGCTGCCATGGATAATAACCAGGAAAAGAAAATTACGGTAAGTATGAAACAATTTTCAATTTTCCTGGCTAACCATGGCAGCAGTTACGTATGGGACATACCCAAGCCAGAAAACAATAGGGATGGGAGGACATACAACCAATAAACAGACACAGAAGAAATACTGCAAAAATGAAAAAGGTTTAATAAGAGGAGACAGAGGCCAAAACAGCGTGAGAGAAGGAGGATTCCTCAGTCCGGCGGACATTCAGACGGTAGTGTCGGAAAAAGGTGGCACCGGATGACCAGTTCCCAGCTCCGCAAACAGTCGCCATTGAAGAACCAGCCTCAGCCGCCCATGAAGAGGAAACAGCCCGAGTGGAGTGAGCCTTGAGCCCTGGAGGAACCGGAATACCAGTGGAGGCGTAGCACCTGGATATCGCAGCCACAATCCAGCGGCGTAGAGTAGAGACAGAGGCCGCCTCACCTCGTCGAGAGCCCAGAGGAAGGACGAAGAGCCTGGCAGACTTCCTCAGGGAGGAAGAGGCGGTAATATAGAGGCGTAGGCAGCGAACCACATCCAAGGTATGCCAGCGAGATTCCTCAGGAGTCGAGGGGTTCGGAAAAAACACCGGGAGGACAGTCTCTTGATTCAGGTGAAAGGCCGACACCACCTTAGGCAGGAATTCTGGGACAGGGCGAAGGAGGGCACGATCCGAAGAGAAGACCGTGTATGGAGGTTCTGTAGAAAAGGCCTGAAGTTCCGAGCAACGCTTAGCAGAAGTCACGGCCAACAGCAAAAGAGTCTTCAGGGTCACCAGCCACAGGGAGGCATCCTGCATGGGCTCAAAGGGAGGTTCAGACAAAGCACGAAGCACCAGGGGAAGGCTCCAAGGGGTCGTGAAGGAACGGGTCGGGGGGCGGAGTTTGAGAACCGCCTTGAAGAAACGAATCACCAGGGGTTCCAACGCCCAACGAGCCGACGTGAGGGCAGACAGGGCCGAGACGTGAACCCGGGAGTTCAGACCCAAACCCCGTTCCAGGCCAGCTTGGAGAAAAGCCAGGACATCCGGTAGGGAAGGTGATAGTGGATCCAGAATTCTACCCTCAGACCAAACCAGGAAGGCAGACAAAATGCGATGATATGTGGCCGAGGTGTTAGGCTTCCGAGCCTTCAGCAGGGTAGAGACAACGCCGTCCGACAGACCATGGGACCGCAGTGACTGCCGCTCAATCGCCAGGCCGCTAGCTGAAGAGAGCGGGGGCAAGGATGGAACACTGGACCCTGAGACAGGAGGTCCAAGCGAGGTGGGAGAAGCCAAGGGTCCCGGATGGACAGCCTGTTCGCCAGTGGAAACCAAGGCCTCCTGGGCCTCCAAACGCAATTTTCCCAGGAGTCTCGGAATGAGAGGGAGAGGAGGAAAGACATATAGGAACTCCTTGGGCGATGGGAGAGAGAGAGCGTCAACGCCCTCCGACATGGGGTGAGGAGTCCTCGAGAAAAAGCGAGGAAGCTGAGTGTTCGTGGGAGAGGCCATCAGGTCTAAGGTCGGACGACCCCACAGTAGACAAAGATGATCGAATACCTGAGACGAAAGCCTCCAGTCTGTTGTATTGAGAGTGGTGCGGCTCAGGAAGTCTGCCATCTTTTTTTCCGGACCTAGAAGGTAAACCGCAGACAGGTGTTCGACCGATTCCTGAGCCCAGACAGCAATCGGCTTGAACTCTCGGCTGAGAGACAGGCTCCTGGTACCACCTTGATGGTTGATGTAGGCAACCGCACACCTGTTGTCTGTCTGGATCCTTACCCAACGACCCCGAATGGTTTGATGAAAAGCCAGCAAGGCCCTGTAAATCGCCCTCAGTTCCAGGATATTTGCATGAAGACCACTCTCCATAGTGGACCATTCTCCTTGGGCGTAGCGACCGTCCAAATGAGCACCCCAACCGTGTGCACTTGCATCTGTCGTGACAACTTCGTAAGTGACGTCCGTCAGCGGAAAACCTCTCCTGAGGTGACGGACCTCCAACCACCAGGCCAGATGACGAGAGGTCACCTCCGGCAAATAAACTTTCCTTTCCAAGGATGACTGGGGAAGGTGAGGTAGCAGGAGAGACTGAAGAAAACAGGTGTGCCATTGAGCCCAACGAACAAGGCCGATAGTGGAGACCAGGACTCCTAGAAGGGACATAACTTTTCTGATGGGCAGCCAACAGGGAAGGACGACATTCTGGATGGCCGAAATCAGACGAGACTGACGGTCTAATGACAGGGAAACAGTAGCCGTGAGAGTGTTGAAGCACGCCCCCAAAAAGACCAGGGTCTGGGATGGAAGGAGTTGGCTCTTTGTGAAGTTGATGATCCAACCGGCTGTTTGCAGAAAACACAAGGCTTCGTCCCTTTGAGTGGTGACAAGGTCCCGAGAAGGAGCCACGATGAGAATGTCGTCCAGATAGTGAAAAACTGTTAGACCCCTCTTGCGAAGTTCTGCGATACACACCACCAGTACCTTGGAAAAGGTACGAGGAGCCGTACTGAGGCCGAATGGAAGGGCCCGAAATTGGAAGTGATCCTCCCCAATGGCGAAGCGTAGAAAGCGCTGGTGCCGAATTCTGATGGGAACGTGAAAATAGGGGAGACGAAAGGAACAATAGACCGGAGGGACTCCATCCTGAATTTTCTGACCCTCATAGAACGATTCAGAACAGACAGGTCGAGGACCGGTCTCAGGTCTCCTGACGCTTTGGTGACAAAAAACAGGGGGGAGTAGTTTCCTTGGAAGCGTGCGAGGCCAGGAACAGGAACAATAACCTCATCTCGGAGGAGGGACCGTAGAAAAAGTTCTAGGACGTTCTTCCGTTGTGGGTCCACAGGAACCTTGGTTCGGATAAAAACAGGTGTGGGAGGGGACCGAAACTCCAAGCCGTAACCGTCGTGAACAATGTCCCGGACCCAGGAATCCGAGGAAAAACCTGCCCAGACCTCCGAAAACGCCAGAAGACGAGCACCGACCGGAGGGGCCTGGGCAGGAGGACCTTCATGACTGGAATTTTCCACGAAAGGAAGAGGCCGGGCGGGAACGGGAACCCTTTGCTGGTCCGCGGAAACCGCCCCTCCATGCAGACGTATGGGCCACTTCTCTGCCAGGACGGTATTCCCGAAAGGAGGAACGAAAGGTCCGACGGTCGTTCCAAACGGTCTTGGGAAGGCGCCTGCGTTCCTGCGGCAAAAAAACTTTCTCACCTTCAGCGGCCTTACGGATGGCATCCTCCAAAACCCTTCCAAACAACAACTTGCCATCAAACGGGATGGACACCAGCGAGTTCTTAGAGGAATTGTCGGCATGCCAGTGTTTCAACCACAGGGCACGTCTGGCTGAGACCGACAAGCCCATGCATCTGGCCGCCAGCTTCAAAGTATCCGAGGAAGATTCAATAAAAAATTCGGCCGCCAGTTTAATGTTGAATAAGGAATCCAGAAGTTGTTCTCTGGGGACCCCACCTTCGATATCATCCTTGAGGTCGAGGATCCAACACTTCAGGGCACGAGAGACTGATGTCATGGCAACCGTAGGTTGGCAGATTGCCCCTGCCGCAACATAAGCTCTAGACAATGAGGCCTCAATTCGTCGTTCCATGGGATCGTTCAGAAGTGCCGGACCATCTAGAGGGAGGGATGAACGCCGGACAACCCGAATGACCGGAGCATCTACCACAGGAGGAGAGGACCAAGAGGAGGAATCCTCAGCAGCCACGGGATATAATCTAGAGATCCTCCTGCCGGAAGAAATTTTACGATCAGGGTTCTTCCATTCAGTAGAAATCAACTCCTCAATGGAGCTATGAACCGGGAAGGATGGTCTCTTCCTATGCAAACTGGTGAAGTATTTGTCGGCTGCACCCACCGTAGGAAGAGGCTCGGAGATACCCAAAGTTGTTTTGACAGCTCCAATGAGGTGGTCAATAAGGGTAGGGTCCAGGAGAACGCCCGAATCACCGTCTTCCTCGGAAGAGCAATTCCCCAAATCAAAAGGATCCTCAGAGCCTGGCCGATCTGTAAACAAACACTCCACAGCCAGGGGTGAGTTGTGGACCGGGACCAGATTCCCCAAATGTTCTTTCAGACTCTTCCCAACTGCTTGATTAACCAGGTGCATAAGATCCGGAGAGGGCTCAGGGGGGCCAGCAGCCTGAGTCAAGCAGTCCCCGCAAAGACGTTTGCCTTCTAAAGGGGTGGCATCACAAGCCGAACAGCGAGGACGCTTTTCCGTTCTCTTCCTGGGATGATCAGATTCCAGTCTAGGGCTGGAAAAAACACCAGGGTAAGTATGCAAATGACACTCTTAAAAATTCCACATAAAAATGAAAAATAAAAAACTCACCTAGAATGACGAGAATGAGACCTCTTGGATGAGGTGGACATGATCGCAAGGAATAATACAAAGGGCAGGCTGAGAAAGAAAAAATGCATGAAAACAAATGCACAAAAAAATGCAAAAAACCAAGAACAAACAAAAAACAAGAATTACCTGAGGCTGGAAGAATAGAAAGCACAGGGAACAAAGGGTCAAGGTGAGTCCTGGAGAGTTGAATTGACAGGGCCCACCTAACCCATGCACCAGCAGCCCCCTAAATACTAAAAATATAAGTGGTGGAACGCATAATCGTTCCACCTGAAGGAAAAAATGAGACGTGGAACGCATATGCGTTCCAACGCCGAAAACGGAACTTAAAATGAGGCGTGGAACGCATATGCGTTCCAACGCCGAAAAAATGGCAGCGAAAACGAGGCCTGGAACGCATATGCGTTCCACCGCCGAAAAAGAAGTTAGGAAGTGAGGTGTGGAACGCATGTGTTCCACAGCCTCGAAAATGAAAAGGAGAAGGGGGGAATCAAAGGTGTGGGACGCAAAAAGCGTTCCCACACCAAAAATAGAATAAGTAAATAGGAAATAAGGGGGGGGGGGGGTGAACCACCAATGCCCCATACATAACTAGATAAAATCCAAAGTACAGCAGGAATTGAGACCTCTGCTAGCCATCAATACATCTCCAGTACCACTTGCAGTAAGCTTACGGAGGAACATGGCCCATAACTTCATAACCAAATCATCTCCAGTACCAACGAACAGTAAGTGTACGGAGGAATAAACATCCCAGGGAACCATAAAATGACAAGGAACCGGGCTTCGGAAAGAAAGAGGCTGAACTTAAATAATAAAAGAAAAACTCTAAAACAACCAAAAAATATAGGCCCGAAACGGGCCCCGTCCTAATACCAATGAGGACAGAAAAAAGACTGAGGACACAGGGGGCGGGGGCTCTCTTATAACTTTGTTTCTGTCCTACCTACCTTGAGGGTGGAGCTAACCCATACGTAACTGCTGCCATGGTTAGCCAGGAAAAATGTGTTTGTTTTAAATGACCAGGTTTTCTAGTTATATCTTATGTAAGTGGTAGTGACGCTTTAACATATCGGTAACTGGGTGAATAAAGTCAGAACACTGAACTGTATGTAAAAAAAGTAGTCTGAACCTTATGTTTATGGGGGGGGGGGGGGGGGGCAATCAATCCATCAATATACAGTTCATTACAGCCTAAGGTACAGAACACGTGGGTAATAAGATTCCAACACGTAAACCACTGTATCTAGAACATTCCATTAAGATTATATTAGATCTTGAAAGCACACAATCTATGTCCATTTAAATTATTCATGCAATACAATGCTATTTTAATAAATATTCTCCATCCAGCCTATCCTTCTACTGTAGATCCACATGTCACATATGAGCAGTTTCACCAAATGAAGTCGCTTTAAAAGAAAAATGTATGTGCATTACCTTAAAGGACAATTAAAGAACTTTTTTTTTACCAACCATTTTCCTTGATGGGTTATAAAACATGTCCTGCTTCTCCCAAGTAACCCCGACTTGTGTCTTAATAGAAACATGTGGGTTTACAGCAGAGGTTTGGAGGCCCACACTAGTGGACAGTGAAAGGGGTCTGAAATTTCCAGAGATCACTATGCACTGCGGCAGAGACACTCATTTTAAATTGGATCAGCAGAGGGGACGCACAGGTACATACATTTTCAAAAGTGGTCATCATCCCAACTGGCTAAATATTCCCTAAGGGCAGTTAACTTGCATTAAATGTAATTGAAATTTAGATGAGGATTTTGTCCAGCAGGTCTCTGTTTTAAATGGAAGTACCAGGGAATCAGAAGCATTAGATAGATGAGAAAGGGTTAAATTCTGATTTTGATATATTATGTATTTGATATGCAAGTTTCATAAATCTTCCCCTTTAATTTTAATATATAAATTTATATTTCAATATATTGACTCAGTTTATATATATATTTTTTTTTTTTACACTTGTAGTGTATCCATTTGGTTATCTTATCATCTATTGTTTTCATTTTCTTAATGTTCTTTCTGTCCTCTGGTGATATGCGGACTATTATTAAAGATGTCAATGGCGCATCACCATGACAGCGGACATACTTTGACGCATCTGTTGCACCAGAAGTACATCAACAATCCGCGCGTTTTTCATTGGTATTAAAAGAGCGATTCTCTCAGTGCCGGTCACAATCTTCTCCTGACGAAGCCGAGACCTGTGATCCGTCGAAATGCCGGTACCTTCGTCTATATCCGTTTTTCAACTGTGCCATTAACTCAGCTGGTTCAGTCGTGAGTTCCTCAACACATCCGTGACAAATGGGACATTTGTTGATAATGGCTTTTTATGTTTTTAATCTTGTAGGTCCATTTCTAGAGGTGACCCCTTTTCCATTTGTCTTGTGGTCCTGCTTATGTGTGCCTCTTATTTCATCTTGCAGATTTATTAAAGTTTTTTTTATTGACATGAGCTATATCGGAGACCACTTTTATTCACATATATTGGCGAGTGCATCCTGTATATTTTGCATTTTACCGTTGGGTATTAACAATATTGCACTCTTCTGTGTCTTTTATATATACTTTTAAGGTTTTCAGGATTCTTTGCCTGTTATTTTTGTTTGCCCATTGTAAGAATTTTGTATTATTAGGGGTTAGGTATTAGTATCGCGATTTGGGGAGGGTAGTATTAGCATGAACTATCAGCTGTGAAGAAGCCGCGATCAACTGTCCTAAACGCCATAATAAACAGGACACCGTTCTGCCAATGTCGGATAGATCTTTTTTGGTCTCTACAACTACGTGTAAAGATTTCGAACATAGACCCTACACAATCACAATTTTAAGGAACTATAAAATATCCGGCTGCGCCTGTTAAATAACTCATTTTTATAAGACTACTGAAAACCTATTTATGTGGTGGTTTACTTAATAGGGAAAAATATCGTTACATGCAAAGAAATTGCACAAAATCAGAAAAATTGACACAAAACACATTTTAAATAATTTCACTTCATATACCCCTGTCAGTCTTTATTTTATATGAACAATTAAAAAGATATATATTACAGCAAAGCAGGGCTATGGCATAGATTAAATCTGTCAGTAATTGTTGATATTTATGACCCCTTATGAATTGCACCCTCTGCCATAATTTTTGTGTGGTGAACCAACTAAGAGGAAAAGATCTCTATTACATATTCATCAATGTCAGTTAAACATTTCTTGAATTTACACGTCAAGTCTCTTGCTCATTAAATACAAAGCTCTGCTCTGAAGCACAATTCTGAAACATAATTTGTCCAAACGAGTTTTGAATTAGAATTGGAAGAGAAGAAAATTAAAATAAAACTATAAAATAAGTTACTTTTAATTACCTTTACAAAATGTGAAGTCCACTAACATTTTGACATACCCACTGTTATTGGTAAAATAAAGCTGAGTGAGGGTCCATTTTTTTTTTTTTTTATCACACCTCATCTGACCTGGAATTTCTTAAATGGAAAGCACAATGCTTTGAAAGATTTGCACTTAGCTGCTTATTTTGTAGGTATACAACCGTGTTTCCCAACCTCCCATACGAATGGCATATAATGAATCATTTTGGAATAGGCCAGTTTAATTATTAATCCGGTCATCTTAATATACTGGTTTTGCGCAGGGATAATTATATTGTAACCCCAATGCCCACTACATTAGTCATGCCCTAAAAACCTCAGTGGTCAGGTTAACTTCAGCTTTGACCCTAGAACGATCCACCATGGTGCGTTTGTCAGGCACTATCAGGAGATTGTTCTGACTAGTAATTCTTTAAAATAAAAAAAGGCTTTTATGGTCATTATGAAATGCACTTAGAAGCTAAAATCATAATCTAAATGAATACTTAAAAAAAAAAAAAAAAAAAAGAGTTGGAGCATATAGATTGATGAGGGGGGTATACATTTTTACAATGCTTCCTAATTGTGATTGTCAGAATATGAAATACCTACTGGACTAAATGGTGAAAAAGTATATTTTAGAGAAAGGAAACCATCAATGTTGAAATTTTGAGAGAAAAAGAATGATCTCAGATCACTGAAGGGTATTTATAGAATACCACAATACTTGGGAGGTGTTTATAGACTAGCCCTATAAAACTCCCCTGCAACATAAAAAAAAAAAAAAAACAGCTACTGAGCTCCATCATCCCTCAATTTTCCTCATCACAAAAATATTTTTCCCCAAAACTTTTTAACCCACCCAGCTACCAGAACTCTTACATTCTGTGGAAGGTCTGCTATGGCACAGAGTGCTGGCCTTATAAATAAATATTGTAACTTCTTGTAAGTTATTGCAGTAATAAGGAGTGTTTAATAGCTGGGTGGCTAACCTGTAGCATATAGTGCTCCTAAAAAATAAGCTCATTGTCACCTCATCCACTGGTTTCACTCCAGACACCAGACTTCTAAATTTATATTTACAATGGCTCATTTTCAAATGAGGAACGGTTAAAAAAAAAAAAAGTAGATTTGGCAGGTTGAGATGACTGTAAAACAATGATTTAAACTCACACAATATGAAAACCTGAACAGGTGCAGACGAGGCAACTGCCTTGAGCACCATTTTGTTTCCCCTTGTGGTGCTGCACGAGGTAAAAGGTGTAGGACACAGCAGTAACTCCACCTAGTTTTTACCACATTTCACCGATTGTCGCACAAATCATGCCTCTTTATTTATATCCTATAATCCAGTCAAGTTCATAAATCCTTGTGGATACATGTTTTTGTCCCAGGTGGCAGGCCTACACTGTGTCTGCCTAGAGGCTTCTGGGATGCAAATTCAACCCTATAAAATCCCCCCTTGGTTAACTACGTTCTTGACCATACTGGCAGCAAATTCAGGTAAAAGTCTAAATACATTTTATTTCAACTTAACATGGGTTAGTTTCTAAACTGGACAGGTCCAGTAACCAGAAAGGCATATTGATAATTTAAAAGTGTTCTACTGGTACAACATTTGTACCATTGTGTTCAACCTAGTAAACATCCATACATCCCAGGTTAGAACAAGAGACTGAAACTAAAGCAGACGGCATATTTTTTAATCATCAGTAAAAGGGATTCTGCTACAAGTTTATGTCGTATGATGCAAGGTCATCTGGTCAATAACTTTCCAATTCAAGTAGGCCGATGCTTAAGAAACCTTAGAATTAATGTGATAAACTAGAAATCTAAATTGACGGGCCAATAAAATAAACGGAATTGTAACTTTTTACATGGATTTACGTTCTTCCTGTACTATTAGGGGGTTGTTTACGTGGTTGGTTTGAGATTAACAACTTAACTTGGCTTTCAAAAATCAGCACTAGTCCAGTTCCATTTTCAGAAGACTTTGTTGGCATCACAACAAATTACAGGGATTATCTTCTATTCTATGGGATTTTGCTTTGGCAATTTTATTTAAAAATGGGTAAATGTCTCTTTAAAAAAAAAAACAAAAAAAAAAACAACACAAGCAGCAGCAATGACTTAAGCAGTTAGGCAAATCCACGCCTCTCTAGGTATAATTCTTTATTATTGCCACTAATAACTAGAACTTATTTCCTGTAATAATATGCGCTCTTTGATTGTTATTATTTGAAAATGTGGTCCCTTTTAAACTTCTTGCCAACTCTAGAGGGAAAAAAACAAATATATAAAAAAAAAAAAAATAGATTAAACAAAAAATGTCACATCTGCAAAACAAATGTAATTACCTGTTTAGTAAAGATTTCATTTTTAAAAAATGCTTCACTATAGGAGGGGAAAGGTTAACATGTTGGGTTGTTGTTGTTTTTTTGCACAATAGAGATATCCCCCCGACCCCAGAAAAAAAATATTTAAAAATAAAAAATATTAAAAAAAAAAACCCCAAAACCAATATTTGATTTTTAAACAGCGGGAATATTAAAGGGAAACTTAACCCTTTCCAAGCAGGAGAGGCCTGAAATATATCACCCAGTAATGCACTGCAGGACCCTCATACAGCAAAGAAAAGAGAGAAAACCCAAAAAAACACTCTCACTCTCTGTACAGTTATAATACAAGGAGCAGGTGTATGCACCAGACATTGAAAATATCTTTGTTATATTCTTTCCACAGTTGTCTTGGTGAATTTCATTTCCTATCATCAATGGTTTTAATGAACTCGACAGCAGCTGTGAACTGCATCCACCAATAGGATTCCTCCCCGCCGAGTCGGTTAGTGTAGAAGTTATTGATGTATTGCACAGTAGAAAGGAGGCAAGGTGGATTGGCCTGCAAAGGGAAAAATTGTTGGTTCGGTTTAGAATTCAGAACTGCATTCCCATCTATTGTGAAGAGAATAACGGAGGGCAATTCATCTTTATGGCATGGCTACCAAAGCTATATGGAATTAAAGGGGCAGTTTCACATGGTTTATTTTCTGTAAGTTGTACTAGTTTCGTACATATGTAAAATGCACTTATTTTTACATTAACACAAATTAAAGTGCTCTTGTAGCATATAGGTCTCCTAATTCAGTGATAGCCAATAAATAGCACTTGGAGAGACAGGCAGCACTGTTACTGTAGTGACACCCATTCATGGATTACACTTTATTTGCAGTGTTTAAGGGGTTAGGAAGGGATGGCCTGATAACACAGGTCTGCTTCTCTTTCTTTACATGCTACAGCACCTGTTTGGCACGGCAGGTAGAATTGCCCCTTTATTTTAAGGCTGCCTATATGGAGAAAGCATGGGATTGGTTTGAACCATACCTTAATTAGAACAAACACCAGCACAGGGACGAAATCGTCAGCTCCAGGGACAGAGTACTCATTGGCCAGACTCAGAAGGTTCATGATGGTGGAACACATGCGCAAAATGCACTGCACCTTGTCCCGTGGGGTCTTGTATGCACTAATGGTCCGTATTTCAGCTTGTGCCGATGGCCATGGGGCTTCCCTTAAATACACCTAGTATGACATAGTAATAAAAGTTGATTCTCCCTCATTAAAGGCATTTTGAAATCTTCCAGACATTGCGATTAACCGATAATACAAAAAAAAAAAAAAACACACACACACACAAAAAAAAGGAAATTTTCACTATATGGACATAAATTATATCAGGTGAATATAAAATTATTTCAGGTGTACAGCTCAAAAAAGGCTGGTGGGAATACAAGAGACATAATTTATTTCAGAAAAAGTTATATAAAAATAAATTTAAAAAAGCAGTGCTTAACCCCTTAGTGACAAGACATTTTCACCTTGACTTTCCCTTGGTGACTGGCTGTTTTGACATTTCTAGGGTGTTTGTGTTTAGCTGTAATTTTCTTCTCTCTCACATACAGTACCCATACAAATTATATGTTGTTTTTTTATCGTCATAAGAAGGGCTTTCATTAGATACCATTATGTTCATCATATCTTCTAATTTACTACAAAAAAAATCATAAAATATGATGACATTTTTTAAAAAAAACACTTTTTCTAACTTTGACCTAAAATATAATTTACACAAATAAAATCATTAAAAAAGACCCCGTCTAAATAGTTTCTAAATGTTCTCCCAAGTTCAAAAATATGCATGTTTCCATATTTTTCGGTATTTTTTTTGCGAGTTATGGGGCAAAAACCAAAAATAGTGTTTTTTGGTTTTTTCCTATATTGATCTTTTGACCCCAACCCGAACCCAAAATTTAACCCTAACACTAAATTTAACCCCAACTCTAATCCTTATAATATCCCTTAATATTTTTTAACTTTAATTTATTTTTAACCCTATCCCTTATGCTAAAAAAGATTTAATTTTAACCCTATAGGCTAATATAGCTAAATAACCTGTTTTTAATTAAATATGTATTTTAAATATTTCCCATTGCAATGCTACTAAACTACCACTCCCCTAGTCAAGTAGCATATTCAGAGCGACGGAAGTGAAGTTACCTTCACTTCCGAAGCTCAGACCGGCAGAGGGCTTAGCCATATTGACGGAGCAGCATGCTCCGTCAATATGGCTCCCCACAATCGCTCTGTGGGGCGATCGTGGGGGTCCCAAAATAGAAATTTCGGTGCTGGCTATTGCCTCGATGTCGAGGCAATAGACCAGCACTGTTAAAGCGGTTTTCGCGATCGTTGATCACGAAAACCGCTTCATTCACTGAAGGACGTGCCAGGCACGTCCTTCGTCGTTAAGGGAGTTTCTCCTAGGACCTGCCTGGCACGTCCTTTGACGTCAAGGGGTTAAAAGATAACATTTTAAAACATTTTGATTTACCTCAGGAATTTGCAGGGCTCTGTGATTGGCAGTCACCACCTTGGACAATCTTTGAATGTGTTCATGCAATACTCTAAAAAAAAAAGCAGACACAGACAATGTTTACAAGACAGACTGACAATAGAAAATGGCCAGTTAAATAAAAATCGTCCCAGCCATTGAAACTGCATATGACCAATGCCATATCACCTTTATATTTTTGCCCTCTTACTGCCTTGTGTGAGTAATGTTGTTTCCCTCCCACCCCCTCTACCTACTGACCCTCTAAATGCCTTGTCCTACCTCATTCCCTCCATACCACTGTACCCACACTATCACATTCGATCACACACCAAAATCCACTAACTTTTTTTCTATTTTTAACTTACTGATCACGCAATACATCTGCATCCTGGTTGGGGTAAAAGGCCAGCTTAAAGATGCGGTTCATGACACTTCGTTCAATGGCGGTCTGAGCATCCTGGAGTTGCTCCTCACTGGCATTTTGCCATATCACATCTTGTGCCATAGCTCCGTAGAGGGATTGTAGGAATTCTTCCACCTGCGCAGTTTTATCGTCAGCAGCAGTCAACTTCTGGAAATCTGAGCAGAGCCGTACATACGAGTTACACTTTACTGTACATGTGGGGATGAAGAACATATATACTTATGTTCTGGTCTTTGGTAACCAAAGAGATGAGAGGGTTATTTGTTTCCAGTTAAGTGAATTTAACCTCTTTGTGACCAATGTCTGTTCTGGACCGTCATGGAGAAAAACTCCCTTGGTGACCGATAACGGTCCAGGACAGTCATGCGGATCGCGATAAAAATGACATGGCTAAGTGTGTCAATACCGAGACACTTCGGCCATGTCCACTGAGGCCCCCCTTTAAAAATCTGGGCACTCTGCCAATCACAGCGCCCGGATATTAATAGCTGTCAAAGCCGGTGCCTGTTTTGACAGCTATAGTCTCTCCCCGCTCCGCGGGGATCGTGGGTAAGGTAGAGACTAAATGTAGTGTTGCAAGTCTCCCCCTGGTCCCCCCCAAGCATTTTTAAATTTAAAAAAGCGTTATTTTTAAAAACACATTTATTGTGCTAATCTCAACCCTTGGGTTAGGATTAGAGTTCATCAAAACCCTAATCCTAGAGTTAGAATTAGAGTTTGTACTAACCCTAAACCTAGGGTTATGGTTAGAGTTAAATAAAAATGTTAAAAATAAATAAATAATATAAAAATAAGAAGTTATTCCGTAGAGGACCAGTGACATGTTATGTCTGTCTGTGGTAATAACAATCTGTGCTTCCTGCTATAGACTACATTCCCTATAATGCTAAGGTAGCTCTTGGCTGGCTGAGCATGATAGGAAATGTAGTCCGCAAGCATTACATAAAAAAGCTACAATGCCCGTATCCTAAATTTGGCCCTGTACCTGCCACATAACCCTATCAAAGCTATACATGTGGGGTACTGCCATAAACAGGGGAAGTTGCTGAACATATATTGGGTGATGTTTGGCAATAACATAGAACAACCCCTTTAAAGTCACACCTAAATTTTAAAGTGTGTGGAAATAAAACACACAAAATGACTAAGCCAAAACTTGTCAAAGATTGATGGTAAAATTACTGAATGAAAAGTTGAATACCCTGAGGTGTCTACTTTATGAAAATGTGTACATTTGGGGGGATTCAGGGTTCATGACAGATATTGGTGTTATATTTTCACGAATGTTATTTATTTTTATTTTTTTTAATTGTTTTGTCAATTCAGGAAGATCTTGGTCATCCCAAATAAAGCCGAAGTTCACCCATAGAAGTCAATGGGAGGACTTTGGCTATAACTGAAATAGCCCAAATCCTCCCAAAATGGGAAAAAATTTTTTTTTTAAAATACACGATAAAAAGTAAAAAAAAAACACAATAAACTAATTAAAATAAAAAACAATAATATGATTGTATATAAATATTTTGGTGTTTAAAATAGATCTACTTTAATTCTATTACACTTTTCTATTCGGTTTTGATGTTAGATGCCGATATTGGCTAGTTGAAAATCTATGTGTTTCATGGCAAAAAGGTCTTGATCCGAACGCTTCGAAAATGCCTGACCTTCCGATTCAGACCCAAATTCAGGGATACCGAGTAGCCATATTTCAGAAGTTTCTGAAATACAGCTATAATGCCCAACTCAAATTCAATTTGGCAAATAAAAATCCAGTCTATAACGAGTCGACCATCTAGTGATCCATAAAGCTATGTGTATACAAAACTATCTGGAGCTCCCATCATGCATCTGAGTTAATATCAGAGAAGGAGAAAACACACAGACATAGAGCAGTGATAGGAATTATAGATGATAAACCACCACTGAACTGACCTTGGATGAACTCCTGGATTTTCTTCTCTTTACTCTCCAGCAGAAGTCGAACACAAACTGTTGTGAAATATCTTGTGGAAACTTCCTTATCTCTCAGGACTCTCTGTAGCAGGCGTTCAAGGTGGGCCTGTGTCCCTTGTAGCCCCTGTCGACACCTTGTTAAGTAGGCAATGTATGATGCCCTCTTCCTATAAAAGGACCAAGTGAAGCTTTAAAGGTTCAGCCATACACTTCCACCAGAAATGCACACGTCAACAAGTAGAAGCACAAATATTACTGGTAGGATAATTACATTTTAGATACAAATCTACCACCGTCAAAGCAAACACTACATTTGTTAAAATTCAAATCATTTTAATAGGAATAATTCAGATTATCAGTGCCAGCTGGGACAGTGCTCCAGGTGATGTAAAACTGTGTAGCGTGGCTTGGCAACTCTGCTGTAAGATGCTGTGTTTCCAGAAATGGATTCCAACCAGGGTGCTCCAGCCTCATACCACGAAAAAGTAGAAAAACTATGAAGGAATTCAAGTGGTCCTCTCTTGTGGGCCTATGATTAAGTGCTCATATGAGATGTCAGAGGTACTGAACAGTAATATCAAGACTAGTACATATGAATAAAGCAGAAGGCAAGGATAACAAGATGGCTGCCATCATCCTCCATTTTATGTCCGTTTTTAAACATCCTTCTATGTGTTAAAATCTTATTCTGTGTCTGAGGATAAAAAAAAAAAAAAAAGTCTTCCACATTCCTAACTCAGGAACAGATATGGTGGCCATTGTTAGTGGAAGGTGTGTGACTCTAGCCAGATTTCATTGTTGATTATTTGTATCTTAGATTTGAAGAATTTAATAAGGGTTATTATAAACACACCTAGTTGATTCAAATCACCCATTAAAATATATAATTATATCACACATTCACTAATAAATATGTAAAGTATAATTAATGAATCCTACATATTAATTAGAATATTGTTTTATTAGTGTGGTATGCATTTTATTATGAGTTCTAATGTGGAATAATAAGAATATTTACTCTAATTTGAAATTGTAGTAACACTTCTATACATTTCAACATATATATTTTCTCACATTATACTCACAATAGCTATAAATCATGACATCATCTCATTTAAATTAAACTCACCCATCACTTTTAATTGGCTAAAAGTTACAGAGAGCAGGGTGTGACTGAGATAAGGTTTGGTTGATAAGTTGATACTTGAGGTGTAGAAGAGAGATTGATTTTGGGAGAGCCACACACTAGTGGGTTGAGAGATGGGATGGGGAGAACTCAGGAATATGAGGCTTTTAATAGCACATGTTCACTTTAACAATAGACATCTCCATACACATAGTATTGAGCTAAGTCCCAGGAGTAACTCCCATCACACCATTCTTCAATTGAAAGAGTCTCAACTGCAAATCAACCTCTGCTGGTAATGTATAAATGTGGTAATTTGTTTCTAGCATAATCTAAATTTTTATGGATGTAATTAGCACATATATTTTGGTAAATTAAGTTTAAATCCCACAATTTATGGGATCTATATGTTTTAGCCTTTTGTTTATCTGTCATCCTTTCTGCAGAAGGAAGCCAGAGGAATTTACTATAGATATTACCTAGAATCATAAGTTCTTATAGTCTAGCTATTCACCCAAATATGCAATATCTAATCTCCAGAGATTATCTAAGATTCTTATTTTTAAAGTCGAAGCTAGAAAGCATACATTGTCATTTACTGGGTTAAGAAATAGCCACTGTGAGTTATACGATTTAGGAATATTACCTTACCTAAGCAGAGTATATGCTGGTAATTTGTAGGTAAATATGGGGTACTATCAGTAACTATTTTAACTACTAATCATCATCAATATAGGTGCGGTTGTATCTAAATAAAATGCATGGCCATCTAGGTGGTCAGAAACGTGACTGCATAGTAAATTATACTACATACATGTTGATACAGCTGAAGAGTTGCATAATTCATGTTTTATTTGATTTATTTGGAAAGCCAAGCATAGTAATACAACTGAACCCCGAATGCTTAACCCTTTCCCGCTTGTAGGACGTTCCATGCCGTCCTACTTTTTAGTGCCTGGAGGCTTGTAGGACGGCATGGAACGTCCCACATTAAACAGCTCATCGCGGCCCCCCGTGATGAGCTGTGTGGCAGCGGGGTCCCCACTGTCAGGTGAGGCCACTTTGACTGCCCTCACTGACACAGAAAATGGAGCCGACGCTCAAAGTGAGCGTCGGCTCCATTTTACAGTAAAAACCTGCAGGACAGCAGACCGTCCTGCGGATAACAACTCATTGCGGCTCCCCACGATGAGCTGTACAGAGGATTCCGCTGCAGGGATCCCCAGTGTCAGATGAGGCTCAGTCCGACTAGGAAATGTAGTGAGCGCTCAAACAGAGCGTTCACTACATCTCCGGCAACCCTGTGTGCCCAAACTTCTGTTATACAAATGTATGTATTTATTAAATAGGTTTAGTTTACCTTCACTCACAGCATTTGGCTGGAGCCAAGAGTAAAAAACAAACAAAACGCTGCATCATTTTAAAGTGTTTGAAACCAGCAAAAAAGAAAATAACGCCAACTGATAACTTGTCCATATAGGGTGTGTGTGACACCACTCTGTGCCGTTATCTTCTGCTATCTCATCATCAACGAGTGGATTCCAGGGAAACTACCTTGATCAATTAATTGATTTCCTTCCGAGCTGATGCCTGTCTGGATTTAGTAATAACAAACAATGAGCAGCTTATCTCAAACATCCAAATAAGTGAACACTTGGGGAATAGTGACCATAAATAGGTTTCGTTTGAGATTAATGCAAAAAAGCAAATTGGTAACTACGCCACCAAAACGCTAAATTTTAGAAGGGCCAACTTTGATGGACTACGGGCATGAATTGAACATTTAGACTGGGAACGATTGTTTTTTGGACTAAACACAGAAGACAAGTGGAATGCCTTTAAGCACACATTACAAAAGTACACATCCCAATATATACCTTTGGGCAGGGCTCGAGTCCTGCAGGAACACGTGGGAACGGCGTTCCTGCACTTTTTTCATGGCAGGAACGCCGTTCCCTTTTGCTCCTGCAGTGGCGGATCTGGATTTGGGCTCTGACTGGCACAATATTACTGGGCATCTGACTGGCACAATATTACTGGGCATCTGACTGGCACAATATTACTGGGCATCTGACTGGCACAATATTACTGGGCATCTGACTGGCACAATATTACTGGGCATCTGACTGGTACACTATTCCTGGGCATCTGACTGGCACACTATTCCTGGTATCTGACTGGCACACTATTCCTGGTATCTGACTGGCACAATATTCCAGGCATCTGACTGGCACACTATTCCAGGCATCTGACTGGCACACTATTCCAGGCATCTGACTGGCACACTATTCCAGGCATCTGACTGGCACACTATTCCAGGCATCTGACTGGCACACTATTCCAGGCATCTGACTGGCACACTATTCCAGGCATCTGACTGGCACACTATTCCAGGCATCTGACTGGCACACTATTCCTGGGCATCTGACTGGCACACTATTCCTGGGCATCTGACTGGCACACTATTCCTGGGCATCTGACTGGCACACTATTCCTGGGCATCTGACTGGCACACTATTCCTGGGCATCTGACTGGCACACTATTCCTGGGCATCTGACTGGCACACTATTCCTGGGCATCTGACTGGCACACTATTCCTGGGCATCTGACTGGCACACTATTCCTGGGCATCTGACTGGCACACTATTCCTGGGCATCTGACTGGCACACTATTACTGGGCATCTGACTGGCACAATATTACTGGGCATCTGACTGGCATAATATTACTGGGCATCTGACTGGCTTAATATTACTGGGCATCTGACTGGCTTAATATTACTGGGCATCTGAGAGGCATAATATTACTGGGCATCTGAGAGGCATAATATTACTGGGCATCTGAGAGGCATAATATTACTGGGCATCTGAGAGGCATAATATTACTGGGCATCTGAGAGGCATAATATTCCTGGTCTCTGACTGGCACACTATTCCTGGTCTCTGACTGGCACACTATTCCTGGTCTCTGACTGGCACACTATTCCTGGTCTCTGACTGGCACACTATTCCTGGTCTCTGACTGGCACACTATTCCTGGTCTCTGACTGGCACACTATTCCTGGTCTCTGACTGGCACACTATTCCTGGTCTCTGACTGGCACACTATTCCTGGTCTCTGACTGGCACACTATTCCTGGTCTCTGACTGGCACACTATTCCTGGTCTCTGACTGGCACACTATTCCTGGTCTCTGACTGGCACACTATTCCTGGTCTCTGACTGGCACACTATTCCTGGTCTCTGACTGGCACACTATTCCTGGTCTCTGACTGGCACACTATTCCTGGTATCTGACTGGCACACTATTCCTGGTATCTGACTGGCACACTATAGAATAGAGGGACAAAATCCTGGCATAGAGGGACAAAATCCTGGCATAGAGGGACAAAATCCTGGCATATAGAGGGGCAAAATCCTGGAATAGAGGGGCAAAATCCTGGCATATAGAGGGGCAGAATCCTGGAATAGAGGGGCAAAATCCTGACAGAGGGGCAAAATCCTGGAATAGAGGGGCAAAATCCTGGAATAGAGGGGCAAAATCCTGGAATAGAGGGGCAAAATCCTGGAATAGAGGGGCAAAATTCACAGAATTTTCGGTTAAATATATAAATGGGGGGGGGGGGGGGGGGGTTGCAGTGGATTTTGTGTGAGTTCCCACACTTTGTTTTTTCAGGACTTGACCCCTGCCTTTGGGAAACAAATACAAAAGACACAAATCAAAACCAACGTGGCTTACCGTTAACGTGAAACAGGAAATGCAAAACAAGAAAATGGCATTCAAACATTATAAAAGCAAGGGATCAGAATTATCATTTATAAAATACAAAGATGCCAACAAAGCCTGCAAAAAGCCAATTAAAATGGCTAAATTGGAAAACTAGAAAAGGATTGTTAAGGAGAATAAAATTAACCCCAAATTTTTTTTATAAGTATATAAATGGAAAAAAGCTAAAAAGGGAAAATGTTGGGCCCTTGTTATCCCAAATGGGAAATTTGGTAAGTGAGGTCAGAGAGAAAGCAGACATTTTAAATACTTTTTTTCCTTCTGTTTATACTAAGGAAGAACAGATGGATGGGCCCCTGCTACCGGAAGTTACGGAACAGTCACCGCAAACATGGGATTGGCTAACACAGGAAAAAGTGCTTAAGCAATTAAACTCTGTTAAGATAGACAAAGCCCCAGGGCCAGATGGTATACACCCAAGGGTACTTAGAGAGTTAAGCATAATTCTGGCCAGACCAATATTTGATGATATATTATGAGATTCTTTCAGTTCAGGTATAGTGCCAACAGACTGGCGAAAGGCGGATGTCATTCCAATATTTAAAAAGGTATCAAAAATCTCTGCCGGGTAATTATAGGCCAGTGAGCTTGACATCTGTAGTGGGGAAATTATTTGAAGGATTGCTAAAGGTGTACTCTCAAGAATACATCTTGAATCAGAATATAATTTGTAAAAGTCAACATGGTTTTGTGAAAGACAGGTCTTGTCAAACAAACTTAATAACATTCTATGAAGAAGTCAGTAAAAATATATAGATCTAGGTGTGGCAGTTGATGTGATCTATTTGGATTTTGCTAAAGCATTTGATACAGTTCCACACAAAAGGTTACTCTACAAATTGAGAGAAATAGGATTTGGGGCAAATGTATGCATTTGGATTGAAAATTGGCTAAAAGATAGAACACAGAGGGTTGTCGTAAAAGGAAAAGCCTCAAATTGGACCAGGGTATTGAGCGGAGTACCTCAGGGGTCTGTTTTGGGACCTCTTGTTTTTAATTTGTTTATTAATGATCTTCCACGATGTGCTGAGAGCCGTGTCTCAGTGTTTGCTGATGACACAAAATTAGGTAAGGTAATAAAGACTAATCTTGATGTTTTTTCTTTACAGGAAGACTGGGGGGACAGAGTGGGGGACTGGGCAAGAAAGTGGCAAATGAGGTTCAATATAGACAAATGTAAAGTTATGCATTATGGGAAATAATAAAGCAACATATACGTTAAATGTTATTTCCCTGGGAAAAACTACTAACGAAAAGGATTTAGGAATCATTGTAGATAACAAACTTGGCAACAGAGCCCAATTCCAGTCAGCAGCTGCAAAGGCCAATAAGATGTTGGCATGTATAAAACGAGGTATAGATTCACGGGAGGAGGACATCATCTTGCCTCTTTACAAATCAATGGTAAGACCTCACCTTGAATATGCAGTACAGTTCTGGGCACCAGTCCTTAAAAAGGATATTAAGGAACTAGAAAAAGTGCAAAGGAGAGCTACAAAATTAATAAGGGGATTGGAGGATTTTAGTTATGAAGAGAGACTTAAAAAATTGCATTTATTTACTTTAGAAAAAAGGCGTCTTAGAGGGGATATGATAACATTATATAAATATGTGCAGGGCCAATATATAGAGAGCTCTCCAGGGACCTGTTCATTAGCAGAAATGTACAAAGAACAAGAGGTCACCCCCTGAGACTGGAAGAGCAAAGATTTCATAGACAGCAAAGGAAGGAACTCACTGCCAAAAGAGGTAGTGCTATCAACCACGATAGATGCATTTAAAAATGGTCTGGATGTTTTTTTAGAAAAGCAGAACATACAAGGCTATTAATAATAGAATAAGCATTAATAATAGAGCTTATTGATCCAAGGAGAAATCAGATTGCCCTTTTGGAGTCAAGAAGGAATTTTTCCCCCTAGGAGGCAAAATCCAAATTAGCTTCCTTAGGGGTTTTTTGCCTTCTTTTGGATCATAAACGCTGGAATAGGTAGATGGGGTGAACTTGATGGACTGGTGTCTTTTTACAACCTAAATTACTATCTTACTATGTTACTAACCAGATAGAAACATAGAATGTGTCGGCAGATAAGAACCATTCGGTCCATCTAGTCTGCCCAATTTTTATTTTTTTTGAGTACTTTTATTAGTCTCCCGTTCCCGGTCTTATGGCTAGGATAGCCTTGTGTCTATCCCACGCATGCTTAAAATCCTTGACTGTGTTTACCTCTACCACTTCTGCTGGCAGGCTATTCCATACATCCACTACCCTCTCAGTAAAGTAATACTTCCTGATATTACTTTTAAATCGTTGCACCTCTTATTTAAGACTATGTCCTCTAGTTGTGGTAGTTTTTCTTCTTTTAAAATATACTCTCTTCCTTTACCGTGTTGATTCCCTTTATGTATTTAAATGTTTCTATCATATCCCCCCTGTTACGTCTTTCCTCCAAGCTATACATGTTAAGATGCTTTAACCTTTCCTGGTAAGTTTTATCCTTCAACCCATGAACCAGTTTAGTAGCCCTTCTCTGAACTCTCTCCAAAGTATCAATATCCTTCTGGAGATACGGTCTCCAGTACTGCGTACAATACTCCAAGTGAGGTCTCACCAGTGCTCTGTACAATGGCATGAGAACTTCCCTCTTCCTACTGCTAATACCTCTCCCTATGCAACCAAGCATTCTGCTAGCATTTCCTGCTGCTCTATTGCATTGCCTACCTACCTTCAAGTCCTCTGAAATTATTACTCCTAAATCCCTTTCCTCAGATGTTGAGGTAAGGACTGTACCAAATAGTCTATATTCTGCTTTTGGGTTTTTACGTCCAAGGTGCATAATCTTGCACTTGTCCACATTAAATGTCAGTTGCCACTGCTCTGACCATTTTTCTAGTTTAGCTAAATCATTTGCCATTTGGCTTATCCCTCCATGAATATCAACCCTGCTGCAAATCTTTGTATCATCAGCAAAAAGACATACTTTGCCAACAAGACCTTCTGCAATATCACTAATAAAAATATTAAAGAGAATGGATCCAAGTACAGATCCCCGAGGTACCCCACTAGTAACAAGACCTGGCATCGAATATACCCCATTGACTACAACCCTCTGTTGCCTGTCACTCAGCCATTGTCTAATCCATTCAACAATATTGAAATCCAAACTCAAAGATTTCAGTTTATTGATAAGCCTTCTATGTGCGACAGTGTCAAAAGCCTTACTGAAATCTAGGTAAGCAATGTCTACTGCGCCACCCTGATCTATTATTTTAGTCACCCAATCAAAAAAATCAATAAGATTAGTTTGGCATGATCTCCCTGAAGTAAACCCATGCTGTCTCTGATCTTGAAATCCAAGATGATTTTCACACACCGAGAACATTATTACGCTTCAACAAAAGTTGTCAAGTCTATGTGCCTGTTCAGTTCATAAACAAAATAAATAGATTAAGCCCCTCCCAGAATACCCAAACTCTACCTTTCATGTAGTCACTTACCCTTAAAGGGACTGTTTCACCCAAACATTGGTTTTACTGTGCATGTAGATAAAAAAAATGATCTATGCATTGTGTAAGAAATACTGCAAACAAATGGCGATATTAGGAGAAAGGGTTTTTTTAAATGCATCTGTGGAGTCTCCTTCTTATGACATCCCCTGTGGTTTAATATGCAAATTACACATTTCCCATTGAGAAAAAAAAAACTGTTCATTTGCATATCAAGCCACAGGTGATGTCATAAGCAGGAGACTCCACAGACACATTTGGCAATTCTGCTAATACAATGTATAGATCACTTTCAATCATTTCTTATTCTCTACATTCTCAGTAAAAAAAACAAAAAACAATGTTTAATTGATACAGTTGATCAATTGATACCCTTGGAGATGGTTTCCTGCTATACCCACTGCGACCAAGATATACCATATTAAGTAGTTTGTGAAATATAGGCTTATGAGCGAGAACATACTATTTCCAAAGTAAGTTTGTGTCACCACACAATGGCTACACAATTCTCCTAAACTCAAAGATCAGGCCCAAAGAGGTGAGAATGCGCACTCTCACTATACCTGTAATCTTCTGCTATTGACACCAGGATCTTGCTGCAGGTGCGGCTGTCAAAGCGGCTCACACACCGCATGGTCTCCTGTATCTGAGCCATGAGGTTTTTGTCTTGCAGATTTATCGCCTCTGCCAGCTGGACTTTAAGGAAGCATACAATCTCATTCTCTGTAATGAAGAGGGATGGACAGTTATCACAGGAGGAAGAAAAGGTTACATAAACACATACCCTTGCTGAAATATCACGCTAGGCTCTTTTATACTGCTCCCTAACCTCATAGGAATCTCACTTCTAACTGGAGACTAAAAGGTTTGCCATTGTGGGGGAAAACTTTCACTGTGCAATATTAGATAGATAGTAGTCGCTTGTGCTTTACCCTGCTTCAGCGGGGTTCCAAGAAGGGGAGTATCCCCCTTAACCGAACAGACCCGTTGAAAAATATTCCAGGTCATTTAGGATAATGGATCTTTGGATATGGGACACACAACCTGTACTTCCTTAGTGTAATTGTCATGTAATAATTATATGCAGTCAAAAACGACAAAGTTGGCAGCCGAACCCAATGCAAGAGCATCTGCCGGCCTCCAAACTAGGATGTCGGTATCCCACAATGCTTAAGTTCTACTTGCACGCTAAGCTCTCCGAGATGCCAAAATTAGTGCTTGGGAGGATGGCTGCACATCAAAGTTGGGTAAGTAGGTCTCTTGACCTACCAGTTTGGTTTAAACAATGTATATATATTATCAGGGAACTAAAATAGAAAATAGTAAGGCTCGCTTTCTAAAACAAAGTTGTTTGAAAGGAATCATGGACACTGAAACATTATTGCTAGAGCTAAAATTCATCAAGAGGAAAAACCATTATGATTTAGCTAGTTTTTGAGTTCCCCAATAAACCAGGCCAGGATTGGCTTATTCAGGGAGCTGTACTTAGTGGCTTACCTTCAGGGTCATTGTGGTCTGGGAGACCATTCCGGGTGGAATGAGAAAGCATTGGAAACGCAACAGAATCAGCAGAACAGAGAGCCATTCGCAGCTTCTTCTTTGCATCCCTTGGACAGTAAACACAGATCGATAGCAAATCATTAATGTGGAAGGAGCAAACCACTTAACACAACTCTTGCTTCTATTAAAAAAAAAAACCCCACAAGTGCACAGTGTAACCTAAATGTATTTAATAACTGCATAGATTTTTTTTAATACAGTATAACCTAACCCAACCCAACACTAGAATGCAGGCATTTTGGAGGAGGTGGCGAACAGATGTCCAGGACAGCAGATATATTTGGGAACCTTGCCCAGGTAGGTTAGCATGCTTTAGGTTATCGGGCCTTATGCATTATAAGTAATGTAGAGATTGCACTATATAATTAATAATCTCCTGTTGATTACTGTAAAGTGGTTTTAGAAAAAAGTTATTGCAATCACAATATTAAGAGAGTGTTTGCAATGAGGCCGTCTTACGCTTAAATTTCTCACACATCCGATAAATATGTACAATAACTAAAGAAAATAAAATTTAACAACAATCACCATGCATCTGAAAAGATTGCACATACCTATATGAGAAGGCAGATTCTTGCCGATGTGCTGATTGGCTGGCAGAATCTGGGAGGTCATCTGAGGTCATGTTCTGTAGAGCATCATCTCGGGGAGAATCATGGAGACTTTCTCCATCACCCACCACATCTGCTAGCAAAACAGACACACACACTAACAGAACGCAATGGCCACTTACTAGATTTATTAAATGAAAGTTTCAGCTTGTTGAGATGAGAAGAAATTACAGAAATGAGCAATGATTCTTTGGTTATCAAATATATGCAGCTAATTAAGCTATAATAAGCCAGGTAGATCATCCACACACCCATGCTAGGGTTCATTTGTTTAAAAAAGGAAGCATATAAATTATGCAGAATGTAAAAAGAAAATATTGTAGATGACAAACCATAAAGAAATGTGTTACTCTTTCCCATTTTCTCTATATAGTTTAATGATAATGTAACTGCTAAAGCCCTTGGATCACATCTGTCCTCCATGGGACCTATTCACTAAAATTTTAATTTGGGGAGAGGAGGGCAAATTTGACTTGGTCTCCTAAGTGAAATTGGTCTTTACATTTCAACACCCTCAAGCTCTTTTCCAAATTAAAATTTGCCATCCAACACGGCAATGATTTTGCCGCAAAAAAAAAAAAAAATCACTTCTCAGCTCACCTACTCTAGTCCCATTATTTCTGGTGGGCGAAAAATTACACTAGATTTGACCGTCGATGAGGAACCAGGAAGAAAGAAAAGAAGGGAAAAAAAAAACCCAACACGCTTTGAGAAAATAAAAAACAACATTATAATGGGAAGAAAGTCGACCGTTGCGAGTTTAGAGAGTAGATCAACTCACCACGTCTCAGTCTGGGATATAAGGGGGTGGGGGTTAATCTCAACCTTCAAATGCGAATTTAAATGAATAGCACCATCTGAGCAGATATAATAAAGCTCTATGTAGTCATTCATTACTTAAAGCCAAGTGCCACCAATCCATGTGTCTCTATCAGTTGTACTACCACAATAACTGTGGAGCATGATGTAAGATGTAGCATGAAAGCAAGTGACTTTCTAGTTTCATTTTACCTGCTCCCTCATAGGAGACAGAAGCACCATCATTGGGGCTTGTCCTCTTCATAGCATTCCTGTACTTGTCCAGAATATCCTCGGCTGCCTGAGAATGAGGGCCAAGCCTTGAGGACGAGTCATCTGAAATAATAAGCACAAAACATGGTGTGGAATTACAGACTCTTTGTTTGCAAGAACTAGAGTGAGAAATAATTTTACAGATGTCAGATTTCATAAGCTTCTAAAGCAAGTATTCACACTGATCCATTTGGTTTATGTATAGGCTATAGTAGCTTAACTGGTTTAATCAGCAACTTATCTTTGGTTATACACAGAGTGACTGAATTGTCCAACTCACTAATTACTTCTTGACATCCGTTTAAAATATCTGCAGAATTAAAGCCCAAAAAACACCAAAAAACAATAAGACCCTGAGATCCAGTTTCTTTTTTTTTTTTAAATGTGAAACAAATAAGAACCAAAACAAAAGCAAATATGCACAACAAAACACCAAAGGTCTACTAAATGAAGAGAGAATTGCGATGGATATTTCAAACTTTAGGCCAGTTGAATGGGAGATTTTTTTCTAACTGTTACTTTGGCCTAAAGTTTGAAATATCCATCTCAGTTCCCTGCAATTCTCTCTTTAATTGAGTAGACCATCTAAGAAACTTCTGAAATTTGACATCTATAATGCTCTCAAAACCTAATGACAAAGATCTCTCTAATTAAGTAAAGGTAGATTAACGTGTATAGGAGTTAAGGTTCTTTATCAAGCTGGTCAAGTTCACATCATGAATCATACAACAGTCTACACAAAGAATAGAAGTTTAGCATGTAAATGTGTAGGCGTACTGGTGTTAAATTCAAGAGTAACAAAAAATACAGTATTATAGATAATAAGTGCTGCTGAATATATTCACCTGTGATTGAGAATCGATCGATCCCCAAGTCATCCTTCTCTTTATCCTGTTTTTCCTTTTTCCTAAATGGAATGGGTGCTGGAATTTGGGTAGAAGTATATTTGTGTTACTAAGACAATATCATGTTTTTCAAAGGATTTTACTGCAAGATGCTTTATTCCACAGATTGTTTACTTCAAGGACAACTGTAGTCATATGTGAACAGATAAAAAAAAATCTACATTAAATAAAAGGTTCGTTTTTAATTCATTGATGAAATGGGTCTTCCCCCTCGGTTTCCCACCCCAATCAGGCAGCGAGAGTCTCAGCAGCATGCACAGTGCAGAGGGTTATGGGACAACTTACAGACAATCTGATAAGGCTGCAATCTATTGGCTGCCTCAGTCATTATGTGACTATGCACCAAGCACAAGACATGTTTGCCATTTTTTGGACATCTCTTGGTATATTTTCAGTCACTGTATGGGTGTTACTGACACTCATTACAACTTTTACAATTTAAATTTTCGAATACTAAGTAATTTGTGTGTTTTTTTGTTTGTTTTTTACCTAAAGCAGCCAAGCCTCGCTTTGTAAGTCCACTTTCACCTCTACTTGTCATTAAAAGCCTACAAATTATTAATGTCCTCATCAGGTGAAATAAAATCCTATGTATTATCAAAGGCACCTAAAAACCACATCTCTTCTATAATAAAAATTAGTATTTTTTTTAACAATATAGTGTTAAGTTACCTTTTGGCATTGCAGACACAAAACGTTTCCTCCACCATGGTTTGTTACGGTCTGATCTCTCATCATCACTATCTTTCCTATCTTCCAGCTGAAAGAAAACATGCACATTGCTCCTTTCTTGCTTATAGGGATTTTTGGTGGATGCATGTGATTATTCTAGGTGAAGAACTTCATATAACAGTCATCTGGTATAGAAGGCGAGTGCTCTCTCAGCATACCAACCTACACAATCCTATTTCCCCTTGAATTTCAATTTAGGCCCTACATCACAAATAAGTTTTGAATGATATCCCTCCCTCCTTTTACAAAATAAATGGCTCAATGAGACAGCTGTCCTAACGATTGTGTGATATTTGCTTGTGAAGTCAAAGTTAAGAGATGAATTTGTGGGTTCAGCCATCCATTTCTAGGATAGCTTCACAAGAGTCGAATTTATCAGAGGTTCTAGAGCAGTGACAGCTAACAGGTTACTCCAGCTGTTGTGGAGCTGCAACTCCCATAATGCTTTGCAGTCCTCGTTCCGGGTAGCCATTATGGTAGTTGTAGTTCTCCACAACAGCTGTAGAGCTACCTGGTGGGTATCCTTGCTTTAGAGCGAGGTGGAAGGAACAATGAAAACGCACCTCTCCTCTTGAGGAATCTTTGCTAGGGGAAGACGAAGAGGACAGTGATGCATTAATGAGGGCAGATGCTGCCAGCCCTGTGGTTCCAGGTGGCAGTTCCCGCTCTTCGTTACCCCCTCGCCGAACCCAACCAGGATCACTCATCGGCCGCCTCATGGATGATGCAATATCTGAGCTGCGGCTACGCACCAATCTCTCTGGGCAGGAATGTCTTTGTCTATATGCATCAGAATCAGTGGGAATAAAGACATGAGAGCCAAACATGGGCAATCGGGCCTCGTTTCCTCCCAATGCTCCTTCCATGATGGGTGGGTCTGGAGGTGGATGTGATGGTCTGGCATAGTGTACTTTAGGACGCACCACTGCAAAGAAACAATGAAGCAGCATTCACACGGACGGTGATAAAACACACACAATCTTAACTAGTAACCCTTTCAGTTACGATCTTAATAGTTTTGTTAATAAATATTTTATGATTATGTGAAGTCCTTTTCAAGTGGCTAAGATAACTTTTGTGCAGCAGTGATGTCACTAGAGGGGTGCAGACCGCAGAGGATGACACCTGAAGCTGCCATCCTCTGCAGCAGCTGACTGACACCCACACTTCATGGACCACATATCTGTCCTCTTTGTAAAGCCATACTCACAAGTGTCTATGTGTCCCGTGAGTACTCCCACTGTTATATACAAACCCCCTTTAGGCCCCCAAATTGAAATGGGGAGGGAGGGGGGGGGGCACCATGAGTTACTGCACTGGGTGACACCAACCTTAGTAATGCCTCAGACACACATTAGGGTCAAACGGTCTAAAAACAACTTTAAATATTATATTTACAAAACGTTTGTATATACAGGTTTCAATTCTCTTCTTGTGCGAAGCAATTGTTGCAATAAATGCATTAGGTTTAAGATTATTTTTTTTTATAATATAGATTTAATACCTTACTGTCCATGACATATCAATATGGACAATATGCATATAAGAGGTCACAACAGCAAGCTTGCTATCCAACACTAATAAATGGGTAAATTCCACTTATATGCTTCCTTTCAAGTAACATGTTCAAACAAAGACACACTAAATTAACATGTTACCTTCACCAGTTGCAGGAGCCAGGGGGTCAAACATGGCCAATAAGGAATCTGTCTGCGTGGGAGGGGATGTGATGTGAGGAGTTCCTGTGTAGAAAAAAAAAGATATTTTTAATTAAATGAGCTCAGGTTGCAGACAGTGCCTGAAATTCTACAAAATACAATTTAACCTAATCAGATTAGATTGGGTGCTTTCAGTATGCAAATCCCCATGACGCCACTACCATCAGGACCTTAAAAAGGGACTAAAACTGCAGTTAGAATGGTTCACCACTGAACCATTCAAAAAATATACAACCTCCTAATCTTTGCAAAAAAATGTATTTATTCTGGTCAGACATTCTAAGCCGCCATGTCACAGAGCTGCTGTTCTGTTACCTGACCAGAATGATTGGTGCGGTCTCATCTCCTACCCATCTATTGGCTACATGCAGTGCAACTGACACACACACCAATGACACTGGCATTTCTCTGCAAGATGGCAGCTTCTTCATCTATACATTTGCACAATAGTAAGGCTGCTATCCTGCATTGGCGGGCGCATCCCAGCAAACCCTGAACGGAAATTACAGTGGTCACATAGAATGAGGTTTCTCGTATTAACCTCACCAATGCTTCCCATTTACACCTGCAAGATATCATGCAAGCTGCCCACTGTCTCCTGAACAACCATTCGTATTCCCCGCCTTCAATCTTTTACACGTCCCTCGCAACTCACCACTTCAAAGAGGAGTTTACAACTTCTCCAGCTCAAAACAAGCCTTAAGAAACCTCTGCATCAGAAAACAAATTGTAATGTAATAAGATGTAATTATCCTCATCTGATGAGGTCATAATGCTAAAGCTTCTATTCTACTCTTGTGAAGTCATGGTACTAGAACGGCTTTCTTGTCACAGGTTAGGTCACAATACTGGAACAACCATCATACACTGGTGAAATTCCTTAACTTTCTATGCAATTATGCGATTACACCGTGTTAAAAAAATAACAGTACAGACACTGCTTAGTGAATAAAAGCTTCTCAGCAGGCTACTGCCCTTAACAAGCTGTTTTAGAAGAACAAAAAATATTCTTTTCAGTCCTCTTTCTTGGCTTTCTCATCAGTGCGGCCTAGTCTATTATGAGCAGGTCCATGCTGCAGCTTAAATGGACAGTATACCAAACCTGCAAACAACTCATTTAGAGTTCTGTTTACAGCAACAACAACAAAAAAGATCATAGTGTAACAGAGTGACAGCATGCCAATTACGCAAAAATGTAAATAAATAACAAAACAAAAAAAGTTAGAGACATTAACATTTAAAGGTCTTTGTTTCGTACCCGTTTCAGAATGTATGTTATCTGTTTCTCTACTTAGCTTTTCAATTCTCTCATTATTAAGTAGACCTTATTTAAAAAAAAAAAAAATGTGTTACTCTCTGAACACCCACCATGCACAGAGTCTTCCCCCTCAGGGCTTGTTACAGAGTCCTTTCCTCCACAATCGGAGCTGCATTCAGAGCGCAGGTCCTCTGTTTTGTTAGGAATGTCCTCAGATGTTGCACTGATGCCTGGAGAAAACAGAATGGATTCCATCATTTTCTTAAGACCGACAGCTGTATGCTACACGCTCTTCTAGGGATGCGTATACATATACTTCACTACACATAGAGGACATATAGAGAAATATATAGATGCCAAAGCTGGAAACATGGGTGGATTGTGCAAAGCATGAAGAATAGTGGCAGGAAGGGTGAAATGAGAACAAAGGCAGTACATGCCATCTCACCTGACACTACACTGAGCCCTGGGGTGCTAGGCCTGGAGCTGACCTCTCTCACCTCCGTGTCATCAGACGTGCTCCCCAACCCAGAACAGCTCTCCAGCTCCTGTAGCCGCTCTTCCTGCTTCAGATCAGGTGCTTCTAAACAGAGAGCACCTGTGAGTCATGAAGAGGCATTGCTACTTCTATCTGGTAGGCTGTGATGTGAGGTTTGACAACAAAAAAACGCACCACTTAACCCATCCCATCAGGTATGATTTACACACTGGGACTCACCGGAGTCGCTGGGGAGTACCTCCACGCTCCACGCCTCACTGGTGGTCTCTGATATGGTGGATCCTGTGCAGGGGTCAAACAATAAGGAACCGGAGCCTGGCAGACAAAGCAGGCTGCCCAACATATTCTCTGCTGCACCTAGATATTAGGAGACACGGAAAGTTAGGATTAAAACGGCACTTAATGTGCATCCCTTGCAGGAGTTTCCTAGTCCGCACAACATGCAAATGTTGATCAGAGTTTAACACAGGGCTCAACCAAACCTGGGCGCCAGGTCGTTATGGCAACCAGGAAGAGAGGCCTGGCGCCAAGGTATTGCCATCTACATGGCCCCGCTGGGACAAATATAAATTTGTTCTGTGGAGTGCAGCACAAGGGCGCAAAGTCTATGCCGGCTGTACAAACTGACAACGCCACCCCCTCATGTCGTGCTCTGTCAGAGCGCCAGGTGTCACGTGACATCCCGGAGCTCAGCAGGAAGAACCATGAAGATGACCAGTCCAGACTGCAAAAGTGACCACATCCCCTGCAATGAGGTAAAGCAGCAGGGAGGGGGGGGGACATGAACTATACTTTTTTTTTCCTCCCTTCTCATGCCCTCTACCATAATCCCAAAGGCTACAACTTTTGTTTGACATCAGCATGGCTAATACCAATTTAATTTGGTCTGTAATGGCTCAGCACCATAAATACACCAGAACTGATCATAAGGAGCTACATCATATTTAGAATGTTCCCAATAAAAACTCTGTTTTAGAAGATTTGCTTATTATTTATAACTTCTAACTCTTCATAATTTGTATAAAGAAGAAGGTGTGCCGGGTAGACGCTAGGCTCACCAGCGATCTCCTGCAATCGGTCTTCATCGATGTTCGGGTCGAAATCGCTGCCAAGTACGTCTGTACTCCAAGTCTCACTAACGGTCTCTGAGATGTCTCGGTCTTCAGTTAGCCCCATCATATCCCGAATTTCGAATTTGCGCAACTTGTCATCTAGGTTGTCTTGGGTGGTAGCTACAGTTCAGAATAACACATTCCATGACAAAAACAGAGTTAGCAAGACTATGTGCCCAGACAATGCAGAATAGTAAGTCTACTTTACAAGTAATGATGATGTAGATTTTCTTTCCGTTTTACACACTAAGGGCTTTATTCATGAAAGAAAGGAATTGAGAAGGGAATTTCAAACTTAAAAAGGACAAAAACCCACATATTTGATGATTACGTGAGGATAGGCAAGCACAGCATTAGCGCAGGGCTTTACAATTATTTATAGACTTCAGGAGCCAGCCTAGTTGTTTTTAAGAGCTAGGAAAGATTAGTTCCATGTAAAGCAATCCAAATAGTCAGGAGCCAGCAGAATGGATTTTAGGAGCCATGGCTTCCTGGCAATGATCGGCAATGAAGGTTAGAGTAGCAACACCTTCTGCCAAAAGCAACATGGCACAGATGGTTGAGAAGTTCTAGACACAACGTTCTTTTGTTCCCCGTTTACGTGCTCACCTTGCTCATGTTCTAACAGCTGCAGGGCTTCTACGCCGTTACTCCCTGATGGTCCTGCTCCCAGCTCAGAGACAGATTCGCCTTCCAGATCCAGAGACGAGACCGAGTTGGAGCGGTTTGAAGGACCTGTTGAACACGGATTTTCCTCTTCTGCTTTAATGGCATTTCCATCCAAATCACAAAATATTTTTATTGATCTCAAAAATAAGCAGGTCATTTAAAACAAAAAATTAAATGGATCTATACATTGTACTGGCAGAAAAATCGAAAGAAAATGCATAGGTTAAGAGAGAAAAAAAATCTGTCTGTGCTGTCTCATGTTTATGACATCACCTCTGGTTACCTAATGTCAATGTGTAATTTGCATATGAAAACACAGGGCATGTCAAACAGGAGACCGCACAGGCACACTTTTGTTAATATATCCATTTGCTTTCAATTCTCCAAAACAATGCATAGGTCAGGTTTGACCATCTTTTATTCTATACATTCACAGTACAAACAACACTTTGGAGACAACTTAAAGGGACACTAAACTTTACTTTTCACTTGTGCTTCTAATAGCCTAGAACTACTGTGTCTCAGCTATGAGACACAGCAGAGAGTAAACCCATATATAGATCTGTTAAGATACAGGTCTGGTTTAGACACCAGACCAGGACATATTTTTAACCCTTGCTTCATACAAGGAAACCAGGGTTAAAAAACGGTTTAGTTGTCCTACAAAGACTGGAAAGAATTTCTTAAAAATTAAAAAAAACACACAACGTGTCTAAAATTTTATTTAGACAAGAAATACTGGAAATCTAAATGAAGACAATTTTTTTTATACAAGTGTCGGTATTATCCTAAAATAATCTTTTATATGCCTATTTAACACCCCAATGTTCATCATAAAAACAGAAATACTGTATATGGACCACCAGTAATGTGCCCAGAGTACGATAATACTAAAAGGCAACACGAATATCAAATGTGATGATTAAAAATGAAGAAAAAAAACAAAAACAAAAAACACACACACACACACACACACACACACACCTTTCCTCAATTTTGTTCAACTAAGATTGCTTTCCTGCAGAGATATTTTGGTCATTCCTATTTTTCTGCTGCTGTGACAGACATGCAGTATGCTGTCATGCCAGCAGAGGGAAGCAGATGCAAACTTCGAATCTTCTCACATACGTTTGGGAATTTCATTCACTGATAAGCTTACAAGTCAGCAGAAATCAAAATGTCACAGCTATTTTTATACTTTTTTCTATTTTTGCCTATTATATCATGAAATAAAACGGTAATACATACAGATAAAGATAGGGGCGTCTAACGGCCTGTTAGACAGCAAGGTGCGGTGTTCTTTCAAATTTCTCGAGCAAATTCTACTGCATAGGCGCAGTAGAATTTGCTCATTGAGCACCACAGCGCATGCGCACACAGTTACGGCTGTCAATCAGCCGTAACTTTGGCAGAAGTGCGCCTGCGCGAGGGACACACCACCTCTGGATCAGCTGCAGTGACAGGTAAGTATAAGCGTATTACTCATTATTGTAATTTAGTGACATGCTACACTAGTAAGTGGAAGACACACACGGGGGACACACGGGAGTCTAAGGTGCCGATCACAACTCCCATCAAGAAGAGCCATACCCCGCCCCCCGTGTGTGTCTTCCACTAGCATGTCACTGATATAAGTTTTACCAATTGCTTGCGACGCTAGTAAATGACAATAATCAGTAATACTCTTATACTTACCAGTCACCGCAGTGATCAGAAGGGGGCGTGAGGTGGTGTGTGTCCCTCGCGCAGGCGCACTGCTGCCAAAGTTATGGCTGATTGACTGCAGTAACTGTGTGCGCATGCGCTGTGGTGCACAATGAGCAAATTCTACTGCGCCTGTGCAGTAGAATTTGCTCGAGAAATTTGATAGAACAGCGGCCCTCTTGACTTAACTGACCAAATTCTCATTATCCCCATAAATGTATATTTTTGTTTCAATAAAAGTTAAAACGTGTTTTGAGCGGTTTTTGTATTACTACTGAATAAGCCATTTCCTACGACTCTCAAGCTATATTTCATCAGTGTATATAAGGAAAACGAATTCGGCCCACATCAGAAACTAGGAAACCGCTTTTCCATAACATTCACTGAAAGCTTTCTTAAAATGTAAACATTCACCTTCTGAAATGCCTTCTAGATTATCACTGCAAAGAGAGAAGCGCAGGGTCTTGTCCGGCTTCCCATGAAGCTTAGGGTCATCTACGGGTACATCTGCCTGCCCTCCATCCACTAGCTGCATATTGAGAACCTAGATTAATAAAAAGCATATATTAGTATATAAGTTAACATAAAGTTGCACATGTTCCTGCACCAATCTTATTAAATGGTAAGTAAGCAGCTTCTAACACTCCAGTGTACCCAAATCACTAGAAACATCATAGAAAATATAGTTATAGTTATAGCGCTACCGCCTATAACACGATTATGGTTATAACGCTATGGATCCATCAGATCACCGGATCTCACCAAAACTTGTAATGCGAATGTATGGGGAGATTTAACATCGTGATCCGACTGAAATTGCAATGTTATGCAGTAGCTCCTAAGCCACCTAGTTAATATCCCCTCTGTTGGGGACATTCAAAAATGAGGGTCTTTCACTAACAGGGAAGCATCATGTCTGCCAGTCATAGGATAAACTTGCATTTATCTGGTATGTAGTTTAAAGGACAACTTTTTTCTTGGGGGGGGGGGGGGGGGGGTTTACTTTATGCTATTATCCACAAAGTCTTTAGCCCCTACTACTTTCATTTCCGACCCCTTGGCGCAGTTGTGCTGGGGACACAAATAAACCAAGGGGCTGAATGTGGGCATCCGAATGGCTTGTGTATGATGGCTGTTATGTACGCATTCACGATTGTGTCTTTTAAACGAAAGCAGAAACAATGGCGACTACATTTCCCATGATTCTGCGGTGGAAGAGGCCTAAACCGCACATGCGACTGCAATTCGGCAGTCAGGTATTTTTCGAATTGCATTACTGACACAATTACATTAATAGCTAGGTGTGTAAGACAGCATTTCCTAGGAGTTTCTATTATGGCTGGTCAGTCAAACAGAGCTGTGGCTGCCATTTATTGAACACTAGCCCTTTAAGTATCTGCATTCCTTTCTGGAGTAGTAACAAGCCTGTGCAAGATATACGCACTCACAGCTCATTGTAATCTATTCATTACCAAAGGAGATTACTTCAGGAAATCTGTGTGAGAAAAACCAGTTTACATCGTTACTGAGAGAAAAAAAACTGAGAATTATAGTGGATTGCAAAAATATTTGTGGTCTGCACCTTTTAACCTTGTGAAGAGAGATGTATGCCAACAGATACATGTGACTCCAACACTGTGGATTTAAAGAGGCATTCACTAGGACATACCTCATTCTCGGACATCATGCCTGGGGTGAGTTGAGGACCTGTCCCAAGAGAGATGACCAGGACTTCCTCAGGCTGTCCTTGAGGGGTGACGTCTTGTGGGGATCCTTCATGCTCTGCCTCCATAAGGCTGGTTTTACTCCTGCTGCGAGTAACTTTTTAGAAAGAAAAAAAATAGCACTACGTTAGTAATTGGAGACATGGAAAAATACAGTATGGAGGATTAAGTGGATGAGATGCCACAAAAATCACAGCAGCACATATAAAACACAAAGACAGCCAAAGTCACATGCACTAGCTACAATATCTAGAAAGATGGCACTCCATATTACTTACTTCCTATTTTAAAAAAAAAAAAAAAAAAATTTAAGTGTAACAAAACGCATCATCGATTACTAATTATGTGAGCTGTTATTGGGCTTCAGTTATAATGTTGCTTTGTTATATTAAAAATACAAAACATATTTTCATAAACACTTTGGGATATTCACTAAATTGCGAGTTGAGATGAATTAATTATTATTTTTTTTACCCCTTCACCGTCTCTCTGCTGTAAATGTTGTTTTACACTTTTTTTCTAAAATAAAGTCTAAATTGAATTTGCCTAAAATGTGTGCAGCCACTGATTGAGTATTTTTGATCAACTCTTAATGCTTGTGTCTACATCGTGGAAACCCAAAAGCAGCGGCACCTGTCTACATGGGGAGTCTCACTGCAGTCACTAATTTAAGGGTATGCCTCACTAGTGGGGGGGGGGGGGGGGGGGGGGTTTCTCCCACTAACCAAACTAACCGGGATTGTCTCTGCACAATGGAGAGTTAAAATGGTGAGATGAAATGTTCATCTTTTAGTGACTAGCCCCATTAGCTTTTAGAGTCCTCCACTCCTTGTCAGTTACACTGAACCTGTTGCCGAGTATTCTGCTCACCCTTTCTATGTCTAAGTATACTGTGGTCAGGAAAAAAGGTTTCATGGTAAAAAAAAAACCAAAAAAAAAAACAGTTAGCAGTAATGTGGGGCATTAACTTCACGGATCATTTGATAACGGGACGTGTTGTGGATTTGAAAAAAATATTTGTAGACTCTACAAGTCAAACAGACTAATTCAGGAGCCAGGGAAATTGTTTTATATAGAACTATTATTAAAAAGGTTAGGAATCAGGGGTCCCTGGCTCCTAGGATGTGTCAAGCGAAGAAACTCAATGTATATACATGTAGGCTTTACATCTCCAGTGCTAGAAACATTTTTTTTCCCTTGCTAGTGAACTCCTGTTGTTTGGCTCCATCTTCTGCAAAGTGGTCTACATCAGAATGAATGCAAACAGATACTCAAGCATATAGTAATATACACACGCACAGAAAAGAAAGGCATGCAAATGAACGATGGATATTGATTTCCGTGAACCCAAACATTATGAGCATCGAAATAATTAAGGGTAGCTTAAGCTTGATAAACAGGACTCCACACCATTAGTACACTGTAGTTCTGTAGGTAAATCGCTATATTTTTTTGCAGGCAGTAGAATGATAGACCGAAAGGGCTGTGCATTTCCTGTTGAGGGAACGTCTAAGAAAAATGCAGATTGCAGTACGGTCACTGGTGACATGCAACATAAAGCGTGTTTGATGCAGTGAAAAAAAAAAAACACAAAATGAAAGAGGTAATGCCTAAAACTGGCCATATTCTGCTGTCATAAGAATTTCTTTTAATTTAATTTAGAATATATGATTGATTATAGCAACCAACAAGGCTGCACCTAAACAAACCATTGATGATTGAGGAAGCAAGTGTCCTAGTGCTTGGTTCCCTCCCACTATAATCAGTGGTATCTTCTAAACAAAAACAGGACAGATTTTTAAAAAGGCAGTTAGCAAAAAAAGGACAATAAATTAAGTTTCAAAACATCAGTATTATTTGCTCTTTAATTGGTCTTGGGCACAATGGATAAAATCACAGTAAGTAGAGTACTGTTGAAAAGATGTGATTTTGCCTTAAAGCAGAACCACACAAAGGGGTTTTATTAAGGTGCTACTCATTGTCAAATTATGATGTTTGTACAACACTCCCATAGAAAGTCCAAGAACTCCCAAACACATTGGGTGGTAATCACCTTATGGACTGTGCGATCCAAAAATTCAGTTGCTGGTACTGCATTCTGGAGTGAACCATTTGATTGGGTGGAGGGTGAGAAGCCCTAGAAACTATCTAACCTATTATCATGTGCAAATCAATATTTATTAACTTGGTTCAAGCATTGCTGCTGGAAAGATTGATTACAAAGTACACTCTACGTCTTTATTGGAGTACTTAAGATTTCTGTACATTTCTCATAGGGTTATAATCGATTTACGTAACGTATAGTATTGCATTGCACAAATGTGCTTCTCGCCAGCTCGCTGTGGGGTTTGGAGGAAGAAATGTACCCATAGTTGCTTAATTTCTAGCATAAACAAAAATAAAGTACAACATAAATTAATTATATTTCGGCACTAAGCAAAATGCACTGGACAATGACAATCATGGCCGTGCCCCTTTAAATCATTCTGCCTGATCGTAGATACCAGGACGTCGAAACTTGTAATTATTATAACGTGTGCAAATGTAATGTAAAGTATTTTCTACCAAGCTTAGGCACACCCCTAATAGTTTGGCTCCTTCCGTGAATGAAGGATGTCTAGTTACCCACCAAACGGGGTCACCAGGTTTATGTGAGCGGTGATATTCGAAGCAGAGGTATCCCAGACCGTCATGGCCGCCAGCTGCTGCCCTGGGGTTTTCATATTCCCAGCGCAGAGAGAGAGAGAATAGAGTCAGATCATTCACACAGTGCTCGCAACAATCTGCATGCAGTATTACCGCTTATTGACTGATCAAACCTCTAAAAGCAGGGACGTCCAAAGTGCAGCCCATAGGCCAGGTAAAGCTCATTATACGTACTTATTCACGAAAGAGGGAATTTTAAACTTAAAACCAAATGTAGCCAAGTTGAAAAAAAATCTCCCAGGAGACTTTTTTCCCCACTTGTCTACTTTTGGGTTAAGTTTTAGATTCCCTTGTCAATTCCCTACAATTCTCTCTTTCATGAATAAAGCCTATAGCTTTGTTTGAATAACGTTCATTTAAACAATGTTTTGGACTCCTATAGCATTACAGCTAAATAACCAAACACTTTCTTTGGCTAATAAGGTTTTCAGCACCATTACTGGAAATAAAAAAGTAAGTTACAAAAACTAACAGACATACTGCAGTGGGGGTATGAACTCCCAGGAGCCTGGTGTGATAAATACATGTTCTTATTAGAATTTTTAATAGGAGAAGGATTCCATCGACATTTCTATATACAAATTCAATTTCGGAATATTACAAAAGTTTCCTTCATCACCCTATGAAAAGGTGGTTCCAACCCCTGTCTAGTCACAGTATCATGTTCACTAATATATTACTTAAAATTATAATTTCATTAAAAAAAGGACCTCCATTCTCCTAAATATTGCTCATACTGTGAATAGGATCAAAATTTGTGTAGCAGAGTTGCTAGTAAATCCATAAATAAAATGTGTTTAAAATGGTGTCTGTGGTGTCCTGTGGCTTGATAGGCAACTGAACGACTTATAAAAAAAAGTCACAAGGTGATGTCATCAAACCGGATAAGACACATTTACATACATTTTCGCTTTAAAAGGAGGCACTAGACCTTTTTTTTAAGCTCTAAATATATTGCTCCTGCTCAAAACAACATGTAACTAGGCAGGTTTACATCTCTGCAACTCAGCTGACACTATCAGTGCACACACAGCCAGAGATGTCAACCACGGTTTGCTTCGGACTGTGGGAATGCACAAGGAAAGCAATGTAGTGTAGTATTCCTACTATATATTCATCACAATCTCAGATCAAATACTATACTGTTAAATCCATAGTAGAGGGTGTTTGAGGACCACCTAGACAGTTGTACATGAAACTATTCTATAAGAAGACAAATGCCTCTTACCTATGGGTAGCCGGTTCTTCCTGCAGGCCGGTGTTGTGGCAGGGGAGAGTTGTGGGGTGCTGTAAGGTGTGTTGTCATGGTTACTACTCCTCCCCGGTTTGGCCTGGGGTACAGTGGCCAAAAGATTTTCCAGTGCCATCCTGTCCTCTTCTCTCAACTGGTCACTAGAGCTGATGCCGCGCAAGAACCCCAACTGCAAAAGGAAACCAGGTGATCAAAACACAGTACAGTACTGTACTTTATGTTTGAGCCAAGATTGCGAGTTCCACTAGGTGGCACTATTAATCCAAACAAACATTTATGGATGGGTTGAGGTAGTCGATCGTTCGTAATCTCAACATGGAGACATTTTGATAGTGCCAGACACTATGAAAACTCTTCATCTCTGTTAAAAGTGAACAGAAGCGAGTACACACGCACAGTAAACACCATCTTAAAGTGCCCCACCATGTGTCACAAGTGGTAGGAGATCGCAGAGATCAGAGAATGCATCATACTATTATGTACCTACATACTCATAGCAGTAGCAATCTCCATTACAGTAGATACTGTAATTGAGATTGATATTACAGTATATACACTGCTGAGGACAGTATTGTTCTCCATTTGTTTAATCCTGTACAAATCAAGGGATTTCTCTATACTTGAAGTATTGAATATATTAAAGCTTTTTATTCAGTGTGGCTAATGTTGCATTTATCATTATCTTCAGTGGAGGTGCATCCACTTAAGGTAGTTATTAGAACTGGGCAGATACCGGATGTCCAATTCATTTATTTCTATGATTTTTGGATCGCTGATGTGTAAATTGACCAATAATGGAGTTTTTTTTAACACAGTGGTATAACATGGCCATTTAATGTCACTAGATCTCCAATGGTCCTGTATAACTAAAAAAAAAAAGTGTCGCTTTTAGAGAGTCTGTAATCTGTTTAAAGAGTGCGCCCCCCAGCACTGAAATATATATATATATTTTTTTTTAAATAAAAAAAAAAAACCCAGCCCTTTAAAAAAAAAAAAAAAAAAAAAGACAGCGCTTGCAGGCAGAGACGGAGGTGAGAGGGGATCGGAAGATCCCCCCTCACCATCGCTCTGCCTGCCAGGCTGCACGGGGAGCCGAACAGGCAGCACAGAGAAACCTCCGTGCTGCCTGTTCGGCTCCCCGTGCAGTGTGACACGGAAATGCCGACAGTCACGTGACGGGCGCGCTGACGTCATACGCGCGCCCGGTCACGTGACCTGTCGGCACAATCGCCGGGAAGCCGAACAGGCAGCATGGAGGGACCATGCTGCCTGCCACTAGCCACCAGGGAAAGGTAAGTGCTGATGGGAGTCAGAGTGTGTGTGATGAGAGACAGTGTGTGTGACTGAGTGTGATGGGAGTATGAGCTTGATGTGAGTCTGAATGTTATGTGTGATGTGGGGTCATGAAATGGAGGTGATGGGGCATGTCTTAGGTGTGTAACATGGGTGTGCAGCTTGGGTAGGGGGGTGCCCGGATTTTGTCTGCCTAGGGCAGCACAAAATCAAGATACACCACTGCCCTTACGTATAACGATTTAGACAAGCGTTTTCCTCCAGATACTTCCGTTGTCTGTTTGAAGCTGTGAATAAGCTTCTGGGTTTAAACACCCGTCCCCCTCACGGGTGCCCCAAAAATGGTATCCAGGGAAAACCATAAATTGCAGGCATGTCTCTGTGTACGTAAACACTTTGATCCCCTTTATGTAATGGATATGATTGCAATGGATATGATTAAGCTTCACAGAAGCAAAGAAGGTAGTGTTAGGACCCCCCTTATAAAGTTTCTTTAAATACATTTGTAACCAGTTTAGTGAGTGTGCGTAGATACCACAGTGTCTTGTCAATTGATAAATAGCTATATTTTAAAAAGGAAGGACACCCGACTGTGGAGTGGAACCATACAGTTCCGGCCTAATCTCCTGGTCATATCTTTGGTTGATGATGGTATCCTCTGTGGAAGACTGCCAAGTTAAACCATTTGTGTTACAGTGTATGTTTATTACAATAAATTTGTTCTTGAAACTTAAACTTTAGTAAATGAGCCGTAAGCTCCAAGTTGTAGTACTCCGAGTGTGTTATTTCTTATCGATGGCGCAGTCTCTTGTGCCTGAACTGTATGGTTCCACGCCACAGTCGAGTGTTTTTCCTTAAAATATAGCTATTTATCAATTGATAATACACAGTGGTATGTTTATCACAATATATATATATATATATATATATATATATATATATATATATATATAATTTCTTAATGAAAGATCAACGTGTACACATCAGCAGTATGTTGGTGGAGTACTTACAAGACTGAAGAGTTGGCTGTAGGTCATATAGACAACTGTACGACTTAATCCCTCCAAGAGATTAACAGAGGACATGGGAGGGGTTTCAACTGCACGACCTCCGATAACAACATCCAGAAAACCAGCAACACAACTCTGTCCAAAACACGTAGAAAAAAGAGGTTAGATGTAAAATAACGATCTATCTGGATTACACAGAAACATAGAATGGGTCAGCAGATAAGAACCATTAAGTCCATCTAGTTTGCCCAATTTTTGAAATACTTTTATTAGTCCCCAGTTCCCCATTGAATAGCTAGGATAGCCTATCCCACGCATGCTTAAAATTCTTGACTGTGTTTACGTCTACCACTTCCGCTGGAAGGCTATTTCATACATCCACTACCCTCTCAGTAATGTAATACTTCCTGATATTACTTTTAAATCTTTTCCCCTATAATTTAAGGCTATGTCCTCTAGTTGTGGTAGTTTTTCTTCTTTTAAATATACTCTCCTCCTTTACTGTGTCGATTCCCTTTATGTATTTAAATGTTTCTATAATTTCCCCCCTGTTACGTCTTTCCTCCAAGATATACATGTTAAGATGCTTTAACCTTTCCTGGTAAGTTTTATCCTTCAACCCATGAACCAGTTTAGTAGTATTAAAAGATATACTTCCCAAAAAGTAAGTCTCCACAGAGACCCCACCTTGTTTATCCAACTCATACATTGGGATGCTCATCAGGGAGAAGTAAAAATAAGCTGGTCTACCGGAATACTTACTTTATCAAATTTACTGAGGCTGTTCTTACTGCGGGAATCTATTTCCTCAAATCCAGTCAGTGCCAACTGCTGCAAGAGGCGGCCAACCTGCAGGAAAATAGGAGGGAAAAGAATGGTTTACCTCAGGGATTGACACATCTCGATAGCCTTTAAGAGCCAGACAAACCAATTCAGGTTGTCAGCCGGGTTATTTTTTTAGAAGCCAGGAAAAATAAACTTCTATAGAGTTCAATATAAAAACAGTCAAAAAATTAAAAAAAATCATTAGTAGTAATTTTCGAGCCATGGCTCCCGGGATTGGTCAAGCCCTGGTTTACCTGTTCACATTTCAAATCAATTTTTAATTGCCATTGTGTCCATGTTAAAAAAAAAATCCACTTTACAAAGAAAATAAAATAAAAAAGAAATTTAAAATCAGCCTGAAGTACACTTCCACTAGATTTAATGGTCTTTTGAATGGTGCTCCTAAAGAACCCATTTCAAAAGGCATTTGTCATGCCATGGAGCTGGTGTCGGATACAAGGGTGTCTTGACTGGTTGAAACTGATTTTAAGGATTAGTCCCTATTTACAGTACACTGATTATATTTCTGCACGTAAAAGTTATCAACAGGAGCCAGTAAGAGAGCAGGGGTGTATTTTATGACATCATGCAGGCTTTGGCCCCAGTTGTAAAGTGAGACTTGCGGGAAGATTGTGGAGAATGTTGCATCATGGGTAAAATTCTCAAAATGGATGCTGGAGATAAACCCCTAATTTTATTTTTACTTTTATATGCAATAAATTCAAACATAAATAACAGTGGCATATGTCTTCTATATGTGTTTGTTTTAAATGTTATCTAGTTACATCTTATGTAAGTGGTAGTGTCCCTTTAAGTACTTGTTTTGATGTCTAGGTGTTAGTTTGTATTCCGTGACAAGTTGATAAAATATGGTTTTCTAGTAGTGGCATATGCAACCCCAGCCTTATTTGGACTGAACAAAAAATAAAGACAGAATTTGAGTCAGCCAAAGAACAGCTGAAAAAGCTGGGTAATCTACCTTAGAAACAGCAAGCCCCATTTATCTCACTACAGCCCTTATCGCTCTCCATATTTACCTGCATCAGGTTGAACCGTGCCACTTCATTGATTGGTGCATCTGAAATGATCCCATACTGCTCTGGATTCACGATGGCTGGGCAAATGAAACAAGTCAGGAGAAGGTCGGTGCACATAGTCCTCACCTCCCCCACTTCAAGACCTTCCACACAGGAAAGAGTCTTGTACATTTGGGAGACAATCCACCTAAGGCTGTGAGGGAAACAGTAGGTGTTCTGCTTCAAGTATCCTATGAACTTGTTCACAAGGGTCACCAACTTAGCTTCATTTGACTCCACCATCTCCTGCACCTTCCGCTTGAATCGTTCGCTACCTTTCTCCCCAAACAGTTTCTCCTGTTGAGATGGAGAAAATCGCTCAGTGATCTTGCTGGGATCGGTTTCCAGGTGATCCTCATCTGCCACAAGCAACTGCATGATCGGTTCATGAAGGGTGGCCGTTAGAAAGAGCTTTGCAGAGAAAAGACCTTCAGAAAAGAGCTTGAAGATTATACTAAAGGCACAAGTTCCTCTCCGAAGCAACCGGCGTGGGTTATCACTCTCCTTCAGCTCAAACTCAATGAGGTAACGTAGAACCTGCAGCAAGTAGCTCTCATCCTCCTGCATAATACAGTTACCATAAAGAGATGTGAAGACTGTAAGGATAACACTCTGGGCATTTTCCTGGTTGACTTTCTCTCCCGCTACAAGGCATGAGGCAACAAGCCGCGGATTTTCACGCAGGCGGTTTAGGAATTCTCCATAGGACGTCTCCTGGAAGCCCAATTGCTTGTAGCCATCCACAAACTGAGTGTCCTCCAGGACCTTGGCATGTTGGCAGCATTCAGCTGGAGATGCTTCAACACTAGGATAGGACAAAAAGCAGAACTTTAGAAATAAATGACCATAAGTCTGCTAGATACACTTCAGAATCGTATTCACATTGCAAGAAGGTAGAAGGAGCCTCAGATGTTGGTAATGCTGAAGATTAAGACACGCAAGCAATTGTTGGAGGTGTCTTTGGTTTATGACATCACCTTGTGGATTCATATGCAAATACTTTAAAATGTGTAACAAGCAAATCAAGCCACAAAGCAATGTAATGAACAGGAGACCCCAACACATAAAATGCATGCATTTGCTTGCAAATCTAATATAATTTAGCGGTTATCTTTTTATTCTCTACATTTACAGTGCAAATATTGTTTTGTTGATGGAGACCAGTTAGCTTGAATCCAGCAGGTGACAGCTGGTAGTTCATTTTACCAAAATGCCAACATCACTACCTATTTCGCAAACATGTGGGTCCCAAATTAATGTTCGGCTTCAAATCTACGCAGCTACCCAAGGTTCAAAACAATGAAGTTATTATATAGCTGAAACCAACAATTTTCATTGAGCATCAGATTGCATAGCCATGTGATTAGACAAGCTCTAAGTTCCAAGCCCATAAAAAAATATAAAAGAACTTCAGGGTCTTATAGTTGTTAATGTAGATATACATCCATGCTACAGGTACTGCACTGTAAGCTACCATGAGAAACCTGCATGGACAAAGGATCTTGGTTTTATTCTCATCCTACCTGGTTAGGATGAGTCTATCCAAGTTTATCCTTTGCTGTTTAGAAATCCATGAAGTGCGGTACAGTTTCTCTGCTGTTTTCAACACATCAGCGTTCAATCTCTGAATAAGTTGCTTCTCCGAATTTACATAGAGGCGTTCCTGCTTGAGATGGCGTGCAAGCGTGTGGATATCCGGCTTTACCATCTTGGGACACAATGAGACCCGCCGGACCTATGGCGCATAAGAAAAAGATCAGCCAAATTATAAGTACATATTTAAAGTGTGAATGGAAAAAACAGCAGTGATGAAAAAATAAGCAACTTTGTATTCTGGCTTTATTTTTCCAAATCACTTGTCAAACACATCCCGGAATCCGGCAGATGCATTCACATACCCTGATTGTTGGCAAAGGTAGGAATACATGTCCCTATCCATCCTCGCTTACTGACAAAGCTCAATAATGGACCAATAACAGAAACACAATTACAGTTGCCTTGTCGGTTAGAACCCTGTGGTCAGGAAATCCATGGTTCCCAGGTCCTCCAATAAAAGCCACTGATCGCCGGCACACCATGTATGTAGCGGCACTCTGAATACCACATAGCAGCATTTACCAACGCTTACTCATGAGTCAAATTATTGTTAAAGTCCATTAAGCCACATTAACATATACACTTCATGGGAACTCCGGAGTGCAGATATAGTGTCGCCATTCATGAAAGCTCAAGTTGGGCCAAGAACACCCACTGACAGCTTTAACTGATCAACATGAGCTTTTCCCTGAGGTCACCTGTAGAATCCCTAATGAAGCCAATTGGCATTCTATTCAGTAGCACTCTAGTTAACAGCGCCCTGCCAGGTTTCATAAATCTATTTTCAACATGATATGAACATTGGGCTTGAGGTTTACGGATTTAATATTAGCATGAAATGGCTGCCGAGTGACAAAATGGGTCACGGCACAGGGCCAACTTTGGTATTCCCAAGCATTAGGAGAAAGACTGACAGACAGACAGACAATGTAATACAGCACACCATCAGGGGAGGGTTGGCAATTGCCCCAGGCTGCTCTTCACTTTCTCTTAATGGGCTGTGGGCTCCACCACTATTCACTTTTTATTGCCCCAGTCGGTAACACTTTGGCTCTTTCTATACAACGGTCTCATACACCTATCAATCGGTTTAGGTTATCAGTCAGTAAATCTGTCTTGCATGTCTATGTGTGTCCATCTCTGATGATATCAGGTGGGCTGTTGAAGTGGCCCCAAGGCCAACTAAAAATATTTTGCTTGCACTCCCCTGTCATAAAAAGTATTGCATATATCTTTTCTTGTAATTTTGTCATAAAGTGGTACTAAAGATTAGTTTTCATTTCTAAAAGAAAGAAATAAATAAGTTATGAAGTTTTTCACTTATCTCTGGTGTAAACTCTGTGTGTACCTATCAGATACAGGCAGGTTTACAGCTAGGCTCTGCCACGCATCTGAGGCAGAGCTGACCTCTGCATGCTAACAAGCTAGCTTATCAGCATACACATACACACACACACACACACACACACACACACACACACACACACAATACTAGCTGGACAAATTCTCTAATCTGCCAATCTTTCCAACTCAACACCTGAACTTTTTCAGTTTAATTTTCTCACTTCACTTTTTAGGTACATGTCATCCAGAGATTGTTAAAATTAAAAAAAAAAAAAAAAAAAAAAAGATAAATGCAAGGAAGCCCATACAAAAAATAAATGTACTAACAAAAACAAAACAGTAGTTTGCTTTGCGTCACTGGCTGGGGCTAATCATTGTTAAATCTGCTAAGCCAGTAAGCAAACTTGAATAGATGTCAATAAAAATCACAATATAAAAAGCTACTGTGAGAGGACTGCAAAATGCTACCTTCCAGAAAACTAGCCTGTAAAAACATTAGGTAAACATGGATTTACAGTAAGAGATGAAAAAACAAGAGTATAACAAATAAGTAAACACTATGCAGAGCTCTCTAGGAAGGAGGCTTTCTTCCTTATTCTATAGATGAAGGTCTTTATTCTCTAAACATTTCATTGTGATGGAGACACATGAACTGCAATAATCAGGTATTTCTAGCAGAGTTGCAAAAAATTCTCCACGCTCGCTTATTATATTCCATCAGCTGGAATGCCAGATTCTTGCTGGTTAGTTATTGGTCAGTTACCAAAAGTTTCAGCTGTTGCAGCGTATGTCCCATACTCCTCTACCAGTCTCCTAGCATTATTGGGAATCTAGTCCTGCAACCGCTGGATGATTACAGTTTGGGGATCCCTGCACTAGAATCTGAGTTTGTTAACCACTGTGTAAATAGAACCCTAAAACTGCCCTTCTTAGAAATGAGATGCATCACCTTAATTCACCACTAGCCACATTGTTTCCCAAGATCTAAATAAAGAACATTAAAATAAAAAAGTAAATAAAAAAAATTACCAACAAAATTAACAGAGTTCATTTATTATGACCATTTAGATTGCTCAGCATTGGACATGGTAAAATCAGCAAGAATACATAGAAATTATTTCCCTTATAAGTATGCCTTGAAGATTATACTATTATTCTAAAAACTAGTCCCCTCTGTTGATTCCCTTTGAAAATAAGTGTCTCTCTGTACCAGCAGAGAACACTGGACCCAACAGACTGAGCGGATGTACGCTTGCTGAAATGGCAGAGCACGCCAGCCTCATCTCTCAGGCAGAGCAGAGAAGAAAAAAAAAAATCTATATAAAATGTGCGCATATATTAGAGATATACTTCCCCACCACCCTAACAAAACTGAATTGATGCAAGTTGTAATAATTTGCAGCAGAAGTTGACCAACATTATGAGTTAAGACACAGATGTGATAATTAGGGAATAATTAGATCAGCAATGTAATAAAAAAAAAAAAAAAAAAAGTACAAAAAATGGTTCGAAGCCAGGAGTAATGTATTAACAGCCATTACTGCCAAGGCCGCTCAAGCTCGGTATAATAGCAGTTTCTATTAATGGTTAGTAAACGGCTATCACAATTAATAACTGAATACAAAGAGGCGAGCGGTAGGTTTACATATTGCCAACACAACGATTTTTATCCCAGGGAAAATCTGCCTCAGAAATCCTGATTTTCACCAAGCTCTGACAAAGACTTCTCTGTGCAGAGCAAGAATTTGTATTCCTCTTTTTTTCTTCAAAAGTCCAATATAAAAAGAGGGACAGGGGATTTACCAGATTACTACTGTGGTGGTGCAGCAGCAAAAAAAAAAAAAAAAGTACAATAGAAGCTATTAGTGTAATAATTAACCATGTAAGGTCTACATATAGTCTGAAGCAGCCTCAAATCACCACTGAAAGAGTTAACCTTAATGGCATAAATGGCAGATGGCATGTCGCCCACAGAGCCTCAGTAATACTTTTCTCCTGCACCATTGGGAATGGTTGACTAATGGAACATGGATTACATAGTGCATAATAAATTATTTGGCCCACCCTTTGTGTATTTTTCCTGCTGCTGTAAAATCTTAATCGAGGCCTCCTTCAGATTTATCTTTATACCAGGTGACTATGGCTTGAAATTACACCTTCTTTCTGAATAGTTTTATTGCCTTTGAACTAAACCACTGACTAGCTTAAAAGGGACACTCCCACCCAAAAAATGAGAAGGGGTTATTTTTTTTTTTATTTTGCATTGTTGATTTCAGATATGTCTTGTTTTTTTGTGATGGGAGTTTATTTTCTGAAATATTTTACTAAACAAATGTGACTGGGCGCTGCCATTTTGTGAGATAGTGTTTTTTGAGTGTTAATGTGCTTTAAAATGTTCTACATTTTGCATTGATTAAAATATGAAAATCTTACTCTTCGAGGAACTTGTGAAATTACAGCAGTTTGCAAGAAACCAGGACTGCCCACACTAGCTAAGTAATAGTCATTTCCTTTTTTCTTTTGCTGCAGAAACCAATGAGAATATTTTCTTTTAAATGAATGGAATTTCCCATCTCTCTAGTGTGTCATCATATAATGTATTGCACTGTTAAGAGATCCCCATGTGTACACTAGCAAAGCCACTTAAGAGTCCACACAATGTAATCAATTTGAGGAGCACAGGACGTGATTAAATGAAACCACTTTATATCCTCAGTGTCTATATAATCAGTGCTGCCGCACCTGCAGTAAACATGCAGAGTAATCACTGGGAAGGGCTTGAGTCAAATATTAAAAAATTTGAATTATGCAGAATGCCTGCATCAAATCACACTGGAAAAAAGCCTGTGCATTTTACAGGCAGTAATCTTCATCTTGCACCAGAGTTTGGAGACTAGACTGTCCCTTTAATATATCATATTGGGAAAATGATCAGTTATCCAAAATACTTTTTGTCCCAGGCATTTTTGATAAGGGATACTGATCCTGTACTTGTAAATATTGACCTCACAACTCCTGTAGTATACAATCACTTTAGAGACATGTGTACTATGTAGTTAAGAGAGGGCTTGACAAACCCTGGGCGCCATGACGACCAAGAAATCAGACCTGGCGCCCGGCTATCATGAGCCCCGCACGGTACCCTCGGCAATGGGATCCTTTTTCTTTCTTCCTCCCCCCCCCCCCCCCCCCCCTTCTCTTTTTAATCCAGCAGCAGTGCACAAGGGAGTAGAGTGTGTGCACCGGCTGCACAGACTTCCTGCTCCCCCCCAATATAGTGCTGATTACCAGGGAGCACAGCAGGGAAGCTACTCTGTGCCATTGGGCTGGAACGAACCCCACTTTCCCAGCATTGAGGTGTAATAGCAGGGAGGGGGGACATTGATAAGTGAACTTTTTTTTCCCCTTCTTTTAAAAAAATAAAAAAAAACCTGATGCCTTGTGTGCGAGTGTGACTAGATGTGTGCGAGTGTGACTAGATGTGTGCGAGTGTGACTAGATGTGTGCGAGTGTGACTAGATGTGTGCGAGTGTGACTAGATGTGTGCGAGTGTGACTAGATGTGTGCGAGTGTGACTAGATGTGTGCGAGTGTGACTAGATGTGTGCGAGTGTGACTAGATGTGTGCGAGTGTGACTAGATGTGTGCGAGTGTAACTAGATGTGTGCGAGTGTACAAAAACAAGGTGTAGCAGGTGTCGCACACAGTGGAGGGTGCAAGGAGAGGACATTCAGCCTAGTCCTCTAAATCAGAATAAGGGATCCTATATACTGTATGTATTTATGACAGACCATGTGTCTGTGTGTGTATATATGTGACCGACTGACTAGGTGTGTCTCTGTCTTTGACTGCATGTGATTGTGTTTATGTGCCGTTGTCTGGCTCCTAGATTTTTTAGCTAGCTCCTAAAACTCAGATAAGTTTGTCAAGCCCTGAGTTAAGACTGCATACAAGGCCCTAAAAAAATACTGCATGGATTTGTGAAAAATGAAATAGTTTCATACCTTTACTATCATATGGAATTAAATAGAATATGTTGGTATCTCTGTAATGTTCCTACACAGACTTATCTGAAAATAAAATCGATATATAGCCAAGTCAAACATCTTAGAAACGCAGTTAAATGGTCTGTACAAACCCTTTACAAACGTAGAACCACCAATGGCCTCACCTTCTTTATGAATATCCAATATATGTTTATTAGGCAAAGAAGATCACTTCCTCTTTGAGTTACCAAGCTACAGTGCTAAGAAACAATAGACACAGTATCTAAATGTGCAGCACACACCCAAGTACTTCAGGGGTTAAATCCCTCAGGGCTCAGGGTTGCACTGTTAAAATTCTCTCACTAATATATGCGGCTACATGCAGCAACATGAGAAGTAGTTGACAGAGGCCACCGTGCAGACACAGGCCTCTTTTACACCCCAAGTAGGATGAAAACACTATACTACTTACAACCCACGCTAACAGAAACAAACTGCCGGAGCCCATTCCAGACCCCAGCCAAGTCAGAGGGGTATGGTGCGCACTGGGAGACGTTATTTGTTTACATTCCTACGTCTGTCCGCAGGTTTCTTTCAGGTTATTGACAAGTAATACACTGTGTTAACCACTTCCCTGCTAAATGGGAACGGAATGGCAAATGTCTGAGAAATATAATCAAGAAAAGAAAGGGCCAGAAGCAAGGGATAGTGCAGATTTGTATTATTACAGTGATCAATATAACCTTGCCTCTGTGAACAAAGCATGATAAGTATCAATAGACCTTAGGAGCCAAACACACCAATCCAGGAGCCAGCCAGGGAAATGGCAGCTATATGAAATGTTAGGAAACAGCAAAAGGGATTTTAGGAGCCATAGCTGCGTCAAGCTCGGATATAAAACCAGATGAGATTTAGAAACATTAAATACCATTAAAAAAAAATTAAAATGTAAACAAAAAATTGTGTTGAAATAATTGTCAAAAATTAAGCCAACACACTATATATTCATTGGTTAGAAATAATGTATTATTCCAAAAAATACTCTGCACCAGTAGCGGCCCTTTGCAATGCATCATCAAAACAAAACATTTAAACAAATCCACAAAAGTGTGCTCTGGTGGTTCCAGAGTTTGGAATTGAAATCTTGTTCCGGCAAAGCATCCTCTGTGATGTATCGATGCTCAGCTTGGTGTTGGCAGTCTAGCATCTACAACAGAGCGACAGAAGAGGTGATTGACTCCTTCCGAAACTCCTGCCCACAACAGGGAAACGGTTCTGGTGAGGTACATACTACTAGCAACCCCGACCCCCCCCCCCCCCCCCCCCCACTTTAAAAATGGTGTATGTGCAATTTGCATATCAAAGCCACAAGGCAATGTCATAAAGTAGGGAGACACCAAAAACACACTTAAAACATTTATCCTATGTTTTGCATTTAATTGCAACTATGATAAAACAATTTAGAGATAAATGTTGCATTTTTATTCTGCATATTAACATTGTTTTTCATCCCTTTAACCCATTGAAGGCATTCCATGCCGTCGTTGCATTTTTTTGCCATGAAGATGGAGTGACGGTGTTCTGACAAAAAACTGGAGCAAATTCTACTGCACAAGCGCACTCATTGCGATCTGTCAATCAGCCGTAACTTTGGCAGCAGTGCGCCTGCGTGAGGGACACACACCACCTCACGCCCCCTCCGGATCAGCTGCGGTGACAGGTAAAGTATAAGCCTCTTACTTATTATTCTCACTCACTAGCGTAGCAAGCAATTGGTAACTTCTATCAGTGACATGCTACGCTAGTAAGTGGAAGTCACACACGGGGGACAGAGGGTGACTGCCTCATCTTGATGGGAGTTGTGATCACCACCCTAGACTCCCGTGTGTCCCCCTCTGTCCCCCGTGTGTGACTTCCACTTACTAGGGTAGCATGTCACTGATAGAAGTTTTACCAATTGCTTGCTACGCTATTAAGTGAGAATAATAAGTAAGAGGCTTATACTTTACCTGTCACCGCAGCTGATCCGGAGGGGGCGTGAGGTGCTGTGTGTCCCTCGCACAGGCGCACTGCTGCCAAAGTTACGGCTGATTGACAGCTGTAACTTTGTGAACATGCGCTGTGGTGCGCAATGAGTGAATTCTACTGAGCTTGTGCAGTAGAATTTGCTCCAGTTTTTTGTCAGAACAACGGCATGGAACGTCATCCATTAAAACGAGCGGTGGAAGCGATAAAGGATTATGCCGACTGCGTTGATGGTGTTGCTGTAATGCCTATTCCTTTGCCTGTAATGATATGGGCAACAAGAGACACCAAACTTGCACAACTGACCTTAATTCGCTCCACGGATCCATATTGGATGTGGGCTAGGCTTAGTGTCAAAAGGTCACTGTAGGAGAAAATGGTTAGGAAAAAGCAATACTCTAAGTTATGGCCCTATATCTTGAACAAAAAAAAACAGAAAAACATGTAAAACTGACTATTTTTAAGTTCAGGACAAATATTAGAACTATTTAGCAGTTTTTTTTTTTTTAATTAATGTTTGTAGACTGTTTAAAATATTTTTTCATGTAAAAGTTAGGAGAAAAAAAAAGTGTATTTTTTTTTTTTACAGAAAAATATAGAAGATCAAAATTATTAATTATGGTATCTAAAGAAAGCCCTTTTTAACGGCAGGAAAATAAATTATGTACGTATATAAGAAAGAGGAAAATCACAGCTAAAAAGGGAAGTATTGCATTTAAGAGTAATATTATGGGTCAAATAAAAATATACTTTGTACTTGCCAGTTGAACAATTGTAAGATACACATCTGCTTTCTCTGCAGAGCACTTTAGCTAGATCTCATTGTATGGTTTTACACAGAGGGCTATGAGTCAGGAGACAACTCATATACACCATGTAGAGAACATGTTGCTGACTAGACACTGGTTTTCCATTTACAGGAAAGTAGTTTGATAAGAAGTGAGCCACAAAAATTGGAATAACCTTTTTTTCATATGTTTCTTCCAATGGTTAATTCAGCAACTCGATTCTGCAGTTAACCACAACAAAGCAATCCCAAAGTGCATTACTGCTGCATTTGTTTAACAATTCCAGGAAAAGCAACCTGGCACCAGGGGACAGACAGCACAGTTGGTTGGCAGCTCTGTACCCACACAGGCACAGAACCACAGTTGGTTGGCAGCTCTGTACCCACACAGGCACAGAACCAATGTGCAGCTGCCTGCCTGTATTCGGATGAAAAAGGCAAGGATAAGACTTCACACCTGGCACTTTGCAGCATTGAAGTGTGCTTGAACCCCCAGAATTGAAGGGGGGGGGGGAAAAGAGTCCCCTTCTGCAAAGTAAACCCAGTGTGCATCTTTCCAGATGAAGGCGGGTTTTCTCTTGGCTCTGCCTCAGCTCTGAGTCAGAGCCGGTGGGAAGACTGGCGCATGCAGACAGTGTCAGTTGCCACAGCCAATCAGAGAGCAGGGGCTCTCCAGATTAGAGTACGAACGGAGCTGGGGTCTCACTGACAGAGAGGGAGACTCACTTTGAAAGGTGACCATAATAAGTTACCCAGTACAGAAACACATTTGTAAAAATCTGACTTGTTTTAGAATAAGCATGTATAATAATGTAGTCTGTACTCAATAGGTAAAGTAAATTATTTTAGGAATGGCTGTATAACTCCAGGCTTCAAAAATATTTGTAGACTTCTGGAGCCAAGCACCTCAATCTGGGAGCCAGGTTAGTTATTTTTAGGATCCAGGGAATTATGTGACACAAATGAATAAGCCAGATAGTGCCTTGCTCTCACATATGCTATGAAATCACACCCTGGTATATCCAACATGAAGTGCTACATCCAGCTGCCACACAGAAAACAGAAGAATGCATGTGCATGCACACACCTACTTCAGAGAGCTCATGCCAAGGGAACACGCAGGATAAATAATCCAGATATGTACACTATTTTGTCATATACTGTGCAAATTACTGAAAGACTAGGCAGATCATGCTATGCTTCTCTACTAAGAAAGTATTTACTGAAGGGTACGTGTTAAGTTGACATGCATGAACGATATGCACATAGTGTATGCTTGGTGCACTCATGCACATGAGCAGGGAGTCCCCATGTACAAGAAGCAAACATCATTCTTCAGAGAAAGATGATCTACGGGGAGCGGTCTTGTCATTCAGCTAGGGATATGTACAGTACGTATACCAAAGGACACAAATTGAGCAACAGTGATTTAGATATACAACTACCTCACTCAAGAGTACAGCCACTGGATATAAGGAAAACCAAAAATAAAAAAAGGTATAAATGCAGATAATAAAAAGCAGATGAGCCAGAGAGGAAAAAAAATGCCTGTGCTCATAGTCCAATAATGTTATAAATGAGCAGAAAGCCAAATGAATCTAAATAGCAATATTGGATAAAGGCTCTCAAATCAAGTTCATCTTGTAGGCCAGAGGTAAATGGCAGGGTTTTGCACTGACAGAGAGGGTTACACAGAACTCCAGTTGTAACTCTACACAGACCCCCCTTTTGTCAGTGCCGAAATCCGGAAGTCTGTAGCAGTTTACCACTGATCTACCACAAAGTCCGGGAACTCAGAAGTTCCCATTGGGTGAACTGCGTGTGCGAGCAATCACTTAGATTGACCATTGTGTGAATTGAGAGTTCGTTACACATGCGCAGTTCCCTCCGTGGCAACATCCGAGTGTTCTTGCGCATGCGTAGTGCACAGGGTGGCAACATCCGAGTGTTCTCACGCATGCGCAGTGTCCAGGGTGGCAACATCGGTGTGTTCTCGCGCATGAGCAGTGCCCAGGGTGGCAACATCCCAGTGTACTCGCGCATGCGCAGTGCCCACGGGGGCAACATCCCAGTGTACTCGCGCATGCGCAGTGCCCACGGGGGCAACATCCCAGTGTACTCGCGCATGCGCGGTGCCCACGGGGGCAACATCCGAGTCAGCGCTCGCATGCGCAGTTCCCACGGTGGCAACATCCGAGTCAGCGCTCGCATGCGCAGTTCCCACGGTGGCAACATCCGAGTCAGCGCTCGCATGCGCAGTTCCCACGGTGGCAACATCCGAGTCAGCGCTCGCATGCGCAGTTCCCACGGTGGCAACATCCGAGTCAGCGCTCGCATGCGCAGTTCCCACGGTGGCAACATCCGAGTCAGCGCTCGCATGCGCAGTTCCCACGGTGGCAACATCCGAGTCAGCGCTCGCATGCGCAGTTCCCATGGTGGCAACATCCGAGTCAGCGCTCGCATGCGCAGTGCACACGGTGGCAACATCCGAGTCAGCGCTCGCATGCGCAGTGCACACGGTGGCAACATCCGAGTCAGCGCTCGCATGCGCAGTGCACACGGTGGCAACATCCGAGTCAGCGCTCGCATGCGCAGTGCACACGGTGGCAACATCCGAGTCAGCGCTCGCATGAGCAGTGCACACGGTGGCAACATCCGAGTCAACGCTTTAATGCGCAGTGAACATGGTGGCAACATCCGAGTCAGCGCTCGCAACATCCGAGTCAGCGCTCGCAACATCCGAGTCAGCGCTCACATTTACAGCGCATGCGGTGTCAACAACTGAGTGATCGGGCGCATGCGCAGCGCACGTGGTGGCAACATCAGAGTGATCGCGCGCATGCACGGCGCGCATGCACGGCGCACCCGATGGGAACTTCTGAGTTCTGGGACTTTTGTGGCAGAACACTGGCACTAACAGCAATCTCTGAGGACACTGCAAACAGACTACACGGAATGTGGGAATCATTACAAACATTTATGATGCACTGGCTGATTCAAACTATCTTATGATTAGTGACACCAGCGCATCAAAAGGTTTTTTGTTGTTTTTTAACACTATGCTGGGCATTTCTTTCCCTGAGAAGATAGCATGAGATGAGAAATTGGTAGAAGTGCTTTCTTTCCAAAACGCTCTCAAAACCCTGTTAACCTCTTGCCTGCCTTCACCTTCTGCAACTCACCTTGCCTTCAAGATGTACTTGATTTGAGAGCCATTATCCAATACGGCTATTGAGATTCATTGGCTTTCTGCTGATTTATGACATTACTGGACTAGAAGCACAGATTTTTTTTTTTTACTCTGGCTCATCATCTGTTATAAGTCCATTTTTTAAGGGGGGTTTCTGCTTACCTTTAATTTCCCATTATCCTTGCATTCATAGGTTATCTAATTTGTCCCATTATTATAACTGGTCACTTCTCGGTTTAATTAATTGGCTTTTTTTTTTTTTTTTTACACATATTGAGCTTTTTGTTCACAGTATTTTAGACTCTTTCATTACCGGCAGTGGGTGTACACTTGAGGTCGGTTTATAACCAAGTCACTGCTGCTCTCAAAGTTTGCAAGGATATTTTGTTACAATAAACAAAGCTGGCACTGTTAAAACAAAAACAAAAATATTTAATATGCAGTCATTCTAATACATTTAACAAAACATCTCAAAGACCAAGCAATCCAGAAACATCAATACAAATGATTACTAGACAACCAAGTCTGAGAGTTTGTATAAAAAACCAGAAAAAAAAAAAGCATAAACCTTAATGTATAGTTCAATGATCGCTGAATCAATGCATCAATAGGTCACTGATTTAAAACTGCTTTTGGTAGCATCTTGGATATACGGATGCAACCCAAGCTCTCCAACCAGATGGATCTTAGATTACAGTAGCTGTAGTTTAACCACACACTGAAAACAACCTATTACCTACCCCTGTACTAGAATCTGTGCTGTGCTTTAATGCACTATTAGCTGAGATCCGTATCTTTGTTAAAATGTATGGATGTGTGTTTAGTATTGCCCTGTCCAGTGAAGATGTTTTGTTGGGAGGGATTAATTATACTATGCTAAAACATGTGACATTTTAATATGAATGCTAACCACACCTTGCCGTTTCACTGATCTGCTTATGGCATTTATGAATGCAGACTCAACAACTACAAGGACTCCCGTCACCCAATTTAAGCAAGACATTATGGAAGCCCAGAGAGGCCATGTATTTTGAATATTATTGTGCCTTATTTCATTGGTGCTGCATATGTACTCCATGTATAACTTTTGCATCTTTAGAACTAAAAATAAACCAAGTAAGGCAGAATAATAAGGCCTGGTACAGAACAGGGATTTTTGAAAAAAATCCAAGATCAAGTAATTAATTGAAATACAAGGGTTTTATTTCTCCTAAATAAAATGTGTCTAGAACTAAAGTTGACAAACTTCTAAAGGAAATATATTTTTTGTGTGAATGAGTTGTGAAAGCATGAAAAGACAGAAGTGGCACTGACCTAATGTAGTGGGAGTGCTCAGAAGTGTCTGAGACACAAACGGCTGTCCCAAGAATGATACAATATTAAGAATTTTTTATTTATTTTATTCAGATAGTGAATGAGCATAAGTTAGGCATTTAGTTCCGAGTTATTACCGTACTGGGTCAGGAATTATTACTCTGAAGTGTATCTTCTGGTATATTTCAGCTTCCTCAACCATGTAGACAAAGGGCCTAGTGGGAATTCTGTAAAATTACGGGATTCGTTGATGATGGTCTCACTCTACCTACACAACTTTCCCAAATTTAGCGAGATGGAGCTCAACAACAGGAACCACTGGACAAGTTTGGAACATTGGGGGAAATTTAAGTGTGGCGCAAAATAAGTGTGCACAAACGTAGAACGCCAAATCCAGCTCCTGTAAAGTTTACACACTCACTAACGATTACATTTGTTTTGAAAAAAGTGCAAAAACGGAGCTGAAAATCTCTGCAAACCTGTGGGTGGTGAAGTCACAATTTCAGGCACCAAAAGTGTTGGTACATAGAAAACAGATGCAAAAGCCATTATAAATATGACCACATTGCATCTCTTTTCACTCTACTAATACTTGCATCCCTTTTTAAATATCTCCCATTGATTCGTATGAGTCCAATGAATGCAACTAAGGAACTGCACTAAAGAGTTTATATGTTTTGTTTAGCAGTTTTTACAAAGCTTTGGAATATTTTCGAAATCACATAAAAGCTTCATTTTGATCTTTAACATTCTATTTTCAAGACATGACAACTTACATCACCTTGTAAACAGTTTGTAAGTCAACCATTTACCCATTCCAGATGGATATTTCAAAATGCATTATTAGAGGTAGATTGACTGGAGCGAACATAAAGAAAGCCTAACTCTGACAACGCAGACCATACTGACAATTTCCAAAAGAAACAAAAAACCGATGAGTCACTAAAGTGACTTAAAAGATGCAACTATAGTTTGCAACCCGCAAGTGTATGTACTGAGTGTGTGAGTAAAGTCCTTTACGGTAGCGTTCAGATGCATGGAGTCTACATCTAAGGCGAAAATAAAAAATGTATTCAATGAAAAATAGTTTCAGAATGTATTATAATTAAAGACAGCATTTAAATACAGTTCAATAAACACTCTGATGCTTAATAGTCACAATATAAGTTATGCATGAGATGGCATCATTTGGGGCTAAATGAATAAAAATGTTTGTAGTACTGACAACTGTTAAATCTTATGAACAGTTGTAACCACTTTGGGATCTTTTAAGACCAATACACAACCTAAGGATACTAGACCGAAGCCCAATGTATAGACTAACCATAAAATGTAAAAGGGACTGTCAACCTAAGCATTGCTTATACTGTGAATGTAGAGAATAAAAATTGATTTCCACAATGTGATATCACACATTTTTGCCAAAACTATGTATAGGTCATCTCGCCCCCCTGGAATTTTATGTGGCAAAACATGGAAAATATCCTCTCCCTTGACTTACTCCTTAAGTTTGAACCTGTGAAATCCTGTGAAAGAACTTTAGCAATTGTTGGCCCCCTATACAGAGTAGTCCTCTTCTGCTCCTGTATGCCTAGTATGAAAATCTCCCATTTCATAAAGCACACTTAGGGAAAAATTGTATACTGCAGGAGAGAATAATAATATTTCTGCTCTGCTAAAAAGGTATGTATTTTTTTTAGATCCTTCATTTAGCAAATGGGTGGAATGGCAAGTTTTACTATGGTGGTGTAACTACCGTAGTTTAGACTAACAAAACTCGGTGTTTAATATGTTGCTAATTTATGACCAGAGTGACATGAATATTTCAAGGTGGCCAGTGAGACAACTTGAATAGATGCTGTGGTCTGTGCATGGCAATTGAATGATCTGGACACTTAAGCATGTTAAGCAGCCATTTAGTGAATACACTTGTATAGGGAACCTTCAAATCCCCCCCCCCCCCCCCCCCCCCCCCAAAAAAAAAGAAAGCCACTCCGAGCATAACTGAGGTGAGACAGTTATGGAAAGAGAGCAGCTAGCTGATACAGGAGTCACTATGTAATCCTTCCCCTAGGGCCCCTAGACCCCTTGGGTGTGCAGGGTCAACAGCTGTAAAAATAAATAAACCCCACACGAGTTGAATCTGTAAAATGAAGAGCCAAGCAATGACAAGAACACCTCACTTGCAATTACTACATGAAAAGGAGTCACTGCGCCTGGTACAGTCAGAGAGCACCATGAAAGAAAACAATCTCTCCCAATTATTATTATAACTGGGATAACCGGTAAGGAGCCCTGGCTTTGGCATTCCAGCTGTAGCATTATACAGTGTCTGAATTGCCATCACCCGTCTAGGGCTAAAACAGTTACAGACCTTCAACTAGTGCATGTAAGAAACAACAGTGTCCCTTCACCTGACTCCAAAAACATCAAACACCATTATATCAAGACCCCAATGGCCATTAGGTTTCTTAAAACCCTTTAAACAAATACTGAGACTTCCAGCGTCCACCCCAGCCCCTTTCCCCAGGTGCTCACACGGTTCTCTCGGGCCCGATCTCCGCCCTCTGGTGCTACCGAACTCCTTGTCAGCCGCAGACTCTCAGATACCACGATCCGCGCATGCGCGGGAAGAGGAGGCAACGAACTCATGACATGCGCAGAGAGATGAGCATGCGTGCAGGAAGCTCAGAACATACAGATGCGCACGCATAGGCAGCCGCCATTACTTTTATGTACGCATGCGCAAGAGAACAAGCCTGTGAATATTTCTGAGCCATGGCGGAAGTGCATGAAGTCCTGGAATGACTAGCGGTGCACGCCCCGGAAGTGATTGCCGAATATATGTTTAGCAAAGTAAGCATAGCTATTCGGTGTGGAGTGCTTTTGCCTTGTAGAAGACAAACATTCGTGAACTGTGACATTATTTCTGGCTGTTACTCATTGTCACGTGGAATTAGTAATTTCCATTTCCAACACCATGTTTTTAAACACTGAATGAATATATTTTCTCGTGTTATCATGATAAAAGTAATTTGTAATTGTGTTTTTCACCATTTTTTATAGATAAGAGAGACTGCAACTTATTTAACTTAAAAAAAGTATAGCTGAAGTGTTTGTAATCATGACCCTTTTGACACTGCATCATTATTACTAAGTGATTTTACTTTTGTGCACAAATACCATAATGTATCTTTTTGCACATTGCTGCTTAACATGGTTATAGCTCTGAATTTTTTTTTTTTTTTTTATTGTTAGCAATTTCAATAATCTATACTAACTCAAAAGCACCTCGTAGTTAAAAAAAAATCCAGGCTGTTGTTTTGTTATTTGCACCATCACTTCTTATTTGTTTTTTTAGTGTGCAGAAGTGCACCCAAAATTAAGTGAACTATCTCTGCCCACCCGTGGGTGACCGTCACAATATTAGGTGCAAAAAATATGCAGCCATTGCACCTTGTTTCACTCCCCCAACATTTGTGTCTCTCTTTATTATTCGCCCTTAATACCTAAACGTATGCGTGCTAAAAAATGTACAGAAAAAAATAGAGATAAAAGGCAGACTTACATGTGAGATTATTATAATTACATAGGAATACAGAATGTGTCAGCAGATAAGAACCAATCTAGTATGGCCAATGTAAATCTGGCCTTCTTAAAGGACATGTAATGTTATGTTATTTAGGTTTGGGTTTTAATTACATTAACTAATTGTTAGTTACTCTTTTAATGGTAAAATATATGTCTGGGGTCCCGTCCCCCCCACCCCCTGTCAAGCAGTGCTATGTGCTTGGTGAGGGAACTGCCACATTACTGTTGACTGTCACTGCTCTTTGTGCATGTACAGTGAATCGGTTTGAGGCTGCTTTGTTGGAGAATTTATTTATACAAGCCATCTTGGTATTGACTGGTTTAGTATGAGCAGATAGACTCTTGGTTGCCAGTACTGCTCGGCAGGAGAAAACAATCGAATGCACAAAGGGTAAATATGGTAAAACTACGTTGACCTTAATGCAATGCTTTGAGAAGTTTACCCTTTCAGGTTATTTAGTGTGGCAAAGACCAGAGTGGTTTTCCATTTTTGATATATGGGTTTCCATTTTTGATATATGGGGGAATTAAATGACAAAGAGAAAAATGTACATTTAAACAACCACATATGTTTTATAAGTTTTTTTTAAAAGGACATTTATATCTTTCTACAGATACTATAGTAAATACATTTTAAATGTCAATTTTGTATTAAAAGAACAAAAGAAAAGCAGAGCAATGTATTGGTCAAAGCAATCAGACCTCTAGTACACACAGGCCTGAAATTGTTAACTACATTTTAAATTAATAGAAAAATAAAATTAAAATGGCCAACGAATGGTAGCTACAGATTATGAGGGAGAAGGAAATAGATAGATGGCTCCACACAGTAAGGTATACATTGTCTTAAAGTAGACCAACTATCCATTGTTTGAATGCCTATCAACATGCTGTATTAATTTCCCTGATAGAAAAGCTTATAGCCATGTACATAGTGTTATGGTTTCTCAAATTCGCAGGTGCACTTTAACATTTTGTAACCCTTTCTGAAAGCATTTTTTTATAGTCTAATATAAAGCACATTCTCAAGCAGAGTAGATAATAATCTGAATATTCACCTCCTGACCTCAGTTTCTGACCTTTTTGTAATTTTTTAAAGTGAACTGAAATAGATAAAATAGGCTGCAGATAATTGCTATTGCAGATAGTTGCTATTTGTTCTCCAGTGTTCTTGGATAATGTGCATATCCTAGAGCAGATGGTGAACATATGGCACAGGTGCCATAAGTGCCACTGGCACTCAGAGACCTCTGAGTTGGCTCTCCTATGTGCCTACACTATGACCATAAACTATGGAGAACCCAGTAAATGTTATGATCCAAGACTGGCATTTGTAGATATTAGGCACTTTTTGGAATGCAGTTTTTATTTGAACTCATTGGTGCAAGAGAAATTCGAGGAAGGGAAGAAGAGCAAGAATGAGCAGGGTGGCTAATACTGAGTGGCTGAAAAATGCCTGCCATTAGAGGGCACTTTGAGAGCCTTATCGTGACTTCCTGTAGAAGATTGGGCACTGAGGACATGGCTAAACACCATCATGGCCAATGTGTTCGAGGAGAGATCCATGCCTAAGCATCCTTTAGGCTATTATTCTCCACTCCTGAACAAGAAAACCTCGTCGACAAGAGCTCGATGGAGAACAAGAACCCCCCCCCCCCCCCCCGAGGGGGGGGCCCTCGAGCTCTTTGGACCACTCTCTGAGCGGTCGCATCCTCAAACCCATTGCTGCTGCTGAGCCATAAAACCAAGGCCTAGAGATCAGTGTAGACACTAATCTGCTCCCCTGGTGGGACCCGAGCAGACATCGGTGGGAATTTTCCCATGCGCTGACTCTGGTGGGGCCTACACCTAAGAGTATTCCACTCTCACTTGGACGCGACCCTTGGCCAGCTCACAGTCTCGGCTCATATAGACCTTACTGTCTCAGTTCGGGAGCACGGAACACCCATTGATCTAGCCCCAGCCGGACGGCTGCATGACGAGACGTTTTGTCTGACCAACTTTTACGATACCTAGGCCCCAGAGCATATTGTTGACTCCTCGTGAGCCTACAACAAGAACTTACCTGATCTGTTGAACACCTCAGACACCTCAGCTAAACAGCTATACCAGCAGATCCCGGGCTGGATACCAGACTTTGTATATTTCAGTTATCATTGTTTATTGCTGCAATTGTATATATTGTGATTCCCACGTGCTTTCCATTGTAGGTGTACTGGACTGCGAGCCCACATTCATAGAGCTCCACTTATTGCGCCACAAGATAGGCCTGACACTATCCCCTCTTAGGAGGCATTGAGCCCATAAACCACATTGTTTACCCAATATCCGCACAAGTCCTGCCTTCTTGTACTCGCCATGGACAGGCACTGATTGTGCATGCAACCTTCTCACTGGCAGCGCTACCATCGGACACGCTGCAACTTCCTACTATATCCTTTTATCCCACACTTCCGGCTGGAAGTTCCCATCATTCCTGATGGCAAACTCCGACTTCAAATCCTTCCTGTCCTCAACGTGGGACAACGTTGTAGGTGACAACTTGGACCACGTTGTGGACCCCATGCTAATGTGGAACACTGCCAAAGCGGTTCTGCGAGGACACCTGATTTGGTATTCTGCTAGGGCACATAAAAACTGGACTCAACAATATCAGCAGCTCCTTCACTCTGTCACCCAAATACAACGGAATACCAGACATCTAGACAACTATTAGAAACCATCCTCACAGAAAAAGCTACCAGACACATTGCACACACCAAACAGATTGTTTTCCAATGAGGGGGTAAATCAGGGCATCTCTTGGCTAAAATTGCCAAAGGCACACAACAAATGACAACAATCACGTGACTAAAACAAAATGGCACTTTCCCAGACAACAAGGACATCCTACTAACATTTGAAAAACACTTTACAGATGTATTCATCGGACGCACATGCGATGACACTCTTTTTTTCTTAAAGGTTCCAACCTCCGAAGAATCATTAATAGTCAGAGAGACCTATTGAACAGCCCAATCTCTGAGGAGGAGGTCCGGATAATGATCAAAACCCTAGCTAACCACAAATTTCCTGGGCCTGATGGGTACTCATCAAAATTCTATAAATTGTTACAACCGGACATCATCCCGACTATGACGGATTTGAATAAACTCCAAAATGATACTTATTCTGAAACCAGGAATCGGTGAATTCATATAGGTCTATCGCCCTACTAAATTCTGATATCAAAATTGTATCTAAAATCTTAGCCACCCGGCTACAGTCCATTTTATCCACAAGTTTACATCACTCCCAAACCGGGTTCCTGAACACTTGCTCCCCTACCATAGGTGTTCAAAAGAAGATAGCAGCCATATGCGCGACTAGACTTAGAGGTCCGTCCCATCACAACCTCCTTATACGTCTAGACACGAAAAGGTATTTGATAGTGTTTCCTTGGCTCATATCATTAGAATCCTCAAGTTCTGATTTTTTGGTGCCAATTTCTTAGCCTTTTTCCGAAACCTGTATAATGACCCCACAACGACTATACATATTAACGGACAATGCTCCCAACCCATATCTATGAGAAGAGGAGTGCACCAAGGTTTCCCACATTCACCGCTACTTTTTAACCTTGCGCTGGATCCACTACTCTGTATATTACATACCAATGCACGGTTGGGAGGTATAGAGGTGGATGGATCAACTGTGAAGACGACGGCTTTTGCAGACAATGTCCTCTTATTCCTGAGAGACCCATGCACCGACTGGCCCATCATCTCCAATTTAATTAACAAATACAGCATAGCTAATGATTTTACCATAAACTTTTCTAAATCGGAAGCTTTATACTTACAATCCACTATGCCTCCAAACCCCCTCCAGTGGGCTATCCCCTCAATATCATACCTTTTTAACTTATGGGCAACCAAGGGTACTATACAGCCCTTCCTAGACAACTCAGGGAAACAACTACTATCATGGGAAGACCTTACAAAGAAATTCCCAGATCTGTTGATTTCCCCTTTTGCATTTAAATACAGGCAAAAAGCTTAATTCGCCAAATATTACACAAGTTCACAGAGGACACGTGGGAAAACCCACTACAGATCTTAGCTGATAGAGCCTCCTCAGAAGGGTACACTACCACAGATCCACGCAAACGCCTAAACATCCCACTAGACTTTTCCACAATACAATGGCCCACACTCCTCCAAAGCATATCTTTGGAAGACATACTGAATGCACATGTAACGATGTGTCAGACAATCAAAGCCACAATGTATAGAGACATGTTTTTTAAATTCCTCCACAGGGCATATATTTTTCCTGTTAGAAGCAAAGCAGCTGCCTGTACACAACAGGACAACTGTATCAAATGCAAGATGGCAGGCGCAGATTTTTTTTTTTATTGCGTATGGCGATGCAAGATAATCTGCCAATTCAGGTTACGGATACAATGATATGTTCACCCCACATTTGGTGTGAAAACTAATCTAATCCCAGAACTTGCCCTGTTTGGCCTTTTTACCACCTCTACCCCATACGCCCGTTTCCTCCAAATGGTCATAGCTGTCATGAATAAAACCATAATGCAGTACTGGATCAGGCAGGAAGCACCCTCCCTGACAGTCTTCCAGGAAAAATTATATTCTGCATGAATTGGTTAACTACTAGACAAAATAAAAATGGGGGCACGCTTCTATAGGTTATGGAAACCATAAATCCGCCCCCTTTCCCTGGGAGTGAGAATTCAAATAATACAGACATTCCAGAACATGCCCCTGGTACATGAATTAAATACTGCAGAACAAAGTTCAATGTCTTGTTTTTATTTATTGTTTTGATGTATAGATGTTATGAAAAGAATCACACAACAAGGTTATATCTAAGTAGCCGCTTCCTCCCAGTGTTACAATCTCTGTATATAAGGCAATCATCTGCCATGTCATGTACACCTTATATGTATCAACTGTCGATTGCATTGATAACTTTTATATATTACATATTTGATGTGATTCTGATGACTTATGTTGATATACCTGTACAAATATTGTTGTGTAACCTTGTGCAACATGTTAAAACAAAATAAAAACAATATCTAAAAAACTGAAGTTAAAAAATGTTCTCCATCACTCTCCTAGGGTGAGGCACCTTCCGATGCTCATCTGAATTTAATGGCTGCTTTTATGTTCTTTGCTTTTCACCTTGATGGTTTCATGATGGTTTGTCTTTGTATGATAATCCCTTCCAGAAACCGGTTTATCTAATTTGAGATCATATGACAATAATTGAACGCAGTTGAACTCAATTAACAAAAAGAAGAATTTTTGTTGGACCATATTTGAAAAAGAAATAATTTTTACACTTTGTATTAAAAATGTGTTGGGAGGAAAATGTTCATAGTGTGAAACCTTATGTGTGTTCTATGATAGAGGCGGACAAGACACAATTACCCCAGCCCCCCCGCAAGGTGAACCCATAAAAACCACAAGATAATGCGCACCTAAATAGTGCTCCCCAAATAAAGTGGCACTTACTCAATGGATCCAAGTAGCTGGATATAAAGCTATAGGAGAAGATAGAATAAGCTGACAAAGCAACAACTGTAGTGGGTATCTGGAAAAAAATATATTTGAGTAATAAAACATAATAAATGTGGAAAAATACAGAATAGTTGCACTACTTACAGCTATGGCTCTTCAACTTGTCAAAAGGAGCAACACATGTATTTTAATGGAAATTGATTCCCAGGGAATAAGGCACGCCAATCCACAATGGAAGCTTCAAAATAATATTTAATAGTAGACACTGTAAAATGGATAAAAGCAGATTAAATAAAATGACCAGGAACAGCCGCACAATGTCCGAAGGATACGCTGTTCAAACACTGTGAACAAATGAAATCTTCAATGGAAGACCTGTGATGGCTTTTTGAATCCTATAATGGCTTTGTTCAGTTATGGATGTTCAAAGAAGGCGTGGATACAGTACGGAAGCCTATGATCACCAAGGTTCAGACCAGCGCGTTTTCTCCTGCTAGGACTTCATCAGGGTCCTAGTTAGGTGGTGCTGTGCGAGCACCTTATGTGAGTAGATGTATATGGTATAAAAATACTAAGGAAAGTGAAAAGAGTATATGAAAAGGTGTGAAATAATGTCTGTCATTGTATGTTGGCCCAAAGAATGTATGAGTAATAAATACAATAAATAGTGTATATTTAATACAAAATACACAGGGCAACTCAATTGCACACTGGAACAAGTTAACCTTTTCTGAATCCTATTCTCTGGTCTAAAACAAACTTTCCTCTACAAGAGCCATATAAATATCTTTTGGGCCTACAAAAATGCATATTTCCAGACAGCAGCTTTACAGATGAAGAGTACATATTTTCACCAGACATTACACACCTAGTCTTCTGACTTAGGGTGACTCCAAGATTGGCACATGTGTGCTTCTGGCAACCTTTTGATTCCCTCCTATCTCTTTCTATTTCTCTGCCACCAGGAATGGCAAGTAAACTAAATTCTTACTTACCATACAAATCACTTTTACATTAGATTAACATTTATTTATATAGCGCCAACCATTTATGTAGTGCTAGGTACTTGCAAACTTACAATCTAGAGAAAGTGGGGGACATAAGATGCACAAGGGAGGAAAGAGGTCATAGGGAAAGTCATGATCGTAACAGTATAAAAGATCATTAGCCATAGGTTTTTTTTCAGTACAGGTATGATCTGGGCATGCTTGAACATTGATGGCACTATTCCAGAAGACAGAGAGATGTTTGATGAGGTGGGTTATAGTTGGGCAGAGAAGAGGGGATAGAGAGCATACAAAATGTGATGGGGTCTAGCATACAACTGTAGAACTCGAGCAGGAGAGCAGATTGTCGACCTCTTACTCAACTACAAGGGAGAAGATATTCAGAGTGGGTTTGGGGGAAGGTAACGAGGAAGGAGGTAAAATAACACCTGATAGCGTCAACTTTTCCTTGTTCATTAACCTGGTGATAAATAGTTTTGTTGCATTTCTGCTTCCAAGTATGTCTTTTTTTTATTACAGTGAAGAGAATGGTCAGATGCACAAATTTTGGCTCGCTCCCATTGACTCACATTGAGGTAAGGGGCACGGATGTGCGGTGGGGTGTTGCTCTCCTTGACGGCAGTGTCATCCTCTGCCTCGGCCCTCTGTTCATTCTCCCCTCACATCCTCTCAGGGAGTGGGGGAGCATTGCAAGGAGGTGGTGGTGTCGCGCATGACTATGCCTCTCAGCACTATAAAGACCCACTTCTCGTTCATGTTGGTGCTCAGTAATTCTGGAGCTCTCGTGCTTATCAGGTCAGTCCCTGTGTCTTCTCTACTTCCTGTGTTTTGACACCTGGATTGTCTGCTGGATTTTGCCTTAGTCTCCTGCCTGCCTATCTGACCCCTGGATTGCCTGCTGGATTTTGTCTTAGTCTCCTGCTTGCCCATCTGACCACTGGACTTCCCAGTTTCTATATTATCTGCCTCCTGTCCCCTTTTTTTTTTAGGAATCTCTTTGTTAAGTGGTCTATCTACTCCACAATTTTTTTTTGTACTTAGGCTTCTAACCCTGTTGCCACCAATCAGGCCCTAACGGAAAAGTAGAGGTTCTGTTTGTGTTAAAGGTGTTCATGCCATACTTCATATCTCTCCAGTGCCACCAGGTTAATCACAATGAAAAGGAATTACCAGTTACAAATTCGTATTTTATATGGATTACCGGCTTCTCTTTACACTTGGTATAAATTAAAAAGCCCCTATTCTATTCCTATACTCCTAATAAGGTTTTTTGCTTCCTTCAACTTCAATAGTTCTTTAGTTTGTTGCACTTCCCTAAAATACACAGTTTGATCTGAGTTTAATGCTGCCGCTGTTATGAGATTTTAGAGGAGAGAAAAGCTATCTGTAAAACCTGAATAATGAAATGTTCCTAATCTGTCACTTTAGAAAAAACTAATTTGGCCTGCTTATAAAGTTTTTTTCCTCCCCCCCTCTGATAGTACAGTTTTTTGCTTTTTGAGATCTCCTTTGAATGTAGCTGCTCCAGAAAAGGAATTGAACTTGCAGATACAATGTGGTTACAATAATATAATGGACCTGAGACGGTGAGCAGTTTTTTTTGTTAATGAGTTCAAAACTGGAGACTGGAATTGAAACTTGTAGGAGGTAGTAGAATTGTGACCACAAGCAAAAGTCTTACAGCATCATTGTGTCGTTCTTAAAGAGCCACTGAGCGGTTTTTTTTTCACTTGTACTTCTAATATAGAAGCACAAGTGAAAAGACTGTTGGCCCTAGTGTGAGGATAAACTGGCATGTACTTCTTAAAGTTTACTTCCTGGCAGGCATTCATGATATATATGATGACCGTATTGAACGTGTGGAATCATTGTGGGTTGATATCTGTAAGCAGGCCCACCATCAGGGGGTGACGGGCGATACTGGCGTTGCGGGCCCGGGTCACGCTAGGATAAAAAACATTTTTTTTTTAAATTCCCTTGTTTAAGCCGGTCTGCGGCTATGAGGGAAGCGTTGTGCTGGCATACTGAGGGGCAAAATCCTGGCATACTGAGGGGCAGAATCCTGGCATACTGAGGGGCAGAATCCTGGCATACTGAGGGGCAGAATCCTGGCATATTGAGGGGCAAAATCCTGGCATACTGAGGGGCAAAATCCTGGCATATTAAATGGCAAAATCCTGGCACATTGAGGGGCAAAATCCCGGCATATTGAGGGGCAAAATCATGTCACATTGAGGAGCAGAATCCTGGCATATTGAGGGCAAAAGAATGGCATACTGAGGGGCAAAATCCTGGCATATTGAGGGCAAATGAATGGCATACTGAGGGGCAAAATCCTGGCATATTGAGGGCAAAAGAACGGCATACTGAGGGGCAAAATCCTGGCATATTGAGGGCAAAATAATGGCATACTGAGGGGCAAAATCCTGGCATACTGAGGGGCAGAATCCTGGCATATTGAGGGCAACATCCTGGCATACTGAAGGGCAAAATCCTGGCATATTGAGGGCAAAAGAATGGCATATCGAGGGACAAAAGAATGGCATACTGAGGGGCAGGCAGAATCCTGGCATATTGAGGGCAAAAGAATGGCATATTGAGGGGCAAAATCCTGGCATATTAAATTGCAAAATCCAGGCACATTGAGGGGCAAAATCCTGGCATACTGAGGGGCAAAATCCTGGCATATTGAGCTCAAATTCCTGGCATATTGAGGGCAGAATATTGGCATATTAATTGGCAAAAGAATGGCATATTAAGGGGGAAAATACTGGCATATTAAATGGAGAAAGAATGGCATATTGAGGGACAAAATCCTGGCATATTGAGGGGCAAAATCCTGGCATATTGAGGGGCAAAAGAATGGAATATTAGCTGGCATATTGAGGGGCAAAATACTGGCATATTAAATGGCAAAATAATGGCATATTGAAGGACAAAATACTGGTATATTAAATGGCAAAAGAATGGCATATTGAGGGCAAAATACTGGCATATTAAATGGCAAAAGAATGGCATATTGAATGACTAAAGAATGGCATATTGAATGGCTAAATACTGGCATACTGAGTGGCAAAATACTTGCATATTGAGTGGCAAAATATTACTGGTATATTGACCAACTGCTCCCAACCACCCTCCATATTACACTAGACTGGGATAACATGCTTGTGAGGTTAGGTGGGGCGAGTGGGAGATATTGTCGGGGGGGGGGGGGGGGCAGAAAATTTGTTCAGTAAGGGGCCCTGAAATTCCTGGTGGCGGCCCTGTCTGTAAGGACTCTTTATTTGGGAGAAGGGGACACTGTTTTGTTTTGTTTTTGCCCCATTTAAATCGAGGAATCCATTTCCAGTCAGAGTCTCTATACTTTGTACCCAGTTTGGTGTGTCACATAGTGGCCTTGAGGTAATAAAAAAATAAAATAAGTGTATCTTTTAAAGGTGGAAATTGGGAAATCAAGAAAGGTTGGAGCGGATGGATTCCGTGCCCCCAAATATTTGAGGAAACCATAATAGAAAATGTACAGTTTCTACGTGCGTTCAGTTTGACACCACCCAAATCTAAATCTAAAACCATCACAAGTTCCTTATAACAGAGAAGACTAACTCTGCCTTGTTTATTCTGAACACTGCTTCTGCTCTAGAAGGGAAAAGCAGCCTTCGATTAAACTGACGGAAATACAACAATGCACAAATATATCTGTTGTTAATCATTAACATGGTTTTAAGACAATGCAACATTATATTTATACTGTGGTAATTCTTGTTATAAGTCTCCATTCTCTGGCTCCGGTGTTCTGACAAATTTCTCTAGCAAATTCGACTGCACAGGCGCAGTAGAATTCACTCACCGCTCATGCGCACAAAGTTACAGCTGATAACTCAGCGCATGCGCGAGGGATGCACATCACCTCCCGCCCCCTTCGGATCAGACCATTTTAACACCACAGCGCATGCGCGAAGCATGTCACCGATAGGAGTTTTACCAACTATACAGTGATTGCTACGCTAGTAAGTGGAAGTCAGACACGGGGGACAGAGGGGGACACACAGGAGTCTAAGGAGGTGCTCACTGGGGGATCACAACTCTCATCAAGATGAGGCATCCCCCCCCCCCGTGGGTCCCCCTCTGTGCCCCGTGTTTGACTTCTACTTACTAGCATAGCAATCACTATATAGTTGGTAAAATTCCTATCGGTGACATGCTGATCAGCTGTAACTTTGTGCGCATGCACGGTGAGTGAATTCTACTGCGCCTGTGCAGTAGAATTCGCTCGAGAAATTTGTCAGAACAGGTGTCATGTTTCTTTTAATACATACGCCATCTGCTGGTAAAGATTATGCCAACCTGATCTCAATGATGAATTAACCATCTTTAGAAGACCAATTAATAGTTTAATAACATACACATATTCCTAATGTACTCAATTATTCCTGTTAACTACTTTATGAAAAAGAAAAAAAAAATTCACACAGCCATCCATGTTCCGGTATTGTGTCTTAACCCTATCTAACACCAGCTTAACCTCTTAATGGAGGTTTGTATACATGTTTAAACAAATTGGTCCTAGTGGACGCATATATACATCCAAAATGCGTTGGCATACGCTGGCTCACAGAACAGAACTTACCTGTTCTGGGCCATATGACTGCTCTGATAACCAATCACGGCGATCATATGCCGCCAGTGACAAAACCAATTGGCTTAGTCACTTGCATTTAAACCCATCCTTAATAGGAATAATTTTGCATCTTTAATTCTTTGTAGGCCATTATAATCATTATTATTTTTTTCAATTTTCAAAATATATTAAACTAAAAATGTTTTTAATTTTCCCCCTTCCTCAAATCGGTAAAGCATGAAGGTCGCGCTCTGTTACTTACCATTTCCATAGTGAGATATGAAATACTGTGCGTTAGCAGAGACATTGCGGTAAGGGACTAATGGCGTTTTGTAAAAGTCCCCTGCCCCACCACCAAAAAGATATTACCGTAATATCTGGCAAGAGTTTTGCAAAATGACCCTGACCCCATTAAATGCTACAATAAATGGCCCCTTTTGGGGCTGGCGGTAATTCCCCAGGCGTTATAAAATATAAGAGAGACCTTTGTTTTCATATGCCACAATCAAATGAGAAACTTGTTAAGAGAGAGATCTTAGTTTTCCCATGCTACCATTGGAGGTTGGCCACATCTGCTGGTGGCATGTGAAAAAAAAAGATCTCTCACCGCAATAGCAGAGAGAGACCACGAGACCCGATCAGACCCTGAGAAACAGGTGGTGGGCCCCCACGCTGTCTGGCTGATCGAACCGTGACACTGTTAGTGTGCACCAGCATCAAGGTGAGCTCTGCTCTTGCAGTGCTAAGAGTAAAGCTGCGATACACGTCGGGTTTGCTGTAGCCCGGTGGCTCCAGGTTTTTTACTTTTGCTTCTATTAATGAAACCTTCTGTACTAGAAGCACGCGTGAAAATGAAGTTTAATTTCTCTTTAATGTAAAAATAACGCTTACTTCCATTACAAAAATACTTATAAAGTTTAACTACAAGACATGTGGAATGGGGACACGGGTGTGGTGAGTCTAGTTCCTTCTCAGCCTTATTGCTTTGACTATGGAAACTCCCTTCTTCACATGACAAGCTCTTAATTAAGACTTATTGAGTAATACCCAGTATTAATTAAAGTGCTCTATGAATATGTGGTGCAGCTCATTGGGGTCACTTCTGAAGATGATCTCTAATAAGTGTTGTATGAGAAGTTATCTATACATTGTTTTAGCAGAAATGAAAGCAAATGCACTATAAAGAGAAAAATGTGTGCCGCTATAAAGGTGGTGCACACAGAAATAGTGGCACAACCTCTGTGCGTGCCAGTGTACATTGCTAACTCATGACATGAGTTAGCGATGGTTTCAAACATACATTTTTTTGAACTTTTTCAACACTTTAATCTACACCAGTGTTCCAACCCACACTCTATGTATTTAGATTTGTTTGTAGTGTTTCCTTTTTATGAGATTACCTTGTGTCTTGATGCAAATAACAACTTTCAATGGGAACTGCTTAGTTTGCATATTATGATGATGTGATGATGTCATAAATTGGTGAGAAACCACAAATTCTTTTTGGAGAAATTGGAAGCAAATACATCAATTTGACAAACTATAAATTATATTTAATTATATACATTCATGGTATAAACCATATTTAACCAACAGGATTCCTTTAGTTGTACTGGTTCCACACCTATATCCATTTTTGTGGTACCCAAATACCGAGAATATATTCTTTGTTCCTCTATGAATTTAGATAGTGTTTGAAGGTTTTGTATGTGTGTGTGTGTGTGTGTGTGTATGTTTGTGTGTGTGAAAAATACTTAATCTATTGTACCAAGTACTCAACTCCATTTGCCCAGTATGGTAATACTTGAGCTCTATTTTTCTGCATGAGAATACATTATAAAAAAAACTTTAATAATAGATCACAAAGTACATAACACCAAATACAGTTCAACCACTGCAAATATAACATGATATAGTTGGTCCTTAATAGGAGCATTAATAGACCTTTATTGCGTCCAAAATTGCCAGGTGTGGCAGAGCCAGCTATAGCTTCCTCAGAGGTCAACTTTACAAGAAAATATATCCTAGTTCTTTGTAAAGCAGTGAGCTCAATTTATAAAATGCTTATTTGGGTTGTTGATCATTGGATTAAAAGGGTTGAAGCAATATTATGTTAATATTTTTTTTATGATGTTTATTGTTTCAAAGGGTATTCATTAAAGTTGGTATATAAGCTTATAGTTTAACATCAGAATATACATACGTTGTGGCTGGAGAAATTATTAAGGTTAAACCATTAAGTCATATAAAGTACAGCTAAAGTGAAGGGGGTTGAAAGCCTCTCTGGGCAGAAAGAAAGGGTGGTACTGAAAGACAAAAGGAGGAAGAGTAGAGAGGTACAAGGAGCAGGTGGGGTGAACCGGTGTAAGGGTCAACGCCAGTAGCACCAGAATGTTATGAAAAATGGGCTGAGTGATCGTTATGGGTGTGTACAAAAAGGCAGCACACCAGATATAACAAACATAAAAAATTACCTTTAATAAAATAATTAAAATATCAAGACAATATAAAAATACAAATAACACAGTAGAATAATCCCAGTGAAATGTAAACCAAATCCAGGTTGATAATAGTAAATATATAGCACAAATACAAAAGTAAATAAATATAGTACCAAAGGGGAGAGCAAACAAAAGGGAAAAAATAAGCAGAAGCTAAATAAACTCACAAGGATGCAGAGACCAGGTAGAAGATACCCAAAAAGAACCAGCCCCCCTGATCGTTATGGGTGACCAGAAACCACATACTAACTGAGAAAAAGATCAGAGTGAGGAAGAAGCCCCGGGAGCCCATAAAAAGGAATATTTATTTGAAACCAGCATGGTCCAGGCTTTTGAGGGACACCAAACAGTAATGGGAGGTGGCGGGTGGCATGGGAGATATGAAAATATGGCATTTGGGCTAGGGGCAAACATATCATGTGTGATCTTAAACTGACCGGCTGGAACAGGGTATTAAGATGAGCCCAGTTTCACAATTATGCCACGCGCAGGGAACCTTCTATTACATATTTTGTGTTGTAAGGCAAAAGTTTAGCAGTTATGACCCCGCCTTCAGGATGTCATAATCTGCTAAACCACTTATGCCCATCCTCTTTTCAGGTGACAAAGTGGGGCTGTCTTAGCTAGGGACAGAGGGGTATATAGTGGTGTGCAAGGGATAATGAGGGTAGAGTCAGTTTTACCATCAAAGGCCACAACAACGCTAGACTCCAGGAATCACCTATGGTAAGATCATTTCTGTTTTGTCCTTTTTATTTTAAACTGTTTGTGTACTTGCATTTATGTCTATGTCTCTTTTTATCTACATTTTTGTGTAACAGCACTGTGACCTATTTTTACTCAGATTAAATATTTTTAATCAGTTCTGTCTCTTGTTCTTTAATCGAATACAGCCTAGAGGTAGCCTTTTTATAACACTTTACTAAGGGGTTAATTTGCTAGATATTTGGTCAGTAAGAGTTTGTGTGCATACTGCCTTTTACTGTGTTTTTGGGGTAACTAAAGACGTCAATAAGTCTTAGTGGTGGCAGCTTTTTGTTCTTTTAGCTAGGAGTTTTGAGAGTGACTGTTGGGGGGTTCGTGGTGGTTGCTTTGTGCCCTGTAGGGAAAGTTTAACCCCCCTTTCACACCCATACTCCCACATCACGGCTTGGCCGATAGCCCTGCCCGTGACAGACACCCCCGAACCGAATATGTGGCCGAAATCAATGGGAAAAAAAAACTGTTGGTGGTTTGTACAAATTCCAGGTGTACATCACAGCTTAGCTTCTGTGTTAAGTGCAAATAGGGCTGTGGAGAAGTCACTATATGATGCTCTGAGAACAATATTGTGGGGCAAATCTCACTCTCCATGAATTTTAGCAGTGCCAAGCCTTCTCGTGCACAATTTTGAATGACGCCGGCTCTTCTACACAAGTCTTGACAATTTTGAATGCAAGCAATGTCTAACGATATCAGGGTGTATACATATTGGATATTTGTACGTCCTTTTGGCTCGACAGGTTAAGCTTGTAACATGTTCTCATTACAACTCTAATTGTGCTATTACAGGTATGTGCACAGGAGGCCCTTGTCAGAAAATATTGGCACGTATTGCTTTTCTTGCTGGATTATGATTGTCCTGCTCTTTCAGCAATGCATGGATGTTATTTCAAATCCCTATGTGAGTCATTGACTGATGCGTCTGTCTGTTAAAGTGAAAAGTATGCAACCTACTTAACAGGGGAGGGCTGGCAACTTTTAGCCCAAGGGGGCAAAAACTATTTCATGGGCCATTTTGCAATTTGGTAAGCCCACCTGTTATCATCAGCGATAGACACAGATACACTTACAGATACATAGACAAAAAGAAAGGCAAGACAGATATACTGACAGATAAGGTGCAGAGATTGATAGACCGAGACCGACTGGCACAGATAGACAGGAAGTGCAGATATGCTGACAGATAAGGTACAGAGATTGATTAAACAAAGTTGGATAGAAAGTGCTATACACTCGGGCCTAGCTGTCCAACTGTCGCCCAACAGTTGCAGCAGAACTACAAACCCCTTAATTTCTCACCAGCTTTCCAGAATGGCAGGGAATTAAGGTAGTTTGCATCCAGAAACAGCTGGCCAAAGTTGGATGTACTAGGGCATTTGGAAGTAAAGGATAGAGCTTGGTCTGTCGGCATTTGCCCATCTGCCCCCTAGCCGGCCCCGCTACTTAAAGCAAAACTTTACGCACAATCTTTTATGAAAATGTGAGTCAAACATGTATGTAAACAATACTTATTCTAACACAAATATCTGTAATAGTCACTGAATACTTCTTCCTTCACAAATGTACTTGTAAAACAAAATAAAAACATTAAAAAAAATTGTATAACCACAAGATTTTCCCCTGTGGGATTCCACTCACATTTACAAAAGCTATAATACAGGCATGATGTAATGAGACTCCAAGCCCTACAAATCATAGATTTTATCGGCAAGGACCAAACTGCTTAAAGCACTGTGAAAAGGCCAAATGGCAAAGCGTGTAATGCGTGAACGTGGTGGTAGGAGCTTGTACGTGACTGACATCGGGAGAGGTGTGTGAGTTCATCTTGGTTACTACTAATAGAACTGAAACACCTCTCCCCCACACAGAGTCTTTTGCAGACAGAACTTGTTTTTATATGATGCATATCTTTTAATACTTTTCAAGGAAGCTCAACTAAAGGGGAATAATAAATGATTTGTCTTTATGGTTTTACCCTATCTCCAGTCTCTCTCTCTCTCCATATATTTTCTGAAATAGCCGCTTTCTGTTACGCCATTGCTTAACCCTTTATCGGTCTGTGAAGTGCAGAGACTGGAGCCATACTAGATGGTGATCGTTTTTTATGCTGTTTGATCCTGGCTGGTAGGTAGCTCTGATTTTCTCAATGAATCTCAGAGTTTCAGACCACTTTCGATAGTGTTTGTTTCACTATTATTTTAAGTAGGCACCACAATAGGTTTTCTTTTCACAATCTAGTTTATGCATGTAGCACCAAATGGCCATGTACATTTTTGTCATGTGTATAACATATATTTCAGTCTGAAGCATATAGGCTGATTTACTGTGTCTCACTGACCTCACAATAAGAAACCACACTGATCTCTATCACTTTCATCAAAAACTAAGTAGCTCTGATATGTAGGGTTGCCACCTTTTTTTAAAAAAAATACCGGCCATGCTACTACCTCCACAGTTAGCCAAGCCAATGTTTTACCGGCCTGAAATTGACTCTCACTACAGCATCAGTGAGAGAAAGTTCACGAACATCTGCCCCAGCAGTGATAGGTGCAGCTGATTGTTTATAGGAGCAAGGGGAGAGGAGGCATTTAAATCTGTCAGAGTTGGGGAATATAAAGTTGTTTTCCTTATCCCCCCTGGGATCTCACAGAACCACATAAAAGTTATATGGGGTCTGGGAAAAAATGGCTGAAGTGGAAACCTATTCACTGGCCTAACAAGTTGCTAGAAATACTGATGTGGCAAGGTAAATATTATGTAGTAAAAAGAAAAAAAAAGATGATATTTTTTGATGTAGGATTTCCTATTGTTGGGTGCTCAAATATATCTGTTGTGTATGTGCAAATCACAAAAAGGGGTTGTGTAGTGTTCATTCATTTTAGATACTGTATTCCTAATTTGAGATCCATATCTTAAATCTTATGAAATATAATACTATTGTCTATGGTTGTACAAAATCCACATACAAACATCACACATGATGAAATCAGTTATGCCGTAGACCATCACTTTTCATTTTAAAACCGTGTAAAACACGTTAATATCTCTTCAGTCATAAACAGTCTATGTTATGTTGCACATAGTTAAAATTATATGTATTTCTTTTAATTAACAATGTTACACTAAATTACAACATTTATTTTTACGAGTTGTAAGCCACAATCTGACGACATGCTGACGAAAGTGCCGGAGGCGGCCGGAACCTTCCAGAAATTAACCGAACCAATCAAGGATACCCATGTTCTGACAGATTGCTGAATCAGCCAATCAATAGGACCAGCGACGCCACGGTCAGCTCTCTGATAGGTGCAGCCATGAGAGAACGGGAGTGGCATAAATCACTGAAAATGGAAGCAGACGAGGGCGGAATCGTGACGACATTCTAACGTGTGCGAATCCGCTGCGGACAGCTTAGGAAACTCCGGCCAATCGGCAGGCTCCAACGCGCGACGCGTCTACCAATCGGCGCTCTCCACGACTTTGACCGGCCGGGAGGATATAAAAAGAAGCAAGCGGGCCGTGGTACGTCAGTCTGACAGCAACCGGCGAATAGAGAAGATAACGGAGATTTGCGAAGTGCGACGGCCTAGTGCTCGGTATGTAAATCCGAAGGTCTCATGGGGATTATTTTACCATAATGACCGAATCATCTCACATGGATAGAGGATACTGGGGCAGCAAAGGGTGTTTCCGGTTAATTTGCGTTATTGGGGAGGCCGGGGTTCTACTCCGGATACATTGTTCACAATGAAGTTGGAATCGGTCTGAAATGTATACGAAGGTCATTGTATGTATTGTCTGGAGGTCTGTCATTATTGGTGCTGGCTGAAGGCCTTTTTCTTCGTTGCTGTAAGGCTGATATGTCGGCGCTGTATGTATGTAACCTGGCTCGATAGCTGGCACTATACCTGCTGTGCATTACACTTAACCCGCTAGCCAGCCATTTTGATTAAGCATTTTGGGAAATGTAGTCCACAACAGCTGGAGTGTCGAGACTGGCCATAAGTCATCCATGTACTGTCTGGTTTTTGACGCTGCTTCGTCTTCCATTGATGTTTAATCCGGATAGTAATGGTCCTTCTCTCTGCCTGGCAACAACGGCCTCACTTGTCTTCTTACTTCGTGCTTTATTGTAAAATCTAGTATTGCTAGTTTAATGTTTGCCAGTTGGTATTGCACCTCAAAGTTACTGGATCTTAATGCTTACAGTAACCATTGCTCTTGAATGTTTGCCTGTCATTCAGGTATCTAAATGTGTATTTGTACCAGGGTGGTCTATAATGTGGCTGTTAGACGGTGCACAGCTGAATTGGTGGCTGAAATATTAATATATTCTAATGTCTTGCAAATTTTGATACAAGCTGTGTATTGGTGTTGGTTTTGATATAGATAGATATATAGATAGAGATCTGTTCTGTAGCCTTCTGCTTATTAAATAAAAAAAAAAAAGAGAAAATTGTGGTTTAGTACTAACAAGTGGAGTTGAGAGAAATGGGTTGTGGCATGAATATATCTCTCTCAAAAAATGGCTTGGTTAATTTGTTTTTAATTAAATGTACAAATGGGTGCATTGGCCTCCAAGCATGGTACAATCAAGTCCTTCCTTTCTGAGAGGAAGCACCGCGTCTTGCTGTATCTAGAAGGTTCTCTCCCTTTTCTGCCACCCATGTCTGAATTGGCGCATCTCCTCATTGGCTGGGGAAAAGGAGTGGTGTTAAAATAGTAAAACCCTCCTCTACGCCTGCCTCCTATTATGTGCGAGGATGCTTGGTTAGATCAGAACTATTTAACCCATTTGCTGCCACTGCTGCAGAGTTTTCCACAATAAGTATATACAAAGTCCTTTTGTTGATGAGGCTGGCAATGTATTTAAATCATTAAATTGCTGTTGTATTAGTACTGACTATTGAGCTTTTTATATATTTTTGATGACTTTTTAAAAAAAAAAAATTATTTTCCCTTTTCTTGCAGGATATTGCTATCTACAGAGACTTTATTTTCCAGTGGTTGAAGGAAATCTACATCTCATGGTTACCATGAAGTATTTTGCATTGTTCCTGCTGGTTGTTGCCAGCGTGTATGCTGACGATGATGACAAGAGAGAAGAGGTTGGCACAGTGGTTGGAATTGATCTGGGAACCACCTATTCATGGTATGCGATCTTTAGTGTGGACTGCTAATTAAACAAAAAAATGATCTATTGCATTTAAATAGTCTAGTTTTTTTTTTTTAGCCTAAGTTGTGTGTTTTTTTTTAAATCCTATTTGCATGTTGCCATGTCAGTTATCAAAGCTAAATTGAGGCCAGTATTCCCTAAAAGCATCATAAATAAAGATTTTTACATGGTTTTTTTTTTTTAACTACTTTTTGGAGGGCCATGGCTTTGTTGCCTCTGGTGTTTATGCAAGTAGTGTCCCCAATGTCTGGGAGACATCTGATTGGCTCCCATAGAGATCCATTGGGATGCCCAATGAGCATCTTTACAACAGGCACATATGTAGCAAAATATTAAGGCTTAGTGTAAGTGATCTCATTTATTCATGTAAAAGCAGCATATTTTTTTGTTTTTTTTTTTATAAATTGCTTGTATGACTTGCATATGTTGGTGATCTAAATTTATCTGAAACCCATTATAGCTCCCTAACCACATTTGTATAATTTTTATTTCAGTGTTGGTGTGTTCAAGAATGGCCGTGTTGAGATAATTGCCAACGACCAGGGTAACAGAATTACACCATCATATGTAGCATTCACCCCAGAGGGAGAACGTCTCATTGGGGATGCTGCCAAGAATCAACTGACCTCTAACCCAGAGAACACTGTATTTGATGCTAAACGTCTGATTGGACGTACATGGAATGACCCATCTGTCCAGCAGGATATAAAGTACCTGCCTTTTAAGGTATATACCAAATGTGAACTACTGAGGCTTGACTTTTTACAGCAGCTACTTTGCCTTGTCCAATCCCCTCTGTTGAGTGGTTAACTAATACTTGTGAAATTCCTTTCTAGGTTTTTGAGAAGAAGACCAAGCCATATATCGAGGTGGATATTGGGGATCAGATGAAAACCTTTGCCCCTGAAGAAATTTCTGCCATGGTTCTAACCAAGATGAAGGAAACTGCTGAGGCTTATCTTGGCAAAAAGGTATGTATTCTATCAATAGATATTGTAAAATAGATGCCACTTGGGGCACAATCAATATAAATGGGATTTAATTATTTCAAATTCATGGGTTTTGTCCTCCTAATGTGACCTCTGTTGCTGTTTAGGTTACTCACGCTGTGGTCACTGTGCCAGCCTACTTTAATGATGCCCAACGTCAAGCTACAAAGGATGCTGGAACCATTGCAGGATTGAATGTAATGAGGATTATCAATGAACCGTAAGTAGCTTACCAGCATTTTGTTACTAATTTCTGTCCTAAGCAACTCTTTAGGGTTTCATTGTGGTAACTTGGTCTAGGATGAACTCTCATTAATAACTAAGACTGTATACAAAGAAACCTCTTTGCTTCCATGTGGTCTGTGAACCAAAGTAGTGTTGGGTTTACTTATGTATAAGGCGCTCATTTCGGAGTAATTTGTTAAATAGCCATGCAAATACATAATGTGATTTAATACAAACTATATTCTAATCATTACAGGACTGCCGCTGCCATTGCTTACGGTCTGGATAAGAAAGAAGGCGAAAAGAACATCCTGGTTTTTGATTTGGGTGGTGGCACTTTTGATGTCTCTCTGCTCACTATTGACAATGGTGTCTTTGAAGTGGTGGCTACTAATGGAGACACCCATCTTGGAGGTGAAGACTTTGATCAGCGAGTCATGGAGCACTTCATAAAGCTGTACAAGAAGAAAACTGGCAAGGATGTCCGTAAAGACAACAGGGCTGTGCAGAAACTGCGTCGGGAGGTGGAGAAGGCAAAGCGAGCTCTGTCCGCTCAGCATCAGTCCAGGATTGAGATTGAATCTTTCTTTGAGGGAGAGGACTTCTCAGAAACTCTAACCCGGGCCAAGTTTGAGGAGCTCAACATGGTAAGTCCTGAATGGCCAGTCATAATCTGCACACTACTTTAAATCTTTAAGGGAATTAACAAAAAAAACACTTGTGTTCCATAGAGCTGCTAGTGTAACATGTCTAATGATGCACTATTCCCTTTTTTTTAGGATCTCTTCCGTTCCACCATGAAACCAGTACAGAAGGTGCTTGAGGATGCTGACTTGAAGAAATCTGACATTGATGAAATTGTCCTTGTGGGAGGTTCAACTCGTATTCCCAAAATCCAGCAGTTGGTGAAGGAATTTTTCAATGGCAAAGAACCATCCCGTGGTATCAACCCTGATGAAGCTGTGGCATATGGTGCTGCTGTCCAGGCAGGAGTGCTTTCTGGCGACCAGGATACTGGTAAGTAAAGTTTGATGGCAAAGATGCACTGGATTTAATGTGGAGAAACCAAAATGAAGACCTAAATGAATACAGTGACAACCATGTTTGTAATTCTTTAACTGTTTTCAGATCAATAGCCTTGTACTATGTTAGACTTTGGAATTATTTTTAATGGGCTAATACATTTATATGATATACTTGATGCTGAGGTTTATAGGAGTTTCTGGTATTTAAGTGGGATTTAAGTCTATGCTTTCATTCCATGACTGACCTTGTGGAATTCTTTTTTTTTTTTTAAATTTTCCCTCTTCTCAGGTGACTTGGTCCTTCTTGATGTGTGTCCTCTTACTCTTGGAATTGAGACAGTAGGAGGTGTTATGACCAAACTTATCCCCAGGAACACTGTTGTGCCTACCAAGAAGTCACAGATCTTCTCTACAGCCTCTGACAACCAACCTACTGTTACCATTAAGGTTTATGAAGGTGGGTGATTCTATCATTGGCATAAATCATTCTTGCACTTCTAAGAAACTTGCAAAAAACGCCCCCAAATCACCTGATGCTGACACTACTTTTTTTTTTTACCCATACAGAAGTATTGCGCCTATGACATCATGAATCAACAAATTCTTAATTTGTTCCCTTCCCTTCTCTCTTTTGCAGGAGAGCGTCCATTGACAAAGGATAACCACCTTCTGGGCACTTTTGATCTGACTGGAATCCCTCCAGCTCCACGCGGTGTCCCCCAGATTGAAGTCACCTTTGAAATTGATGTAAACGGTATCTTGCGGGTAACTGCAGAGGACAAGGGTACTGGCAACAAGAACAAGATCACCATTACAAATGATCAAAACCGCCTGACTCCAGATGAAATCGAGAGAATGGTCAATGATGCTGAGAAATTTGCAGATGAAGATAAGAAGTTGAAAGAACGTATCGACTCTCGGAACGAGTTGGAGAGCTATGCTTATTCATTAAAGAATCAAATTGGGGACAAGGAGAAGCTTGGTGGCAAACTGTCCTCCGAAGATAAGGAGATTGTGGAGAAGGCAGTGGAAACGTCTATTGAATGGTTGGAAAGCCACCAGGATGCAGATATTGAAGACTTCAAGGCAAAGAAAAAGGAACTAGAAGACACTGTTCAACCAATCGTGGCTAAACTTTACGGTGGGTCTGGTCCACCACCCACTGAAGGAGAAGAAACTGAAAAGGATGAATTGTAGGTTGTCTCTGGCTACTGTAATATTGTAAATACTGGACTCAGGAACTTTTTGTTGAATATTTGAATGGAGAACTCTAATGTACATGTGAATTCTTCACTAACCGTGGAGACAAATGCTAAGCCTTAATGGCTGTTTACTGCTTTTCATTAGCAGTTGTTCACCCAAATCCATTATTTTTGTTTTGGCGCTTTCCCTTTGGGGGGTGGGGGTCTGGTATTCTTTGGTGGGAACCCAATTTAAAAGTTGCTCTCAGATGTTTTATTTATTTGCAAAAAAATGGTCATGCACATAATATGTAGAACTTTTTTCTACCATCCTTGACCACAATAAATGTTTGATAATTAACCTGTCTTACTTTCTTTTATTTCCATAAATCTCCATTATTGACTTTGTATAAAAGGTATGCATATGCAGTACCTTCCAACCTGGGGCACATGTGAGCCAGGCAGTTTTCAGTGTGTCTATTCAGGCATTCTTTATTACAATGATGGGCTCACAAACTGGTGTGAAGTGCAGGCAAAGGACAGAACAAAGTTCTTAATGAAGGGTTGATGTAAGGTATCTAAGGGGAAAAAGTCACTGACTAACAGGTAATGGGACTTAAATTCTGAAAAGTGGGGCTAAGACATTTTATGAAAATGTTGAAGGATGGGGTGATCTCAAAGGTTGGAACCGCCTGCTGTATATTCTAGACTAGGGGTGCCTGTTGTAGCCCTCACTCTGCCCATTGCTTACATTATTTTTTATGCCATTCTAACTGACCCAATGAGTCCTAAAATTCAGGTTTTGGTGTAGATTGCCTTGGATGAGCAATTTGACAGCCTTCATTTAGCAAACTTATTTTCCTTAAGGCAAATTACTGAACAAAAGTTATAGAAAATGCTGCATGATAAAAAAAAAAATAAAAAAAAACCAACTCCTACAATTCTGGTAAAAATGACCCACCACACACTCAATTATATCCAGTAATTACATTTCCCAACACGGTCTTCTACACCAACCCCCACTTTTCTTTCCCTCCCCTTCAAAACAAACCTCCCTTGCTTGCCAGTTACAGGTGATTTTAGTGATCTAGTACAGGGAAGGCAGCATGTGGGTATCTGTCTGGAGGAGGCACACATACATCAGTCTGCCATACAGGTGAGTGAGGTGCCCCTATGACCTATCCCAGTGACTGCATGCTGATGGATCACTAGAGAACATCACTACAATGGTAGTCAACTGTCACAGGGCCAATGCATTGCACAAACTAGTTCCACAATTGCTTGCATGACTCTGGTTACGCCTATGCCTCAGTTGTCCTTGTATTGGGATACACTTCTCCTTTTTTGACCAACGCCCTCCTGTATACTTTTTTTTTTTTTTGACACATGCAGGCAGATCGTCCTAGATTGTTGCTCATTGCTAGGATAGTGAGAGATTCTTTTTACATCGAAGGACTAAAGGGGACCCTGGCTAGTCCCCCCTCTATAGATTTAGATAGACAAATACCCTCTCTGTACAGAGCGTGACCATATATATATATATATATATATATATATATATATATATATCCCTGACGCATGCGGTGTGTAAACCTATAAGAATACACAACTGTTACTATATTCAAACATGACATGATATTCTGCCTACAGATGTTTTCTTTTAATCTTGCAGAAGACTATATGGGTTCAGGTCTTATTTAAGGAAATGGCCTATTAAAGTGTCAAGTGGACTGCATATATGACCTTAATAGCTTGACAGTCTTTCATTTACATCATATTAATGCCTAATATTTGCAGTTCACATTTTAGCAAATACCTCCCACCAGGTTGTACTTATCTGAGGCTATATTCTGTCGGTTAATTTGTCACCCACCTTTCTACCACGAACGAGTTGCTGACCTGGTGTTCAATGTGGCAGGGAGAGCATTACATGTGCCATATTTTCTATTGTATTTATTGCTGATCCAAGCAGGGTTACTCTGTGCCTGAATCCGTATTATATGCCCACTGTTTAGTATTATTCCTCTTGAACCCCTTCATGTCACAGGATTCCAGCCCTTGTGGGCGAATGGTGTTCCTGATCTAGCGTAGTCTCTGCAGCTTATTGCAGACCCACTCTGTTGATTTGCATGTGAGATCCAAAGGTCTCTCCCTGCACTAGCAGTGAAAGCCTGTCTGCGACAGCCACTGTGGTAATGCCAAGGATTAACGATTAGTGGACAAACGGGCATGTACCTTTTAAAATGTGCATGCCAGTTTATCCTCATTTTTATCACTTGTACTGCTATATTGGCACATACTGCAGTACCCAGTGTGTTCAAATCAAACTGTTCAGGAGCCAGGGACACGTAGACAGACTCTGGGTCATGTCTGAAGCTGAAAGTTCAGGCAACGCGTGTTTTAGTTAAATATAACTGTCTGTTACATTTAGCCTGTCAGACTGAGGCCATTCAAAGCAGCCTCATCGGACAGAGGTTCCCTCTGATGGTGGTGTGTGAAAATGAAGGACTCTCACTGCACTTGCAGACACTGTCTGTGTGCTTCAGCATCCAGAAGAGCTCTGCCTCAGCTGAGAGACAGAACTACCGTATATCTCCAAAGATACATGTCTGGCTTATTCTAGACAAGTGGCACCAGGGTTATAAAGGGAAACTGATAAAAAAAAAAAAAATTGTTCTGTTTAATTGAAAAATTAAAAAGTGTAGGCATTTTAAATAGACAATTTTTAATGAATATAAATAAAGCACCTTATTGAGACTTTTCTGGTTGTGTAGCTCTATTAGGCGGCAGACATCTTGGGTCAGCTGTTTCTTCATCTGATCTAAGATTCTAAATAATATGTTTGCCCCCTGATAAAGCTGTACAAGCAGAGAGGGCTCAATAAGGTGCTTTATTTGTATTCTTTCATTAAAGCATTTCTATTTAAAATGTCTATACTTGATGTAATCTTTCAATTAAATGGAACTTATATTTTGATGACAGTTGTCAGCTTCTTTTAAAAACAAACGTTAGAGGCACATTAATATACTCCTAACATAATGTATACACGTGGCAGCCTGGCATCTAGTAGTGAATTAATAATTAAAATTGAATGTACTAGGGGGGCGGAGCCTGCAGCCGAGGAGAGAGGTCGCCGATCTATCGAGCCCCTCTCATACTATTAAATTGGTGGTTTACTATGGCAGAAACTCCCCACAAATACCTTAAGACCTCACCCGGAGCAGCTTCAACCATGGGTTGTAACTCCAGAAAAGGAGATCGACCGCATAAAGCCCAAAATGTTGATATTGGGTCTCTACTACTTTGACCTCCTAGGCCTCAGCAGGCCGCGCCAATGACAGCAGATTTGGATGGAGGTGAAGATTCGTCCCCGGAAAAACGGGTGGACACCCCAAAGGGCAAATACAGATCGGCACCAAGACCTGGTAACCCAGATGAAGCCCCGTCTACCAAGGGGGACATCAAAAAGCTGATGCAAGAGCTGCAGGCCATTTGGCAAGCTGACATGGCGGCTCTCCGGTCAGATGTCACAGTCTAAAAGGGAGACGTTGGAAGCAGCCTCAACAGAATTACAAGAGACTGAACAACGCTCGTCTGAACTCATGGCCACTATGTCAGAGCAACTGTTTACTATGCAGAAGCAAGTTTTGCTCCTAGATTCCAAGATGCGTCACACTAATGTGCGAATCCGTGGGATATCGGAGGAGGTAGGGCCTGCCGTCCTCCGGCCTTATGTGCTACGATTGCTGACCCACTTGAAATCTGGACTACCCCCCACTGACTCAGTGATCGCTGATTTATTCAGGGTCAAGAAGGCGCAGAGAGCCCCATACACGGCTCCTCGAGATGTGGTCCTCCAATTCTGCTCTCATGCAGATAAACTACGGTACATTACCTGATTGCAGGAAGGAAGCAAGGACAGATAGCTTTTGACACATTTGACCATTTTTCAAATTTATGATGATTTGTCACCTGCCACGATTGTTTGGAGATGGAAAATGGTCCCATTGACCACACTGCACAGCCTAGAAATCTGGTACCGATGGTACTTCTGTCGGTCACCCATAACGACAAGCAGAAGGCAATTGAGTTTACAGATTGCACCGGGATACAGCCTATGTATAGAAAATTGGGGAGGTCTCTTTCCCACATTGCAAAGTGTCGGGAGATAAACATTTTTTTAAAAATCGCAATCACCATTATACATCCCAAACGGCGATTGCGCCTTTTTATAATACTCCCGACTCTTGGCAGTGCAGGAGTTTTTATATATTACCCCTTATCCAGTGTAACCACTTGTCTCTGGGAAGTACTGAGCATTAGTGGGTACCAGAACCGTTTTATTTATTTTTTAGGTACTATTAGATTTGGAAATTATAATATCCATTATCAGCTAACCTGATGGCTAACCTGCAGATACTTGGAAGCTACATATCCCATGAGTCTCCATCACAGAATCATAGAATATGTAGTTGACAAAAATCTGCACTGTCAAGGTTAGCTATCACTGTCTTAGGTGAGCTGCTAAAGCATTTAGAGCAACAGAAAACAGATTCTAATCCCCACAATAAGCCGTGTTTATAAGTGATTACTTGAATTAAAGCCTACTGATTTTTGGCACTATGGACATATAGTCAAACAGTTGTGCCGCTATGAATACTCTCAACAATAATGTATATTAATCTGCACAAAGTCTCTCTTAAAATTGGCTAATCCAAACACAATCTATGAGTTTTTATCAAATACCTGAAGGAATAGAAACATAAAATTGGCAGCAGACAAGAACCATTTGGTCCATATAGTCTGCCCAATTTTCAAAATACTTTTATTCCCTGGCCTTATCCCTTATCTAGGATAGCCTTATGCCTATCCCACGCATTCATAAACTCATTCACTATGTTAACCTCTGGCACTCCCATTGGAGGATTATTCCAAGCATCCACTACCCTCTTAGTAAAGTAATACTTCTTGATATCACTTAACCCCTTCCCGACGTTAGGACCTACTATGCCGTCCTGACTTTAAGTGCCTTAAAGTCGTTAGGACGGCATAGTACATCCTGTATTAAACAGCTCATTGCGGCTCCCCGCGATGAGCTGTTTTCGGATCCCGCTGCAGGCACTTGCTCAAAGCGAGCTACATTTCTCCAAATCGTGCCGTGTCCGAACACGTCCGGAGGTCTCGCGTTTTTTTTTTTGCAGGGACCAACAAGGTCTGTTAAGTGAGAGTGTTCCTGGCTACCGATCACAAGGTGGCCAGGAACCAATAATCGTGACGTTTTGGTGCTTGCGTCGTTTGGGACGCAAGCACCTTGCGTCACAAAGTGGTTAAACAATTGCCCTTCTAATGTCCTCTTGTTGTGTTAGTTTTTCTTCTTTTAAAATATACTTTCCTCCATTACTGTGTTGATCCACTTTATGTATTTAAATGTTTCTACCATATCCCAGTTTCTCATCTTTCCTCCAAGCTATACATGTTAAGATCCTTTAACCTGTCATGGTAAGTTTTATCCTTCAACCCATGAACCAGTTTTGTAGCCCTTCTCTGAACATCTCTCTATGTGTGCCAAAGTATCAATATCCTTCTGGAGATATGGTCTCACCAGTGCTCTGTACAATGGCATGAGCACTTCCCTCTTATTGCTTATACCTCTCTCTATACAACCAAGCTTTCTGCTAGCATTTCCTGCTGCTCTATTACATTGTCTACCTAAAGGGACAATCTAGTCCCCAAACTCAATTTGGTGCCAGATGAAGATTACTATTAATATTTGACTCAAGCCCTCCCCAGTGATTACTATACATGTATACTAGAGGTGCAGCAGCACTGATTATATAGACATTCATTTAGTCACTTCCTGTGCTCCTTGAATTGAATACATTGTGCGGACTATGATAAACCTGCTCTTCTACACAGTAGCATCTCTTAACAGTGCAACACATTGTCTGATGACATCACTAGAGAGAGGAAATTTCATTCATTTGAATGAAATTATTCTCATTGGTTCTTGCAGAAAAAAAGAAAGCAAATTACTTTTACTCAACTTAGTGTGGGCAGTCCTGGTTTCTTGCAAACTGTTTCATATAGCTGAAAGTATTTTATATTTTAAGCAATGCAAAATGTAAAACATGCATTTTAAAGTACTTTGATAGCACATTAATATGCATTAATATTTGGACAGTGTATTTTGGGCAAGAGACAGTCCCTTTACGTCCTCTGAAACATGTACTTCTAAATTCCTTTACTCAGATGTTGAGGTCAGGACTATATAAAATATTCTACACTCTGTCCTTGAGTTTTTAAGCCCACGATGCAATATCTTCCCACATTAAATATCAGTTGCCACAGCTCTGATGTCATATATAACCCTAGTCCAGGAGTTATATGTATTGTGACAAACTATTTGTGTTACTCGGTGAATGTTACAGTTCTCAGCCAGTCAGAACAATACTTAAAATAGATTTGCTTTTCGGAAAATGTTCCAGGAGGAGCTTATAGATTTTAAGATACTGTTTGATACATGTAAAATATGAATAGAATATTCCATAAATATATAGTAGAAAAAAAAGTATTTCATGTACAGTCTAAATAAAAAACTTGGACTAATTTTAATTTTTCAGTAAAGTCACACAACAGTCATTGTACAAATCACCATCCGTATTCATTCCACCAAATATGAAACATAGGGGAACAATCTCTGATTTCCTGGATTCATTATCGCTAGCACAATGTTCATTTGAGCCTCCTTCATCCTTGTGATTACCCTGAGGCTTTCCTTGGTTAGAAAGGTCAGTCCGTATTTTCCAAGGAACTAGACACATAGAATGATCTAAACGCTCAGATGGGCATGGGGAGACAAAATTCAGCTTGGTCCACATTAGGGTTTCTACAAGAGATAATGAAATAGGTCAGATCAATAATCTGAAAATCACAGACTGTACCCGATCTGTACAAACATTTTCATTGCAATTATTGTTTATTTTATTCTTTTTTTTTTTCCTGGTATGTTTCACTAGTAACAGGAGTTGGGGCACATGTACATTGGCCTCTGGATAGAGGATAAAAAAAAACCCAACAACAAACAGAGCTGTCTAAAGCTACAAGAGGCATCTTGGAGCAGCAGAGAGGGGGAAATGATGGATTACCTCTTGGAAGAAGACTTGAGGATCTACTCAATAAAAAAAAAAAAAAAGAGAATTGCAGGATATTGCTAAGGGGAATTCAAACTTAAAGCTAAAGTAGGAGTTGGAAAAACTCTCTCATTCAGCTACATGGGAGAATTTTTCCAAATTGGCTGCATTGGCCTAAAGTTTGAAGTTCCCATCTCAATTGCCTGTAGTTCCCTCTTCCCACTGTTCTTATTCTGTTTTTAAAAATGTGGTGTAATAGTACAAAATAATGTATATATTCAATGAATAAGACAGTGAGATGCATGAACTGTAAAGCCTGTTCAATCCATTGTGTGGCAGGTTCAAGTCATGGCAGGGTCAATTCAGTCTTTTAGGCTTCAGTTAAATCATAACATTAACCCCTTCATGACGCATGGTACTTGCGTCCCAAACACCAAAACGTCACGATTGGTTCCTGGCCACCGATCACAAGGGGATAGGTAGCCAGGAACACTCTCGCAGAGACCCGATCAGGGTCTTAACAGACCCTGTGGGTCCCTGCAAAAAAAACGCGAGACCTCTACAAGTCACGTGTGATGTCACGGAGGCGTGCCCGAACTTCCGCGATTTGGAGAAATGTAGCCGGTGCTCGCTTTAAGCACTGGCTACATTTCCTCTGTCAGACTGAGGCCACTCAAAGAGGCCTCAGATGACAGGTGCGATCCCGCTGCAAGTGCCTCCAGCGGGATCCGAAAACAGGTGAGCCGCGATGAGCTGTTTATTACAGGACATACTATGCCGTCCTAACGACTTTAAGGCACTTAAAGTCAGGACGGCGTAGTACGTCCTAACGTCGGGTATGGGTTAAGAGTATGTCGGGGGTCAGTAAAATCCACAGTACACACTTGAAAGTGAGATAAATCCCAATGTATCCTTCCTGAAACTCAATTATTATCATCAAGATTAAAACATACCAGATACTGCTGCCTACCTGTGTCAAACCTGTGCATAGCATTTGTTGGACCCAAACTCGTCATTCCACCAAAAATATAAATGTAGGTGTTCCAGGCCACTGAGGAATGGGCTGCACAGGCGGGAGGGGTGTCTCCCTTCATCTCCAGATGCTCCCACTTCATTGTATCTGAAGGAATACAAATACGTTTTGTTTGCAGTCTCATAAATGACATGAGTATATTATCTTCCTAGGAATTTGTACATTCTGGTGAAAATATCGATAACTGCTCTCTAGCAAGGAGTTAACTTACGTGAGGAAAAAGGGACATATTATTTAACAGCAGTTTATACTAGTAGCAGTTCAGCATGATTAAAGTCTAAATTTTGCAGCAATGCCATAAAGCATCATTCAACATTTGTACCTCTCCTTTCTTGCGTCAATCTATGCAGGAGTTTCGGGCAAGTAACAGGATCAAAACAGTTAAAGGACCACTCCAAATATGAAGTAACAAAATGCAGACACTATTAATATTATAAGTATGCAGCGTAGAACTGTGCCAGGAGGAGAAAGAGCAGGGAGACAAGGGAAAAAAAAAAAAGGTGGTGGAATTGAGAAGGCAGCTGAAAAAAAACCGGAGGCATTTTTGATATCTCACAGGGGAAAAATTAACATTTCCAAAGGCAACATCTGAGTGAAAAATTATTTATATATTTTTATGGAATGGATTATTGTTTATTATATCTTGACACAAATTATTAAAATATATATATATATATATATATATATATATATATATATATATATATATATTTATATAGTAGTTTTGTTCTCTTAGGATTTCCAATATTTTGAAATACATACAGTTTGAAATGCATGTTTTGCAGGTTCTCCCACAAGGATGCATTTCTCATGCACAAAATGTTTGGCATAGTCCAACCTACAACTCTGAAGAGGGACAAAATAGGCTTCTTTTAAATGCTACCAAATGTCTTTGTGATTAGAAAGGGATAATACTCTGTACCAAGTGTGGCGTCAATTGTTGCTATACAAATAAATGTATGTAATGCACCACCTGCAAAATATGTTCAGTTCTCAGGGTCACAGGTTACCTAGGGAGTCAACTCAGCCTCATCTTTCTGAGGCTAATAATACGATAACTCCCTGGGACACTTATGGATTACTATGTGTTTGAGTGAGTTAACCAACCAACCTTTCACATGCACTGACAAAACCTTTCCAGAATGAAAGCCAAAAAAGCCATAAAATTAAGTTGTTTTAGCAAATACGTTAGATGCCTTTAAAAGCGGCCTGGATACTTTTTCAATGGGCATTAATCGGCATTAATATTTATTTAGTGCTTGTTGATCCAAGGAGAAATCTGATTTGGAGTCGAGAAGGAATTTTCCCCCAACTGAATGCAGAATTTAAAATTACTGAAGGGGTTTTTTATTTGCCTTCTTTTGGATCAACAGCATAAACATGTGATAAGAAAAGGTTTGAACTTGATGGACGCAAGTCTTTTTTCAACCTAAACTACTATGTAACCTATGGATCTTCAATTTTAGCAAAAGTCCATGAAAGTTTTCTTTCCAGTTTTATGAAATGTGTCATATATATCATTTATAAACACCTACAGTGTGAAATGCATTAAGCTTATCAGCTCTGTTTTTGGTCTTTTGGTGCAGTGGAGAATAAAGACACCAGCATGATTTAAAGCTCCTTGGATTCACTCTATATATACACTATCACTTTCCAAGTGCTTTTGGGATTACTTGTTACAAGTGTGGTCGGAACAGGGTTGAATCCATCATCTTGTCCGCAAATCACTGAACAGGTGGGAGTGACTACTATAAGCCCAATATTTAAACTCCCCTGGCAGTGGATTGATCTATATCACTGAAAGATACTATTTTATTATAATTCAGTGTATACTCACATTTAAATCGAAGAATAAAATAAATTCATGTTAGTGTTGCTTTGAAAACACTAGGTGAGCAAGACAAACGCATTTACCTGTATTAATAAAGAACATGTCTTCAAGTAAGTCACTCCCTGCCATCCCGCCATGAATGTACAGCTTAGTGCCTACTGCTGCCACGATATGACCATGGCGTGGGGTTGGATGGTCACCCAATGTTTCAGGCTGAGTCCATGTCATTGTGGCTGTTTAAAAGTAATACAAGGGATATGATGAAACATAATGACAGTGGAGGTAACAGTAGAGATGAAACACAGGTATAACATAAAAAATTGATTTTGTGACTTGCACCTGCTGGCTCCCAGAACAAGGTAGTCTTCCTTGAACCTGAATATGACCGTTGTGATAACGAAATAAAATAAATCATATTCCACCAGGACAAAGCTGATTGACGTGTTTCTTTAACTCTGTCTTTTAGTTTATATCACCTAATCTGTGTCAGGGTTCTACACTGACCTTCTGACTCATGCATTTGAAAGTCATTATTTATGTGCTTATATACCTCCTGCCTCCTCTAGAGGTCTCCCTACCTTACTTTGCTTGTATTCCTTCCCCTCTGTTTGGTGTCAGGCTCGTTACCTTTTGCTCACACCCAGGTTAAATAGCTGCAGTTTCTGGCAAACAGTACTTTTGCATTAAAGTTGGATGCCTGACTTCTGAGTGCTGCTGCTTTTGTTCCTCTACTTAAAGCACATTTGCATTGTGACCCTGTCCAGGAACTGGGAATCTGAACCTGAGTGGCTCAACTAGTGCAGTGGATTATTTTCAGCATCTATTGAGACCCTCTGACTACATCAAGATTTCTTCAGCTAAGTCGTTCCCTTAAAGCTACCCATCTCAGTCCTCACCCTCACTATTGTGTTCCTTCTGCTTAGCTACCCTTCTCATTCCTCGCCCTCTCTAGGGTCTTCCTTCTGCTTAGCTACCCTTCTCATTCCTCGCCCTCTCTAGGGTGTTCCTCCTGCTTAGCTACCCTTCTCATTCCTCGCCCTCTCTAGGGTGTTCCTTCTGCTTAGCTACCTATCTCAGACCTCACCCCCTCTCAGGGGTTCCTGCTTAGCTACCTATCTCTAACCTCGCCCTCTCTCGGGTGTTCCTGTTTAGCTACTTACCTCTGGCATCAACCCTTACCTCTCGCCTCTCCCCTTGTTTAACTCTCTCAACCTCTACCACTGCTTTGTCTACAGTCCCTGCTGTAGCTCTTTGTTCATACTGCAGTTCCTTCTCAAACCCTTTTCCTATTCTGGAGTTCTTTGCTAAATTCCCTTTTGTCTCTCCTTCAGTCTTTATTCCAATACCTAGCTCTTTGTTTCTTTATCTGTTCTCCCTCTGCACAATATATAACATGCAACCAGACACCTCCACTATCCCTGCGCTGACCTGGTAAATGCCCTGACAATCTGATAACTAGTCCTCTTACCTGCATCATATACATGAAGTTGGTTGTCTTCAGTAGGGTCGGAACCTTTCTCTCCTCCACCAAACACATACAATTTGTCTCCAATGGAAGAGGAGCAGGTGTGAAATGTTCTAGGAGATGGGGGATCTCCTTTCACTTTGGGGCTTTTCCACGAGCAACCCCCTAATAAATAAGAAAAATATAACAGACATATCAAAGGAGATATAAAAATATGCAGAAAGGCAGTCAATTACATATTTGTGGGGCAGATTAATGAATTCTCAATAACCAAACATCAAAACTGAAATCTCCATAACAGTTGGGGTGGTGTGAATTGTTGAAGTTAGACTTTTAGATTAGCACATGTTAATCTCCTAAAGCGTTCCAGGCCAAGGATGCAATACTCTTAAAAGGACGCTATCACCAAAACATTGTTCATTCTGTGAATGTAGAAAATAAAAAATTAGCAAAAACAATACGGATAATCTTTTAACAGAATTGCATAAATTAAGAGAAAACTAGGCTTTACATGTATGTGGGGTCTCCTTTTTATGTCCTCAACTCTTGTTTGATATGCAAATTCCACATTTCCCATGGAAAAGTAGTTCATTTGCATATCAAGCCACAAGTGATGTCAAAAACAGGAGACACAACAGACATATTTCATATTAACCGATGCCATGGCTCGCTTTTCACATAAAACAATGTATAGATAATCATTTTTTTATACTTTACATTCACAGTATAACCAATATACACTATGGGAATTGTAAAATATCTGGATAGTCAACTTCAACCGCCTTTTGACCACTTTAATACTAGAGTAGATAGACGCTTATAAAATGATAGGTTGAGTTCGACCTTTGCAGACATAAAGAAAGCCCCCTACCTGGGTGTAACACCTGAACACAGTTTCTATTCATGGATTGTTCAGCTCCACCAAACACCCAGACTGTAGCTGGATCACTCATAGGAATGAAGCTTGCATGTTCATACCGTGGTAACAAACCATCGCAGTCTAGCTCGTCCCATTCATGACTATCTACAATAAAAAGCATGAGATATATTCATTTAGAAGGAGTCATCCCTCAGAGAATCGTATATAGACCATAATCCGACATCTGCCGAAAAGCAAATCTTACAAATGATGCCAAATCTGTTATTATTTAAAAATTACCTTGCTCACTGAAATTGCTTATTTGCCTTTATTTATTTTCTCTCTGACCCACTTAGAGAATAATATACAGATACATGCAATCCTGCAACTTACACACAAACACATACAGGTGTAAGAAATATAGATTTTTTTTCTTCATACGCCCCCCCCTCCCCCAATAATTAAATCTAGTAAGAAGATGATGGTACTGAAATATAAAAATGACTTATGTAAATATTGCTCATAATGCAAATTTAGAGAATACATTTTTTTTTTAACCCCTTCGTGACGCATGGTGCTTGTGTCCCAAACGACGCAAGAACCAAAACGTCACGATTTGTTCCTGGCCACCGATCACAAGGTGATCGGTAGCCAGGAACACTCTGGCAGAGACCCGATCAGGGTCTTAATAGACCCTGTGGGTCCCTGCCAAAAAATCGCGAGACCTCTACATGTCACGTGTGATGTCACGGAGGCGTGCCCGAACCCGGAAGTTCAGCTTTGAGCACCGGCTTAGTTTCCCCTGTCAGACTGAGGCCATTCAAAGTGGCCTCATCTGACAGGTGGGATCCCGCTGCAAGTGAACAGCTCATCGTGGGAAGTCGACCTAACGACTTTTAGGCACTTAAAATCAGGAAGGCATAGTACGTCCTAAAGTCACAAAGGGGTTAAATGCAAAAAAAATAAATAAATAAAAAAAAAAAATATATATATATATATATATATATATATATCAAAAATTGCCTATATGTTGTAGGGTTGACTCAATATGTGCTGATTTGCCCTAAATAGATTGCGCAAATTATCCGAATTTCAGAAATCTATGAATTCTGGCAACTCATTATTCCTGAATTCGGGTCGGCATTGGCTGTTTGGGTCTTTCAGAAAACAAAGCATCAGAAGCCTTTGAATGGGGACAATTTTGCTTTGAAAACTATGTATTTTCAGGTACCGAATATGTGCTGATCACCCCTGAACATGCTCCAAATTCAGGAAACATACTCAAAAACCTCCATTTTCAATTCTCCAGACTTTAGGTGGAGAACTGAATAGAAAAGTATAGAAGAATTAAACAAACATATTCATATACAATCTTAACTCTTGAACGGTGAACCGCTTTTTCATGCTGGAATTTCTAGGTCAACACATCTATATTCAGCTCTCTACATTGTTCCTTTCCCGAGTTATGAGTTAATTAAGGTGACTAGACACCACATAAAACTGTGAAGTTGATGGGTCATTGTTCTACATCACCAGTGATGTCATAATCTCCTTTTCAATAGCAAATGAGAATTCTATCCTGAAGACCTTATGTTAAAGGTTTCAAAGGTTCTAAGTGTGGCATTTCTAGGGCTGAGAAGACAGAGGTGTAACTCGCTGAACAGTGACTGCTACAAGACAGCACAAGACTGCTGCAGAGACGAATGACAAGTATCTATATCCCAGGCAAAGCCGGTTAGTAAAGCTAGTTAGAATAAATTAATGTTATATATAATAATGGTATAGTCACATTAATAGAAGCATTTTTAAAAAATATATATTTTATATTATTTAATGCTCATTATACTTTCAAGTATTTAATTAATAAATCATGTTATTTATATGTTTTATTTAAATTCGTACCGATTTTTATTTTATTACACTCTGGGCCAGAGTGGGCCACAAGTTGCTCGACCTTGTGTTAGCAAAATTGCATGCAAATGTATAATTTCTAAATGATCCTGTTTATGACTGTAGCACAGTATGCAAATTACACATTTCCCATTGAAAAGCAGTTAGTTTGCATACCATGCCACATGTGATGTCATAAACAGGAGACTCCATAGACATATTTACAACACATTTTTTTTCTATTCTAGACATTTAATTGCAATGCTGCTAACACAATTTGTAGATCATTTAATATTTTTTTTATTTTATACATTCAAAGCAAAAACAATGGGTTTTTTTTAAAAATAATCTTTATTGCATTTTCATATCATATAAAAAGACATACATTCATATCGGGTGGTAAAAACAGGAACTATAAGTTAGTTGATCATATTGCATACAGTGAGAAATATCTCAAGACAAACAAACAAACCAAAATCATGGATGGTCCCTACCCGTCCACCCTAAACAACAATACACTACGTAAACAGTCATACTGATGGAGTCCATACATACAGAGCCTTTAGATGGTGACTTCACATGCTCAGGGAAGGGTCCCCCCTGCCTCCGGCTACCCAAACCCCCCTCTGATATGTATTTATTTCCAGATCTTGGCCTTATCATGTTTGTTGATGTTTGAACGATGTTTAAGTGATACAGTCCCTTTAAAATTTATGTAGGGCAAGTTTGCATAGATATGCTGATAAAGCATGCTGCAATAACATTTCAATGCTTAGTTCTATCATCAGTGACACATACACACCGCTGTTAAGGCAAACCTATATGTTTGTCACCTCTTGTGCGACATCTTCGAGTTTGCACGGACATTCGCACCATACCCCTTCTTCTCGCTCGTTGGATGTGTGTTGTGGTTCTGCGGCTTCCTCTCAACCCTAAGGATGTCATCACCATGCACTTCTGCCCAGCCACTCACCACTGGAAGCTCTACTGCCCAGAGGCTGAAGCACTTATAGATTCCAAACATTGCTCCAACATGGCCGGCGCAATGAATCGCTTTCTTGCCCTTTGTTAAAAGCTTCAGTTTGCACCTTTTTCCCCTTTGCCTGTGATTGAGGTTCATTCCTTTTTCTGGCTCTTTGACTTGAGTCTTGTTCTTGTGCTTCTCTGTTACCGACCCAGCAGTTTTGACTTCCATTAATGACTTTGACCGGCTTGTTTATGATTGACTCAGTACTGCTTATCCACACTCCAGTTAAGTCCCTTCGCTCCATTTTTTCCAGTGTCTTGTCTATCCAGTTGTCTTAGCTCTACTCCTGGCTTTAAGAGATCCACACCTAAGAATCTGGAAAGATATCAACTTCTCCTGTCCTACAAATTTGTGGCACTCCAGTTCCTGTTCCCTGTATGTATTAGTTGGCGGAACCGGCCAGTCAACCTTACATTCAAATTGTGGTTTTCTTGTATCCTGGTTCAAGATGGTGCCGCACAAGTTCTCCGCATTTGAATGCAGGCCTCAACCTTTCTGGAACCATGGTTGTGGTGAATCAGTAAAACAGTATTTATTACAGTAATACAACATGTAAAATATCTTACATCTGATAGAGATCGTACATCTTACTGAGATGCTAAATATTGTACATGTTGTATTACTAAATACTGTTTTACAGATAATTTGTCTTTATTTCTTGTCCCTGCTTTAATTTGGGGCACTGCCGAATACTGCTGGAGACCTGTGGGTCTCCACTGACCCGAGTACACAAAGCAGGGTCTGCTCAGAAAAGTGTACGTGAATCATCTCTATTCCTTTTCTGGGCTCTATTTTTACTAGACAGATTGTTCTATTGTGGGTCTATTTCTCTTTACATGTCATATCCCTTTAGGATTCATATCCTTTGCTATACAAGGTAATCATAAGTGTGCAGCATGTGGGTTAGCACACTACTTTTTTGTGGTAAATGTTTCTATTTGTTGTCAATGTGCACACACATAAATACACATTCATTCAAGTGAGCATAGCAATTATTGCTGATCTTTCCCTTCCACTGCCGTTGATTATTGCATTGAATTTAATCCCAAACCCCCCCAGTTATAAATCACTTACCAAGGTCGAGGGTGTAAGTATCATGAAAGCAGCTGCCAGGATTTGCCCCAGCAACAACCAGAACTTTTCCCTTTGTTGGACCTTCAGAGGAAGGCAAATACATGCATGTGTGCCCTACACGTGGACTTGGTGCGTCCCCACATGGAACCAGCGCATACCTAATGAGATATGATAAACGGATACTGTTTTCTTTAAAAGATAAAAAAAAAAACACTTTGACATGGCACAGTAACCAGCAAAACTTTATACGAGGCATTTGCTCAAAATCATGTCTCCCCATCAAATATTATTGAAAATAAAGATTACCGTACAGTGCTTACAATCTAAAATAAAAACCGGATTTATTTATTGCATTAGCAGAATTCCAAGCAAGTGCAAAGGACGAAGAGAAAGTGTCTGTCATGTCTCATGACAACATCACATATGGTACCACAAGGTGATTTCATGAATAAAAGACAAAATAAAAGTACTTTTTTTTTTTTTTTAACCTATGCATCTGCTTGCAATTCCGCTAACTTGTATCAATTACATGAATCACTGACCCACCCTATATGCTACAGTGTAAAATCACTTGAAAAATCGCTGTTGATGTCATGAGTTATTCTGTGACATTAATATTGTAGAGAGAGAGAGAGAGAGATTACTTGTTGTATATCATAATACCATGTTAAATGCTTGGGTATATCTTCTGGTTCCAAAACTTCCATTGTGGCAAAACCACCCTGTAACAGGACATATTTAGTTAGGTCAATAGAATGAAAGAATAATACATGTATAAGTCAATAAACAGGTCACCCTCCTAATTATTAAATTAGTATATTGATGATTGTGGATAGTGTTTCTCATCATGATCAATCAGTGAAATGCATAGCACTTTGGAACAAAATAATCCTAAGGTGGAGTTTTTCAGGCCAGTCCCTAATTAGTAAGTAGAATATCTATAAATATATTTTGATAACTTTATTAAGCAAGGAATGTTTAATATGTTTGTACTTACAAATAAAGTAAACTAAGTCATGTCATCTTTTATTTATAAATTAATAAGTATAAAATCATTTAAAAAATAATTGATTGTATAGGGAGCGGTATTAGCATTTTTTGGATGGCACAAAAAGTCAATGTGCGCAAAGGGTTTAACTCTCCCTATTCTCCTCAGCCTTATACACGTGTAGTTTTGTTTGCATAAACTGATTTTGATCTTCTTCTACGTTACTGCTACATAACCAAACATTTTAGATAGATATTACATTATCAGTCATAGAAAGCATTAAGATCTGCAACAATACATTAGAAAGCTCTATTAATAATCAAAGATATTGTCAAAATACGTCAGTAAAAAACACAATAATAAATGTAATACAAGGAGTCTGGCTATTTGTAACCTACTTGACAAACCAACTGGAAAGTGTCTCCTAGCACGCTCCTTCCACAAGGCCGCTGTTACTACGGCAACCGCTTCCTGTTAACCATGGGAATCTCGTGCGTACGTTTGTGATCACGTGAGATTTGTGATACTATGAGATTGCGAGACAGCGCTTTGAAGCCATTTTAAGTTGTTTAAGTTGAGACTAAACCACTTTTCTTTTTTCTTCTCACTTCAAACGATCTCCTGACAGTGTGATGTTGTTCGCTTGTCATTAAAGTTTTGAGATGCAAAAAAAAAAAAAACAGGGCTTCTAGAGTCTCCGCCTCATCCGTAACCATAGCTCCAGGAAGTGAGAAATCTGTCGGATGTGACGCTCGCCCGGTGCCTCCCGCCCTAGCAGTTTTTTTTCCCCCATACACAAAATGGCGCCCTTAGATCTGGATAAGTACGTGGAAATAGCTCGCCAGTGTAAATATCTACCGGAGAACGACTTGAAGGTGAGTGGTCATTTACTGTTCATTATTACACGGGAATTTCAGATTTGTCTTTTCTCGTCCGCGTAGAGGAATCCTGGGTAAAGTCTACAAATATCCCAGCTATTTCGTGACTGTTTTTCAAGAGGACATTTCTATGTGCTATGCTTATGCCATACCTCCTGTGTTTCTATTTTGCACACAAATCCCCCTTCCCACCTCTGCTGCCCCTCTTTTCTAGATTCACATAATGTTCGGTTTGTATAAGTGTATCGCGTAACGCGAGAGCATCACAACTTACAACAAAGTGTATTTTAAATGCAGTAAGTGTGTGTTTCATATTTGTGTAAATAAAATGTTCTTGTAATAAATTATTTCTTCATTTTATGTAGTTATCAAATGGCCGTAAAGTCAGTTAAATTGTTCCAAGGGTGCCTACAGGTTACATAATTGTTAACTATGGGATTAATGTAACTTGGATAATGGTCACGAACCCCCACTGCTGTAAAATGAGATTTTGTTAAGTTTAGTAAGTTTGACCAATGAACATGAGAAATCTCTTGCTGGCTGAGCATAATTGGAAATGTTTCACAGCAGCTTCAGTGCCCAAGGTTAGCTGGCTGATGACCACTGTAAGTTACATTTTAATTGTGACTCTTATGGGAATTGAATACTAGGGATGTACTAATATCAATGGCAACTTGGTTCATGCTTTTTACATGTGGATTCCCTAGTTAAATAAGTACTTTTACGATTACTCATTTAGATAGAAAATAGTACGCATTATCTGCTCAGTCAAGGCTACATGAGGTTGCATTTTTTTGTACTACTTGTGTGCATAAATTAAGAAAGCAAATATTAAACTGAAACCAAATTGTGAAGTGTTTTTTTTTCTTTATTTTTTAAAATCACCGATCTTATACTGCTCGCTCATATCATTTTTCTAATTGTTAACTGGTGTAAAGAGAACAGAGCACTATCCAGATGTTCTGTTCTCACCAAGGATATTCTGTTCACTCCTAAGCCCAATCACAGCTCCAGGACTTATTCTCCAGTCACCCCTTGGATCTCTTGGATGAAATTAGTAGATATGGCTACAGGTGGCAGAACAGCAGTGTATTTATACAGTGACAACAACTTGATAACTGTGATTGAACAATGCACAGAAAGAGATTAATTTGGGGATACCCTGCACAGAGGATAATTGAATTTGTTACCCTGGCTCTGAGCACTGGGGATTGGTCAGGATATATGGGCACCAGATTTAGAAATGCTGCCTATCCAACTGATAAAAAGTGCAATCAACTTAATATTCCACAAGCAACTGTCCTGGATGAAAAAGTCCTGGCTTTGACTGTTTTATGGGTTGACCCAGGATATTCACCTATAATTTGGCCCAAAATGGTGCCTCCGATTCTCTGAAAATGAGCCATTATCCCAAATACTTCTCGTCCCTAGCATAAGAGATATGCGTACTGTAACTGAAATATGTTGCCAAGTATAAAATCTACAAGGCTACCTGTACTACTGTTTCAGTACACTTTTTTTTTTTTTTTCCCTTCGGTTTTATTTTTGTGGAATTAACCTGAATAAATCATACCTTGGTTCCACCTACTGTCTGCATCAAAGCATACAGCTATATGTCAGACATTTTTGAGGGACACTTAATTCTATGAAGCATGTATAATTTATATATGTGACTGAATTGGTCAAGTTGGCTAAACATATGTAGAACCAAACAAAAAAACTGCTGGCTCCTAACTTTTTTGATTTGTTTTACGTAGAACTCTATTGGATGTACTTTTCCTGGGCCTGGCTCCTTAAAAGGTTATACTGTATATATGTATATGTGAAGTTAAAGCTTGTAAATGCTTGGTGTAATACGAACTGTTCAGCTAAATGGGTCCTCTCGCTACTATGTCTATTGTAGCTGAAGGAAGGCTGTCTATTGTAGCTGCGTATGAAGCTACAAGGTGATATAAGTAGGTGACAACATAGACCTATTTAATACATTTTGCTCCTGAGGAAGTGACGTTGTCGGTCACGAAACGCGTAGAGTTTGTTATTAAAAGTGAAACTACAACTCCCGACTTACTTTTTCACCTACTTCCGGATATGGAGACTATCTTGCCAGTTCTGTTTTTAAATCTTGTAAGTAGATTTTAAAGCGCAAATAAATCTATATTTTTTACAATCTACACTATTTGGTTTTATATTTCTCTTACAGATTGCAAGAAGATTTCTGTGCTTTATCGGCTTGATCATCCTGCTTTGGCTGCATTTTCATCATTTTATATTTATTTTTATATATATATATATATATATATATATATATCATTTTTTTTTTTTACATATTTAATTTTTTCTAATTTTTCTATATATACTTGCTCTTTATGTGCATTTCATTTCATATATTTTATGTTTACATTTAATCCATTGCTCAACTGTATTAATTTGCTATCTAAATTGGTTTCATTTACAATATTGTTTTTGCATGTGCTGCAATTTTTATCTACTATTGCTTATATTTTTTGCTATATTTTGCTTTGCTCTTTCTTTGTGTGTTAGCTTGGGAGTGTGTTTTTGTGTATACCAGGTTTATACTAGTTGTTCACTATTTTGTTCTATTTAATACATATTTTTCTCTTAATGCATTTGGTTGCAAATCTGCCAACACAATGTTTTTAGATAATTTTCCATAATTATTCTCCAATTTCACTTTATAAGCAATGTTTAGGTTAACAGTCTCTTGTAATTGGTTGGCTGCTTAGCATGTAAAATCTTCAAATATTAAGTTTTGGGGAGATAGTAGTAGAGAACTTTTGTACAGGTTGAGTATCCCTTATCCAAAAAGATCTGTTATACTAAAAAATATTTGGATTTATTCGGCTTCCAGCACCCTTAAGCTGTGATACAGCTTTTTCTGTGCATGCCCAGATTTCCCCAATGCAAGGACGCCCAGAAAGGGTAATACAATGGCACGTGTGCAGGCCTGACCCGCTGATGGCAGGTTCACGATTACATCGCAGTAAAAGTGAGTTATTTGCTCGGTACAGTATTTGCATGGATACTACCACCATGAGTGCTGAGGCTTTAATATATTTTATTGGTGATCTGCTATCCGAAATTATCAGTTATCCAAAATACTTCTCGTCCCAAGCATTTTGGATAAGGGATACTCACCCTGTACTACCTCTGTTAGTAGAGTGCATGTTCCTGGAATTACACGCCTATTCTCATAGTCACTGACACATTGTTCTGCAATTTATAACTAGTTACTGCAGCTCAAGGTTAACCTTTTAGTTTTCCTGTTTGTAATGGTTAACAATTGCTCTCTGTGATTGACTGTACAATGTTTTAAAGGGATATAACTCTAAAAATGCTTTATAACCTGCACTATGCATAATATTAATTAAGTCCATACAAAGGAGAAGTTAAAACTTGTGCTAAAAGTGGTCTTAACTTCAATAACATTCATTAGGTTTCCAAAGTGACTATGACAAACTTGCACCAGATTGTCTTTTATAATTTAACCCCTTCAGTGTAGTTTTTTTTTTTTTGTGTGTGCTTTGATAGATACTGTTTTGCCAACTCTAGAACTACAGTGGTGTCTGGTTATGGCTGTGATAATGTCTACTGGTTTCTTCTCTTATGCCAAAAATAAATACACTTTACCTAAAAGGCTATATTATTTTTCCATGCCAGCGGCATGTTAGATTTAATGAAACTAGTCTGAGATGTGTGAATATGTTCAGTAAAATAAAGAAGGTTTAATGTGTCTTTGAAGTCTTTAACTTAATGATTTGGGGCTCGCCTGTATAATTATTTTATAGAGGCTTTTCTGGGCCTGCTGATCCAAGGCTTTATATTGTTTATGGCAGGAACAACCATGATTCTTGAGATCACACCTTCCTTACAATTTTCATCACTCACACCCACTCTGCATTCTGAGCCCTACTGGCTCTTAAATAACTAGACTTGTATTGTTGATTTTAGATATGTCTTGTTTTTTTATGTGACTCTATTTAATAAAATATGTAACTAAACAAGTGAGACTAGGTGCCGCTAGCACAAATCTCTCACTTTGCGGCTGGGGACACAGAATGCAGTCTATAAGTCAGAATTTTGATCATAGATGTGCGTTGAATGAGAGGGTAATGTAACTATTATATCACAAGGCGGAGTTATGATCCTGTTTGATCAGGTTAATATTCTCTCTTTGTATATGAAGACGGGTAAAAAAAAGTTGTACAAAGCCACCTAGTCCTGCCCATTATGATACTCCCCTGCTCTCTTACTGGCTCCTGTGTATCTTATGACATCATCATGCAGACTTTGGACACAGTTGCAAAGTGAGAGTGGCTGGAACATTTTGGACAATGTTGCATCATGGGAAATATATTCACAAAATGGAGCCAAGAGATAAACACCTAATTTTATTTTTCCTTTTATATGCAATTAATTCAATCATATATAAAAAAAAAAAAAAACCCAACAATGACATTTGAGTTATGTGTTTGTTTTAAATGACCAGGTTATCTAGTTGCATCTTATGTAAGTGGTAGTGTCCCTTTTAAAGATACACATGCTGTGTCTCACAGATGAGACTCGGCAGATCTGGAGGCTGATGTTTGCTGACCGCATCTGATTGGGTTCTGCAGAGTGCAGGTGTTTATCTCTAGTGCAGAGGGAGACCCATGCTGCTTTGGTGGTATTTTGCTATATTCAAGGTGCCACCGTTTAATCTGAGTATTGATAATTTTACCTCAATCCCTTAACCCATTTTTTTTTTTTGCATCTGAATATATTTTTAATATAGATCTGTCCTTTTTCTGTCTTTTTTTTTTTAGAGGTTATGTGATTATGTGTGTGATCTGCTGCTGGAAGAATCAAACGTACAGCCTGTGTCAACGCCAGTTACAGTTTGTGGAGATATACATGGACAGGTAACGTAAGCCATTCACATTAACTACAATTGAAATATGACTTTTCCCTGTAAAAGTGAACTCCATTAATCCATGCTGCTATAAATTGGCCATTCTGGCATGGCATTTCCACTCCTTTTTAGAAGGGACTAAACCCTATGGAGCCTTCTGGCCTATTGGAATTTGTACAGGACAGTGGTCCGTTGCAGCATTCTCCTTCATTGGTGTGTTCATTATGTACCATGTACCAATCCGTGCTGTCTGGTCATGGATCTGCAAATCTGCGCTAATTGGTTTATTACATGCGACTTTCTGAAACTTCCAAATAACCAAATCGCTCTTGGGCAGTGCTCTGTAGGTACATTTGTCAAAAGAACTTATTAGTCTGTGTGTTTGCTAGTGCCCTTACTGACAGGCGTAAAAACCCCAGCTGTAATGCACCTTCACACACATGCTCACAAGCAGACTAGAGAAATAGTGTCCTAGTGCAGGGCTCGACAAACCCCAGGTCGCCATGGCGACCGGGAAATTAGACCTGGCGCCTGGGTGCTGTCAGCCTCATGGTCCCCTCGCCGCTGCCATCCGATGGCCGATGGCACAGACTGCAAGCCCCGCCCCCCTCGCGCAACGCGTGTCTGAGTGCCGGGTGTCATCACGTGACCTCCTGGTACTCAGCAGGCCGACCAACAGAGATCAGCTGCAGCATGAATTTCCCCCTCCCCTGCAGTGAGGTAAAGCAGCAGGGAGGGGGACACATCAAGAAGAAACCCCCAAGAAAAGACTGTGTGAGGTGGGTGTGTGTTTGTATATATTGTAAAGTAGGTGTGTGTGGTGTTTAGATATTTGTGTATATGTAAAGTAGGTGTGTGTGAGGTGTTTAGATATTTGTGTATATTTAAAGTAGGTGTGTGTTGTTTGTATATATGTGTATATGTAAAGTAGGTGTGTGTGAGGTGTTTGTTGATATGTGTATATGTAAAGTAGGTGTGTGTGAGGTGTTTGTTGATATGTGTATATGTAAAGTAGGTGTGTGTGAGGTGTTTGTTGATATGTGTATATGTAAAGTAGGTGTGTGTGAGGTGTTTGTTGATATGTGTATATGTAAAGTAGGTGTGTGTGAGGTGTTTGTTGATATGTGTATATGTAAAGTAGGTGTGTGTGAGGTGTTTGTTGATATGTGTATATGTAAAGTAGGTGTGTGTGAGGTGTTTGTTGATATGTGTATATGTAAAGTAGGTGTGTGTGAGGTGTTTGTTGATATGTGTATATGTAAAGTAGGTGTGTGTGAGGTGTTTGTTGATATGTGTATATGTAAAGTAGGTGTGTGTGAGGTGTTTGTTGATATGTGTATATGTAAAGTAGGTGTGTGTGAGGTGTTTGTTGATATGTGTATATGTAAAGTAGGTGTGTGTGAGGTGTTTGTTGATATGTGTATATGTAAAGTAGGTGTGTGTGAGGTGTTTGTTGATATGTGTATATGTAAAGTAGGTGTGTGTGAGGTGTTTGTTGATATGTGTATATGTAAAGTAGGTGTGTGTGAGGTGTTTGTTGATATGTGTATATGTAAAGTAGGTGTGTGTGAGGTGTTTGTTGATATGTGTATATGTAAAGTAGGTGTGTGTGAGGTGTTTGTTGATATGTGTATATGTAAAGTAGGTGTGTGTGAGGTGTTTGGATATATGTGTATATGTAAAGTAGGTGTGTGTGAGGTGTTTGGATATATGTGTATATGTAAAGTAGGTGTGTGTGAGGTGTTTGGATATATGTGTATATGTAAAGTAGGTGTGTGTGAGGTGTTTGGATATATGTGTATATGTAAAGTAGGTGTGTGTGAGGTGTTTGGATATATGTGTATATGTAAAGTAGGTGTGTGTGAGGTGTTTCGATATATGTGTATATGTAAAGTAGGTGTGTTTGTATATATGTGAAGTAGGCGTGTGTGTTTATGAATTGTGTTTATGTTTGCATGATTGTCTGGCTCCTAAAAAAATTTCTGGCTCCTAAAATCAAATTAAATTTGTCAAGCCCTGTCCTAGTGCTTTCTTCAGTAGTGGACATTATCCTTGTACAGATCAAGGTATATTCTTAACCAAACTTGACAGAAAAAATCATTTTAAAAATTCCACTAAAGTTTTGAAAAATACAAGTAAAGATGGCAAAACACAAGTAGCAATTCTGTTTTTTCTTTTTTTTTTTTTCCATCTATCACTGAACCTGTTATGTTGAAGTCTTGTTTCCATGTGAGGATATGCCACATCATGACAAACCCTGGAATAAACACAGCGTGCATTTACACATCTGTATGACATGGGCTATAACATCCAATGCTTGTTTTCCAGTTTTATGATCTATGTGAACTCTTCAGAACCGGAGGACAAGTTCCTGACACAAACTACATATTTATGGTACGTTCATATGGTGTATACCTTTTGTGTATGTGAATTTCTGTTCAGGTTTGTTAGACCTAGAGTAGTCTATAACTAAATGGCATTTTTTAAAATCTCTGCTTGCATTTTCTTTTTATACATTCAGTACTGGTTAGGGGGCGTTGTAAACTGGTACCCCATTTACAGTTTTTTTTTTTTATGATTATCACATTAGGAAAAAAATGCTACTTTAGGTTATTGCCCTATAACTTGCAAGAAAACAGAAAAGAATGTAACATGGTATATTTCTATACTCAGGACAAATATTAGTAACTATGTAGATGTGGTCTTTTTTTACTGATTTGTAGTTGTGTAAAAGATTTTTCAGGTCAAAGTTGGAAAGTTTTTTTTCTTTTTTCTTCATTTTTTTTTTGTTTTTATTGTAAATTATAAGGTATGATGAAAATAATGGTATCTTAATAAAGCCCTACTTATGGCGATACAATTACAGCTAAACACAAACCTCAGAAGTGTAAAACAGCCTCTGTCCTAGGGGCTAACCGAACACCAGCAGTTGGGCAGTAGAGGGGGAGATATGTTGTCTGTTCACTGCAGATTTACTACATGATACAAACTTATGCTTAACTACAGGTTTTCTGATAATTATGTAGTTAAGCATAAGTTTGTATCATGTAGTAAATCTGCAGTGAACAGACAACATATCTCCCCCTCTACTGCCCACCTGCTGGTGTTCGGTTAGCCCCTAGGACAGAGGCTGTTTTACACCCTACAGAGGGTATTCTTTCCTTTACCCTACTTAGCACATGTTTGTGTGTATAATTGTCACAAATAAGACTCTGACTGGAACACTCAAGACCTTTTGCAGATCTCACATGCACTGGGCTAGAGGCTTCCTTCTGAACGCAGAACATGTAGACATACGAGATTGTATACAAGGTATAAATTCACACTGAATTGGGCAGTGAAAATGGAAAATGTTCCTTTTTAATAAGAACAGGCTTAACAGGAAAGAGAAGTGTTAATATTTATATTGCTTGTACTTTCTAAATAGCTTCACTCATCCAGCAAGTCCTTTCATAAACTGTAAACCTTTCTTGTCTTGCAGGGAGACTTTGTAGATAGAGGGTATTACAGTCTGGAAACATTTACCTACCTTCTTGCCCTAAAAGCAAAATGGCCGGACCGTATTACCCTGCTGAGAGGAAATCATGAAAGCCGACAAATTACCCAAGTGTATGGATTCTATGGTGAGGTATTCTTTCCTCCATACTCGCATACTTCAGTTTGTGTAAAGGGCAATGTTTTTTTGTCTCTTCTGTGTGATTTCCTAAAAAGTTCCTGAGTTTACTGTGTTTTTAATTGTTTGTAATGCTAGTCTCTTGTCCTGACTGTATGTTCCATAATCCTCTGTTGGCACAGTCACTTATGATGTTTGTATTATCAATGGTGCAGCTGAAAGATGAAAATAGAAAGTAGCTTCTACAAATCTTTAAAAAACCACTACGGATACATTTACATAACTGAACCTGTGGAAACACTAACCTCTGTGGAGTCTGCACAAAAGTGCACATGACCATTTTATTTATGTGAATGGTGGTCTGTTCTATTTCCTCTGTAAAAGACTATTGGTAATCGCTTGTCAATATCCGCATGTGTGCTGTAAATGTTAATATTTCCCTAATGGAATTGCAAGTAAAGGTTACCTGGTGGAAAAGGTGTGATCACATCCTCCTCGCCTGCATAGAACCATTATTTTATTTGTTATCAATTTCTGTATGCCACGCCCTAGGCATGGAGCTTGGCGTTATAAACTACAGTCATATGAAGACGATGGCTACACACACACACACACACACACACACACACACACACCTGATCTAGTGCATATATGATCTTCCTGGCATATCATATGGATTTCATTGTTTTAGATGTGAAGATGGCACTATCTTGTCCTGACTTGTGGAATTGAAGTTTTGGGAATAGAGGCCTTTTTATTGTTTCTAGTCTCAGTATAAAAAAAAAAGGCCAAATCCGATACCTCCCAATGAAACCGTAGAGGGAAAATTGTGTTACCAGAACAATAAAAAGTAATGTCTTGTGTTTCTTATCTTGCTAGATGAGTGCCAAACGAAATATGGAAATGCCAATGCATGGCGGTACTGTACCAAGGTGTTTGATATGCTGACAGTAGCAGCTGTAAGTATTGCCATAGAAAGTTATATGCATTGACAAACCATTATAGCTGTAATCCATACAAACCGTTACAAGCTAGTAGAATACACGTTGGTCAAAGTTGGTAATTTGGGGGTGTTTTTTGCTCATTTGGTCAGTGTTGGGCTCCTAAAATTGACACCAAATACACCTTTGTACTTGTGTTGGCATTTTGTATAGATGGTATACACAGGAGACACCTTTTTAGTAAATGTAATATAAATAGGACATAGTCCTTTCTAGTGTAGACCTTAATTGGGTCCCCTCTGTTCCCAAGAGAACAGTGTGAGTCTGTCTTACTCTGAACACACAACGAGACAGTCCCAGCCAGACAGACCTTGATCAGAAGTGCGCGTCAAACCTCTGCTCTAATGTGCTGTCTGCGCACTGACACCATTAGCACACCCCAGCCTAGCTGTGCCCGTTCTGAGCTTAAACCTGTGTGTATCTTTAAATGTACTCAGGACAAGGGAGACTTACATTAACCTTTAAAAAAAAAAAAAAAGTTTCCCTTTAAAAGGAAGAATTTTTCGATGTATTTGGACTTCAAGCATGTCCTAAGAAGCATCTACAATAGAATGCTATGTCTAAACCTAAAACAATGCTTGTTCATATAGGTATGTTATTGAGAGAACATTTCTCTCTTTCGGTTTTTCTTTATTCTTATTTAAAAAATGAAAATGAATTGAAAAAACTAAATGTTAAAAGCCAGACTTATGTTGAGATGTAACTTGTCAGTGATGTAATGGACTACTTCATACTTTATCTTACATTTTCTCTCGATTACATCAGTTGATAGATGAACAGATTCTCTGTGTGCACGGGGGCCTCTCCCCAGACATAAAGACACTGGATCAGATCCGGACCATCGAACGAAACCAAGAAATTCCTCACAAAGGTGCATTCTGTGACCTTGTATGGTCAGATCCAGAAGATGTTGACACGTGGGCTATTAGTCCAAGAGGAGCAGGCTGGTTATTTGGAGCCAAAGTAACCAATGAGGTAATTTTGTACTTTTTAATATGATCATGACCTTATTGAAATGGACACAAAACCTTGTAATTGAATGAATAAGGTAGTCCTTTGCTGTAGTTAAAATTGAAAACACGTAGAAAGTATTATAGATCAAATGTTTGTCTTAGATTAGGTCATGGATGGCATTTAAGTATCTAATGGCAGAGGCACAATTAATGTAGAGTGTGTAGACGTTACAATAATCTTACAATAATAATACTCATTGTTCTTTACTGTACCACACCCCTATGGCTATATTGTAATATCGGTAACTGGTGGTTTTGTGAAAACTTAAATGTTGATGGATAGCATCAGTATTATTGTTGGTTGTTATTATTATTACACAGTCTAGGAGACTGGAGATTAATAGTTGTGTGAAATGATGTTTTTGCACTAATATTGACATTCGTTGTTCTCCCTCAGTTCGTCCACATCAATAATCTGAAGCTGATTTGCCGAGCGCACCAACTTGTCCACGAGGGTTACAAATTTATGTTTGATGAGAAGCTTGTGACAGTCTGGTCAGCCCCCAACTACTGCTACCGCTGTGGAAACATCGCCTCCATTATGGTGTTCAAAGATGTGAATAATAGAGAGCCAAAACTATTTCGGGCTGTCCCAGATTCAGAGCGTATTATTCCCCCCAGAACCACCACTCCATATTTCCTCTGAGGTCTTTTCACTCTGTTCTGTGCTGGAATATTTTTGTTTGTCTTATGTTTTTGTTTTTTGTTTTTATGCACTATGCTGCTGAAATGCTGCATCTTGCCTGTTTTTTTTTTTGGTTTTCTTTTAAATTATCATACATATATTGTTTATATTGCTTTATTAATCTTCATGCTGCCAGGAGATCATGCAGTTCTTTTCTGCCCTTTTGTTGGCACTCTCTTCGTAGCATAAGGATTTTACTCAGATGTAGAGGCAACTTTAACAGCAGCCAGTAGGAGATTGGGCAGCAGAAAGCTCTGGCATTAAATTGTGTAATTTATTCTTGTAGTAGAGTATGGTAACCAAACCATGCTAATAAGACAGTCCTATACTTGCACATGGTAAAACTTCTGGGTAGTGCAGTGTTAAAGGATCCTGTTAATCCCATTCCACTAAAACTGAACTCAGTCGGTAGCCACACACCTCAATTGTCCAGTAAATGCTTTAAGACTAAAAAAATGGTGGTCAGCATTATTTAATTGAAGGAAAAGGCATTGGAACCAATTTTTTTTTGTTTTGTTATTGAAAGGATCAGAGATTTACCGATGGCTAACAGTTGAGCAGTCATTACTGCTTTGTATTTATTTTGCTTGTTAGCAGAAAAAAGTTGTGATGTAAAATTTAAAATATCGACTAACCCAAAGCTCATTGTAACTACTGTGCTATATGTGGCATGCCATGCTTTGATCTGTGATCAGAGTGCTCTGTAGTAGCCCTGCAGAGGCTAGCAATGATCTTCCACAACTACTCTGGATTTTGTTTTGGAGATCAAGTTGGGCTGTTTCCTCAGCTATAAACTGAGGCAGCAGTATGGTGTGGTCATGAAACATGAATGTAATGTAATGATTTGATAAAGCTCAAGTAGCAGTGAATTGATTTTGAACATATAGTGTACAGGAATATTTACAATCATAAAAGTATATTCGTCAGATTATCTTTTACTTGTCCAACTTTTTAATTAGAAGGCCAGCATGCTACCCAGAATGCAAGAACTGGGGCCAGACTTTATTCCCTGCCTTGATGAAAACCCATCAAGTCCACGGGCTGCCAAATCAATAGTTCTATGCCAGGGGTGGGCAACCTTTGGCACTCCAGATGTTGTCGACTACATCTCCCTTGATGCTTTGCCAGCATTACAGCTGTAAGAGCATTATGGGAGATGTAGTCCACAACATCTGGAGTTCAAAAGGTTCCCTACACCTGTATATATGCCATGAGTGTCCAAAATATGGCTCGTACAATGAATGCATAGTTTTTGTATGCACCACTTCATGCCTTAGAACAATCTTGTGTAACATTGTTGGTGTCATGCAGGCCCAATGAAAAGCCTGAGTTATAGAATTCTCAATGAAATTGAAACTTTGACCATATTGATCCCTCACATCTGTATTTGTTTGTACCAAGTTCTGCACCAAATACCAATCATTTCGTATGGCAACTTTATTTTATCTTCCATGACTTTCCGCTGTGAATATTGTGTTAAATGTTCCTAAAATTTTGGTGAGGGTAAAAAAAAAAAAAAAATGTAAAAAAAGTTCCTATTTGCTATTTTGCTCTGCAACTCCATCCAACGCAAGTAATTTTAAGGCAATCTCTCATCTTAATTGTTGTTACAGCAATTGGTTGATGGTTTTTTTTTTCTTTTTTTTTCATTTTTTTAAATTAAATATTTTGTGGTAGGACATGAAATGTTCAGCAGCAAAGTTATTACAGAACTGACTTTAAATGACTTGTGTTGTGTGTGAGAGGTCACCCTTCATCAGATGTTTTAAAGTGAATATATAAATAAGAAAAATTAAATTGTTTTTTTGTTTTTTGTCAAGAGCTGTTTTTTTCTTTTTTTTTTTTTTTTCTTCTCCCCCACTGGATGGAAAATTTATGATAACAACTGCAGCTTTTGAATTTGTACATTAAAATAATTGTACTGATCTTAGGTTATTTTCCCTTCAAGATATCTTGTATTTTAATAAAGTAACATTAAAAGCCACATAGTTAAGTATTCAGGATAAAATGTGTTTGCCTTTAATGGGTTTCTTTCTTGTGTTTTAAGTGACTGTGCTTTCTTTCTTTTCTTAGACATATTTTCATTGACATTTTTAATGGGTGCAGAAAAATAAGAAAGGGAAGAAGGCGGGTGTCTGTAATTCTTCACCTAAAGCGTGTACCCTATATAATGGTTTTTCATTAATAGGTTTAGTTTAATAATCGGTTCCTCATACTTGCAGTTCAGAATCTGTTTCTCTAAGTTTATTAACAGCTAGTGCTTACTCCAGCAATTAAAACAAATCTATTCTGCATCTGCTAGACGCTACATTGGCAAGTAAAACTTCAGGATGATCCTCTGCTTACTACTCTCAGAGGAAAGGGAACTTATTAGCTTATAATAGTACATTCAAATCTAAACTGGGGGCATGGTTGTAAAGGAGATAACCGTAGAAAGAAGTGGTAAGTCATGTCACTTCATATATACCTGATGGCACTTATTATTCTGCACACCACATTACCAGACGTTCTATAAAAAAAAATATATAAAGCATTTAAGACTTCACATTTGGCTGCTGTAAGTACTACAGTGGAAGGCTGTTTTACTTTATTATTATTTTTTTTTCTTCCTTTCCTCCATAACTGCTGTTCTGAATGCTGCAGTACTATCCCAATCTCACAATGCAGTTTTACAGAAACCAACCGTGTGCTGAATAGTCCCATTAAGCACAAAACAGGCCTTGCTTGGGTAAGTTTACTGCCACTGCACCTCCTATTCTTGGTAGTTTCCAAAGCTTTTTTCAGCAGCTGAGCGGTCTGATTAAAGGTGAATACTATCATATTCCTATCAGGGGTGTAAGCACAGTATATTGGGAGGTCATAGGGAAGCCATGATTTAGTATCATATTTATGTAAACCTTGTACAGCTACTCACATGTTCATCATAACCAGGGATTCCCTGAATGGCAGGATGCAATGTTGGATTACATGTGCGCTCCAACTAGAGAGTATGATCATGTCCTAGTCACATCCATTGACATGTCTTTTTATAATATCCATTATCCTTTGTTTTAGTGTATCAATGATTGAATGATGGAACTAAACAGAGGCATAATACTTCAACTGTTACTTTCTGCGAGGAACATGAAATATTTTGTGCTGGGGGGGGGGGGGGGGGGGTTTATAACTAAAAGGGAGAATGAGACGACCTTGTGTATGTCTTGATGCCATTATCTAAATGCATCTAAAGGACAACTGTTGAAACAATAAGTTCTGTTTGAAGGATTGCATCAAGTGAAGAATTTTAAATAGAAATGCTATAATACAAGAGCCCAATAAGGTACTTTTGTATTCAGTCTGCCCGTATAGCTTTACCAGGGGCTGACATGTTGTTTAAAATGTTGGGGCAGATTAAGGAAAATCTGATGTAAGATGTGTGCTCCCCTAATAGAGCTATGCACGCAATGAGGGTTCAATAAGGTGCTTTTATTTAGATTATTTCTATTTAGAAACATAGAATGTGTCGGCAGATAAGAACCATTCGGTCCATCTAGTCTGCCCAATTTTTTTGAGTACTTTTATTATTCCCCCGTTCCTATCCTTGTGCCTATCCAACGCATGCTTAAAATCATTGACTGTGTTTACCTCTACCACTTCTGCTGGAAGGCTATTCCATACATCCACTACCCTCTCAGTAAAGTAATACTTCCTGATATTACTTTTAAATCGTTGCCCCTCTAATTTAAGACTACGTCCTCTAGTTGTGGTAGTTTTTCTTTTAAATATACTCTCTCTTCCTTTACTGTGTTGATTCCCTTTATTTAAAATAACTACACTTGGTGCAATATTTCAGGGACACATGTTCTGCTAACAGTTGTGTTTTTAATTTATAGGGCGTTTTGTGTCTCCCATAAAGATTGCCTTCATAAATAAACACCAATATTGCTTTCAACCTCTTGGTGCAGAATGGGGCCTTGCTGACAACAACAGCATCAATCTACCATTAACTAAGTTTGGTAGGAAAACTGTAGTGATCAGGGGAAGGGCTGGCATATTTTGTGGCCCATGGTGTAACTTCCTAAGCCTTCCTGTTCTTATCAAAGCTGTTTTAAAGATGAAGAATATGGATTGATAGCAACACAAGACAATTGTGTACAAATTGCAATACCTTGTAGCAATTAGAAATGAATACTGGTCAAGTCCCAGCTCATAGACATGTTAGTGGGCAACCTGTGGGTCGGTTGCCCCTCTAATCCCTTTGCCAGCCCTTGTAAGATAGAGAAATATATTCTGCAATCATATCAAAACATGGTTAATACCTAGTTACATTTGGACAGATTAAATAAAAATGTCTTCATTTGATGCCATCTCATCACATAATGATGATCTTTGACAATACTGCTTTCTAAAAGATATTCCATTTTCCTCCTGTACTTCCATCTATCTATCCTTCAATCCCCAAACACAAATAAAATGGCACACTACAGCTAGACACAACAGATAACTTGCTAAAATACTTTTATATAAAACAAGTTTATATAAATTCATACAAGTTATTCATCATGGAATTGGCCTGGCATGAAACACCTGTTTGACCAATGGACAGCGAGCACAATTACTGAACTCTATGGATCAAAAATGGAAACCTGGCAACCCTAACTAATTGAATGACTTACTGTTTATTTTAAATCTTTGTCTCCACGTGTCTCGTTTTGAGCTGGCAAGTCCAGTAGTGGGAAATTGTGCCCTTTTAAAAGAATATATAGGGCTGAGGTGTCCCAAGTTTTATCTGAAGTGGGCCGTATGATCATAAATGCATGTGTACTGGGCTGAATAATTCAATAATGGGGAATGATGGCTTTTTTAGCCATGTCAAATATTTGGTTAGAAATATAGAATGTGTCGGCAGATAAGAACCATTCGGTCCATCTAGTCTGCCCAATTTTTTTTTTTGAGCACTTTTTTTTTAGTCCCCCCGTTCCCGGTCTTATAGCTAGGTTGTCTACCAGTAGGAGAATGAACAGTCTAGATCAGCAGTACTCAAACAAAACCATGTAAACACTGATCAGTCATATTACAATCACCAGAGTAATATTGTGTAGGTTTCCTTTTGCTGCCAAAACAACCCGTCGAGGCATTTACTCCACTAGACCTCTGAAGGTGTGCTGTGGTATCTGCCACCAACGTTAGCAGCAGATCTTTTAAGTCCCATAAGTTGCGAGGTGGGCACTCAATAGATCAGACTTGTTTGTCCAGCACATCCCATAGATGCTTGATTGGGTTGAGATATGTGGAATTTGGAGCCAAGCCAACAGCTTGAACTTGTTGTGTTCATCAAACAATTCCTGAACCATTTTTGGTTTGTGGCCGGGCCATTATCCTGCTGAAAGAGGCCAATTCCATCAGGGAATACTGTTGTCATGAAAGGGTTTGTAACATTGCTTAGGTCTGTAGTATGTATGAAAGTTACATCTACATGAATGGCAGGAGCCAATGATTCCCAGCAGAACATTGCCCAAAGCATCACACTGCTAATGAGCATATGAGTAGTTAACCACTTTGCGTATGTCAACGAATATATATATGCCTTCAGTAGAATATTCCTCTAGGACCAATGTGCTTAAGCACCTACCGGCTCCCGGTAGACAGCGCCTCGAACCGAAGCAATCTTCTGGGAGCTTGCTTGGTATATGATCACTGTGATAACTACCATTTAGGTAGGTTGAAACCTCCATACCTTTGACCTCAAGGGATTAAGTCAGGTGGGCTCCATTTGCCCTGCAGGCCGTGTTTGGATGCCAGCGATAGATAAAGGGTTGCCACCCTGGTATCTTACTGGCAGACCGGTAAAAAAATGGCTTGCCACCAATGTTAGGTCTATGGGGGCAATAGCAAGGCTGGTATTTTTTTTTTGTGGAAAAGGACCATAGATATAGGATATACTGTATATTTACATTACTTTTTGTGGTTTGATAGCCAATGTTTTAGTTAATGCTATTAAACTTATTTTTGACCATAATTATTTTTTGGCAAGCTTTGGTTTGGTTGTATTTATTTTTTAAAAATAATTTCACATTTTGACTCTTTGTGACTTTTTTTTGGGTGTGTTGTATCATACTATAACCATATGGAGACCTTCGAAACTCTATGTTTATTGAGGTAAAAGTCATACTTTTATGATTAGCCCATACAATGCTGTTCATTTTATTTTCCCGCTCATGCAGACAACCCTCGTAAAACAGTCCCCTACTACGTTGTCATTCCGTGCCGTGCCGCAAGAGGTCGCTTCGTTCATATGTTACACAAAATCAACCGAACTCGGGAGGAGGGGCACTTACCATTGATTGGCATACAACATCGCCAAACAGACTGTCTAGTACCCCTGAGCTGACAAGCCCCAGCCAGTGAGCTGACAAGGAAGGGGCGGGGCTAATGCGAGGTCGGGTTTGGTTGCAGAGTGCACCATAATAATACAGGTCGTTGCCGGACTGAAAGCAGGGGGTCTGGGAGAAGGCTGGCTGCGGTGGGCTTTGCAGGACGGGTAGGTTGCTTTAATTGGAAGTCATGATGGTCTTATGATATATTTATTATTCCTGTGTGCACAGCGGGCAGCGATGTGGCGACGGTGCAGAGACAATAGCCCAATTCCATAGTCACGTAAAACAGGGGAAAACATAATGAGAATAATTCATACAGATGTCTGGGTCAATGTTGCTTTTATTCCCTGCTCTGGACTTCTCTTACAAATCAATTTTAGGACGTTTACATTTTTTTTTCCGTTTAAGACAAAGGTGCAGAATTGGGGACTGTCCCTAAAAACTAGGGACACAGGGTCGCTGCAGAAATACTCTCTCAGCCATCCTTCAATTTGTATCCCCCCCCCCCCCCCACACACACACACTATTGTTATTGTTTGTTTTCTATGCTAAATCTCACTGATTTCTTATTTATTTTACTATAGTAGTTTTGCAGAATGTCACGTGTGATTACATATAACGGTGTAAAATGCTATATAGACATCTTGTGCAGAAACATTTGTAGAGAATTTTGTCTGTGATGGGCCTGACGTGTAGGGACAGAGGTGTGTGTGTGTGTGTGTGTGTGTGTGTGTGTATATATATATATATATATATCTCATGTATATGTATCTCTGTGTGTGTATACATACTTGCATACATACACCTAGTGTTATGTATACAATGTCCTTTGGTCTATTAATGTCACCTAATTGGGGGCATATAACAGATATGCACACAGTATTATATATATATATATATATATATATATATATATATATATAAATACTGTGTACACACATACACAGACACACATGAACAATATGATTTTTAGGAATTTGTATATTAACTACACCACTCTTGTTATTAATGGTGCTGGTGTGGTGGGTATCCCCAAACGTATGTGGGGGGTTCACTAGCCTTTTAGCACCAGGAGGATATCTTCTATTTGCTTAGCTCTGCATACAGCGCTTAAAGGAACTCTGTCACCTTGACATTGTTTATACTGTAAATGTAGAGAATAAAACATTATCTATACATAGGGCTTTATTTATCCAAGAGGTGATTGTAGGGAATTGAGAAGGGAACTTCACATGTAAGGCCAAAGGAACCAAGTTGGAAAAATTCTCCCATTATCTGAATGGCAGAATGGCAGAATTTTTTTCCCACCTTGAGTACTTTGGCCTCAAGTTTACAATTCCCTTGTCATTTCCCTGCAATTCTCTCTTTCATGATGAATCAAGTCCATAGTGCTGGTGGAATTCCAGGCATTTACCAAGCCACAGAAGTCGCCATAGACACCTTTTTAAGACACATTTTCTTTTCACTTATGCATTGGCTTGCAATTCTGATAACACAATGTATAGATCATTTTTTAGTCTCTAAATTTACAGTTTAAACAATATTTATGTTACAGAGTCCCTTTAAAGGGAAATTGTTAGTGCTGTATAAATAAGCATTACTGTTGCATTAATATAATATACTTGTTGATGATCACTGAATGAGATTAGAGTTAGAATGTGCATTTTAGTATAATGGCAATTGCCTGGATCTGCATTTAAGTAGTTATCACTGGAATGAAAAGCAAGACATTGATTGTTGGAGCGGCTGAAGAATGTCTTACTGCTATGTTCATCGGTGAATGTTCTGTGTATGTGTGTGTGTGTGTGTATATAATATATATATATATATATATATATATATATATATATATATATATATATATATATATATATATATATATATATATATATATTTATTAACGTGTTGTTTAAAGGCTATATTTAATTGTCCGAATTGACTTCCATGAAGTAATTAGAAGGTGGATTATTATGGGTGCATTCGGTATGACCACATAAAATTGGTCTAACACACATGCCAGCTCTGACATGGGTTCAAAAAAAACCTAAAAGCGATTTTGGATTTAGCTGAATGTATTTCCAGTGTTAAAGGTTTTTTGAAAAGTGTGATTATATTGACTATTGAAGCCAAAGTCGCCTTACGCTGTGACTTCAGATAAACTGCTATTTGCATTAAATTTAGTATTCGGCTAGTAATTTTTATTTATATTTATTTTTGACTACATAAATCTGAATGAGATTTTCATTCATGCCAGGATAGTACTCCCTGTCATTTCAAAGACAAACACCAGGTAGACCCTGGCTTTTCCCTTTTTTATTACACTGGCTCCATGCCATCTGCAGGCATGTACTTGTTGCCTACAGAATCTTTCTGAATCAGGCAATGCACAATAAAAATGAAAATGTCTTTAGACCCATGCTGGGATCTCCCCCCAGTTGTCAAGAGGCGAGGAGACCACCAGCTAAACCAACTGCACGTTCTTACAAGATTTAAAATAGAGGTCCTATACAATTATGCCAATATGCCAAGTTTTGGATATTGGGCACTGGTGGTGGCAGTGACTATTAAAGGACAACTGTAGAAAAAATGTAAGTTATGTTTAATTGAAAGATTGCATCAAGTGTAGGGATTTTATATAGAAATGCTTTAATGAAAAAATACAAATAAATGACCTTTTTGAGCCCTCTTTGCTCCATATAGATCTACCAGGAGGCAGACATTTTGTTTAGAATCTTTGGTCAGATGGGTCTAATCTTTGTTCATTGGTACCAAGGTGAGTGAAGATCTGACCCAAGATTCTAATGTCTGCCCCCTGAGAGAACTATATGGAGTAACGAAGGCTCAAAAAGACATTTAATTTGTATTCGTTCTTTCAAGAATTTATTTATAAATCCACTACACATGATACTATCTTTCAAGTAAACATAAGTTTATTTTTTGGTACAGTTGTCCATTAAAGTTGCTAATTGGCATTTCACTGAAAAATGCAGTGATTTTAATCAGAACTACAAAATGTTAGATCCATTCAAGTGTACTGTTTATTGGACTTCCTCTTCTCATGATCAAAATCACAGAAACCCATTTTTGATATAGCTGCTGCTTTAACGAGTAATCTGCATAACAAGACACATGTTGGAATCCTACAAAATGTAGGTGGGACATTCTACTACTCGGTTCATTATAGAATAAATGAAAGTCCTAAATGGGCCACAACATGTCCTACATCTATTTTGTTTTCTGATCTGTTTGAAGACTTCTACCATGTAAATGGAGAAATCTCAAGATTTTGTGAAATACTTTGAAACTTACAGTAATGAAAAGTTCATAAATGACAGTGCGGTCTATTATGTGCATACAGTGCGATCTACTATGTATTTGACAAAAAATGCATGTATTTTGTAATAAAGACATACCTGTGTATTTAGTGTATATTCCACAGACATCTGCAGGGTTCAGTTTAGTAGTATTACCTATACCTCCCCCCCCCTTTACATTTTTTTTAGGAACTATCTAAAATATATTCTGCCAAATGGATTTTTAAAAAATGTATTTTTAATAAAGCCATCTTTGGTTTTCTATGTAAAAAGAAAATACTCCAGAATAGATTACTGCAATTACTTTTTAGTAATGGTTTCTTGGGGATTTTTCAAGCATTGTTGTAACTGTGTACAAGTATGTTGTCAATCGAACATGCACATTCGTGAGGTTATTTTAGAAAAACTGGCAAGTAGGTGTATGTGCTTTAGTCCAATACTTTGCTGAATTCTTTTGTTTTGTAAAATGTGTATAGAATGAATGGCAGTTCCTTCATTTGCAGCTGCCAGACACTGGCAAATTCTAAGGGATGTTGGCTTATTTTGGGAGCCTTTTGGTATTATTATAACCTTTCTTGACTTTGAATGCTAAATATATTTGTTTTGTTTTGTAAAGGACTGTATAACCTAAGATTGTTTTTACTGTGAATGTAGAGAATAAAAGGTGTATACCTTGTGTTGGAGAAATTGAAAGCACATGCCTAACTATGGAGAATAATGTCTTCTGAAATGTCTGTGGTGTCTCCAGTTTATGGAGTCTGCTGCTTAATATACAAATGAACTGGTTTTCAATGGGAAATGTGTAATTTGCATGTCAAGCCCCAGGTGATATCATTAACTGGAGGTTCCACAGACACATGTCAAACATTTCTCTCCTAATTTAGGCAGTTTGCAATTTTTCCAACACAATGCATAGATCTTTTTTTTTAAATATTTTTTTTTCATTCTGTACATTCACAGTAAAACAATGGTTAGGCGATACTGTCCCTTTAAAATGAATTCATAAACATCAGTATGGCACATTTAGAATTTGGCTTGAATGCTAAGGATGGTGGAATTGGATCATATAGTTGTACAGAATTTGTGGAAACACGGTCACCTGCTGTGTATGTTGATTGATAATTTAGTGATCCTATAATGTGATTTATCAATGTTTCATTTAAAACTTCACATTGGTGATGCTGAAGTGACATTCAAGATTTGTACTTGTGGTGGCTGGGTGGCAATGTTGCTAGATAATCACAGTGCTTGTAAAGTTTAGTAGGTCACTCAAGATCTATCTATTATTAATATTTTATTGGTCTACACAACAATCAATATTTATCACAAGGGTTAGGAAATGTCATGTTAAAACTGCTTCTAAATGGGGTATATCTTATCTTCTGTATATTGTAAATATTTTTTCCCCTCATTTATATTTTTATTCAAATTTTGTAACGTTAAAGCATTACATGTCAAATACATATAAATATTATAAACAAAGTTATAAATATATGCACATTATACACAAACATTAACTAATACAAACAGAATAAATTGTAATTTTTTTTTTTAACCTCACAAATATTCCACTATGCCCTCCAGATCAATTTACTAATGTTAATCATATTTTTATCTCTCCCGATATAGAAAGTAAAGTGCAAGTTCTGCCCATCCATGCCTTGTTTAATTTGTAAAATGTTTAGAAATTGTCTCTTTATTTAACTCTTTTTTTTTTTTATATGAAGCTCCAGACTATTGCACAGCACTATGCATGTGTGCGGTAAATGGAGCCTTGGTGCCCGGTGGTACAGATGTAGTAGAAGAGTTTGCGATCGGGTACAATGTTAACGAAATATGGGAGATGGGGATGGTCGGAGGTAGGGGGTGGGTTTCAGACCAATGGTGAGGGCAGTGCTCCCGGGTTGTGGTTCAAGGGACCGTTCCACCTACATAGTCTGGGATAAGTCTAGATAAGTAAATAAGAAACCAAGAGCAATGTTGGAGATCCCATACAGACAAGGTGGACCTTCTACACATCTGGTGAGGTTGTACTCTGATCCAAATCTTCTGGAGCAAAGTTGATAAGCCCTGTCTCACCAGAATGGTCTCTCTTCCTCAATACCTCCAGGTCTCGCTCACTTAAGATGCATCTTTTTATATGCAACTAAAGCCTGTATCCTAATTAATTGGAAACAAACAAATGTTGTGTATGCGTACATTATTTATACAGTTTGGGTATACACAACATATAAGGTGTCAAATAGTTGAATCCATCAAAAGACTGTAAGATCTCATACTGTCTAACATAGGTAAGGGCCACAGCCCATGCATAACAATGGTTTTGCTGGGACCAATTTTGCAAGTACATCCTCTTCCAAGAATCAGGTAATAACTTATGGAGTCTATTGTGGGCACATTCGACTTCCTTGACCTTCCCTACAGTAGAGACCCATATCAGTCCTAACTCACCTTTTGATAACCCCACTACCTCCTGAAGTGGGAAATCATAATAAGGACCGTAGCTGGTTAAAAATGAAATTATCTGGTTTTACATGAATGAACATAGACTTTCAGCCATGTAAGTGCGTCACTCTTCAGACTTCCTTTTATTCTTTGTATATTTCTCTTCTTACTTGTGTATACCCACTACTTTTTATTGTACCTTTTTGTAAATGTGATATTTTTTCTTCTTGTTTTTTTTCCTGCCTCTCTCTCCACGCTTGCCTATGTTTCCTGCCTCTCTCTCCAAGCTTGCCTATGTTTCCTGCCTCTCTCTCCAAGCTTGCCTATGTCTCTTGCCCATCTCTCCACGCTTGCCTATGTCTCCAAGCTTGCCCATCTCTCCACGCTTGCCTATGTCTCTTGCCCATCTCTCCACGCTTGCCTATGTCTCTTGCCCATCTCTCCACGCTTGCCTATGTCTCTTGCCCATCTCTCCACGCTTGCCTATGTCTCTTGCCCATCTCTCCACGCTTGCCTATGTCTCTTGCCCATCTCTCCACGCTTGCCTATGTCTCCAAGCTTGCCCATCTCTCCACGCTTGCCTATGTCTCCAAGCTTGCCCATCTCTCCACGCTTGCCTATGTCTCTTGCCCATCTCTCCACGCTTGCCTATGTCTCTTGCCCATCTCTCCACGCTTGCCTATGTCTCTTGCCCATCTCTCCACGCTTGCCTATGTCTCTTGCCCATCTCTCCACGCTTGCCTATGTCTCTTGCCCATCTCTCCACGCTTGCCTATGTCTCTTGCCCATCTCTCCACGCTTGCCTATGTCTCTTGCCCATCTCTCCAAGCTTGCCTATGTCTCTTGCCCATCTCTCCAAGCTTGCCTTTGTCTCTTGCCCATCTCGCCAAGCTTGCCTATGTCTCTTGCCCATCTCTCCAAGCTTGCCTATGTCTCTTGCCCATCTCTCCAAGCTTGCCTATGTCTCTTGCCCATCTCTCCAAGCTTGCCTATGTCTCTTGCCCATCTCTCCAAGCTTGCTCATCTCTCCTAGCCTACCTATGTCTGCTGCCTATCTCGCCAAGCCTTCCTTATTAGAGATCACTTAATTTCAAGGCTCCAGTAAAACATTTTCAATGTAAGGCTGCAGGAGAACTGCAAATTGCTTTTAAAGTCAAAATGAGTGGAATTCACATATTAGAAATATGTACAATACACAGAATATAAGCTAGGTGGAACTGCCCATTTTAGAGCAGTTTTACTGTATTGTTTATCCAGTGGTGTTTCCTGCTGCATTTACCCCACCATACCTAATGTGGGTGCAGAATTTGTTATCCTTGAAACCCAACGTCATGCTGATGAGTTCCATAAAGAATAGAAAGGGCAACATGATGTGCAGAGCCAGAAAAACACTCATGGATAGCTATTTTGTCCTTATTGGGAACACTAAATATTGCGTTGGCTTCTGGCATTCTGCTTTGTGTGGTTTGAGTGGCAACATACTCTTAAATCTCAACACCTTTACCCTGCCATAACTTACACTGTGTGTGCATGGTGTGTTGATGGTGACTGGACGTGAGATAATGTTAATTAACATATATTGGATATTTCATTGCAAGACAATTTTTTTTTTTTAAGGTTTCACTATGCCAAGTAATTGGCGAAATGGGGATTTTATGCCCATGTGTGAAAACCTATATATTGTCTGGTTAGTGACCAGTCTGAGAGCACTCACTTCACCTGCTAACAAATAGCTACATGATGTGCTATGTCGGTCCAAATTAATACAGACCGATGATAATACTGCTGGAGGATTTCTACCAAATTTCCATTATTTATTTATTTTTTTGAGAAATTTCATCCAATTTTAGAACGGTAGATTTTTATTGAATAATGAAGTAAAAAACGCTGCAGGACATTTGTATAGTGACATGTCCAGTACGGTTCTCCCTCCAGACGTGCACTGTTTTGCTGTCCTGGTTGTAATGCAGTAATATGCTTTGTGTTTGTTTAATGCTCTGAGCAGGTTTTTGTAAGTTGAACTGCATTTGCTAACTGTTGAGTTCTTGTACCAGGGGCAGCAATTAACTGTTTCACTAGGAGGATTTAATTATCATTCCAGTGCTGCAGCTCCCTGAATTTTGGATATTGCTGCAAGAATAAAATATTAGCTACTTTTATTTTTTGCAGAGTCTGGTACTGTGCAGATTCAGAGCATGACTGGAACATTATTTTATTTTTTTTAATGTATGTGATTTAAAAAAATGTTTTTATATTCCAACCTCCATTTGCTAATTTCACCCACTCTGAAGTTAATTAGTAATGTCACAAACAGACAGAAATAAAACAGTTTTTACATACATTTTTCCTGCACACACATTGCAGAAGCTTGCAATTTTGCTGCCTCATTGGAAAAATCTTTTCTTTTTTTTTTTTGGTTTCTTTTATACTTCAGTGGTTGGGGGAAAAAAAGGTGTTTTTTTTTTTTTGTAGAACCAATAAGAATCAAATATATTTGCTTATATCTCTGTTTTCACTATTTTAAATTGGACCTGACACACAGCTGTTGGAGTCATATTATATATATATATATATATATATAATTAAAATTACATGTAGCCCGTGCTTTTTGTGTTCTAATACATGCAATTGTTTATATACTTTGAGGAAACCAACACCTAGAAACCTTTCAATGTACAGATGACTTTGATTTTTAAGTAATTTGACAGTGATTGTTGATATTGCAGTGCTTGATAACATGGCAAATGGGACTGTATTATCTCTAATTCTGTCTGATACCTTTTAGTATTAACAATTCTTGTCCATCCCTTAATTAAAGATGGCCGTCCACTTGAAACACATTTTACGCTGATCTTTAGGGCATCAAGAATGAACTGCCTTTTTAAATGAGGTTTAAGAATATATTTAACCCTACTTGAAACTAATTGGGATGTTGGCATTCATTCCTCGCCTCAATAAAAGTATAAAAACTAATCTCTAATGGTTCTCAACAATTATAAAAGAAATGACAAATGTTTAAATATATGTAAAATAAGCATGTACTTTACATAGAAACATAGAATGTGTCGGCAGATAAGAACCATTCGGTCCATCTAGTCTGCCCAATTTTTTTGGAATACTTTTATTAGTGCCCCGTTCCCGGTCTTATAGCTAGGATAGCCTTGTGTCTATCCCACACATGCTTAAAATCCTTGACTGTGTTTACGTCTACCACTTCTGCTGGAAGGCTATTCCATACATCCACTACCCTCTCAGTAAAGTAATACTTCCTGATATTACTTTTAAATCGTTGCCCCTCTAATTTAAGACTATGTCCTCTAGTTGTGGTAGTTTTTCTTCTTTTAAATACACTCTCTTCCTTTACTGTGTTGATTCCCTTTATGTATTTAAATGTACTTTGGAGAGCACAGGTCACAGGCAAGCTTTTGGGTATGACCGGGAGTAAGTGCTAAACAGAATAGTGGAGAAGGCTACAAGGTGGGTGAGTAAATATGCATTATTAAAATATCTTTCAAACTACTGAAACATTTTGCTCTCTAATATAAATTTATGAGATCTAAACAGCCATGCTGGGGATGTTTTCCCCCCTATTTTTCCTCTGTTCATGTTGACATATTTCCTAACACACTTTATACGGAGAATGGTTTCCAAACCAGTCAACGAAATCTATGTACAAACAAGAAACACATTACCTTCACAGACCACTTCAGTTAATAAACATTGACATTTAATCAAATACAACAATATGTATTCTATATAATGTTATTGTTTTAGTTAAATAAAACCATTTAAATAGATCTCCAAATATGTGTGATTACCCTATTAAACTTAAATCGGTTATGATATAACCGTTTTACTATGCTTCTTCATCTGGTTGCAAATTATTAAAGAATATAACCAACAAGAAGAAGCCTTTACATTTAAAATTCATGAATTAAATCAAGGTAATTTAAATTAAATCCATCCTGGCTAATGGTAAACAAAAGTACTGGACTTGTGCAGTTCCCATGTATGAGTCAATATAAGCATTTTTAAGGGGGTTCAGTGAATCTCTCTAAGGAGAAGTCTGGATATGCTTGGATCCACCACCTGGACATGGGAGTTATTCTCTATATCAATATTTGTAGAAGTTTTGAAAGTATAGATAAAATTCCTGCTTGCAGCATTTTGTTTTAGTTTTGATGAAGAGTCCGCTCGGGTCCATTTGTGTTTGTTGTACTAATCAAACAGTGGGGCGTTCACAAGTCCTGTGATGTTTTGAACAGGGATACTTTTGATTTTGATTTTACTTTTTTTTTTTTTTTTGTTTAATATTGTAAAAGCAGGAATTAAACAATGTGAAGGAGAGGGCAATTCACATAGAACTCTATAAGAATTAGTATAGCTGGGTTACAAATTCCCAAATTTAACATCCGTTGCATTATTTCAAGAAGGAAAGTAATTTCCCAAAGTGGAGTTAAGAAATGACAGCATATTGGCAGCTGTGCAAAGGCTTGATGTTACTGTGTTGAACTAAGAAATGTACACCATGTAACCCGATAGTGTGATTTATACATACGCCGTTTCGTGCTTGCTTTTATTCTACATAAAGCCAGGACACTTGTTGCTTGTCACTGATGCCTGGTACCTTGCTCAAGGGATATGATTAAGATGCTAGATAGAGGGGATGCTTGCTGTGTCTCTCACCAAATTCACTGATCATTTACCTTCACATCAGGACTTGACAAATATGTATTTTGTATATGTAATTATAGGAGCCAGGGAAATGGTACGTATATACAACAATCAAATTTAGGAGCCAGCAGTAGGGATTTTTGGAGCATTGGCTCCTGGGAAGTCCTGCCTTCACATTAATGTTACATAGATACTGGATCAAGGTGACTGTACTAAATGTTCAATCCAATTTTAATAATACACATTATTTAATTTTTTGCTTATTTTTTGCAATACTTGGCCTAAAAATTTTCCTCCATCGTGCAAATCTCTGCTACCATGGCAACGTATCGTGATTCTCAAAATTGGCCATTCCCAGCATCTGTGAGGCACACGCTGGACATGAGTGTGACATTGTCACACAAGCTCAGTGATTCCCCAATTACCTTCCTTGGGGGCATTATTGGGCACAGTCAGAAACATGCAGAAATAAGGTGCATTATGGAGTAAATGTAGCAAGTTTACCAGAGACCGGAACAGAAATGGATAGCCAGACATAACACTGTTTAATTGTCCTGTCTGTTTGTTTTTCTTTGAGAATTTATTTGACCATTAATGCCTTGGGTAGGTCCTATTGGCACATTGCTCTTCATTGCATGATTCTAAAATTACAGAATAAGATAAATTCATTTACATGCAGCTTATTATGGACGGTGATATTTGTATCTTTCTCCTGTCGTAGTGTACATTTAATGTATGAACAGACGGTTAAATGCATGCTGTATAGCTTGGAAATAGTAGTGTTCTGTGGCTGTTGGTATTATCAGCTGCCTGCAGGTAAAGAATAGAGGGTACAGGCAGCTGTGTAATGGAAACCACTGGAGCCTGAAATACATTTCACAGAGGCACATCTAATTTTGCACTGCAGCCCTTAGCAGGTCCTATTGATCAACGCCCAAGGTCAGCAAATGCTGTGGGCTGTGGCTGTAATTCAGCCAGACACGTCAGCCACATACAGAGCAGTAAGTTGACATGTATCGGTTGAAGCTTGGTAAAATTCTTCTAATTTACAATAAATACATGAAATACCAACAGCTGTTTAAGCAAAGGAATTGCTGCAGTGACATCCATTGTTATCTGTGCACCATGTGCTTTTGACCGCTCGTTCACTATTATTTGTGTGTTTTTTTTTTTTTCACTTGGATAATTCTCCAAACCTGCTTTCCCAAATATTACTGTTTACCACTTGAAGGCAGCTCATAATAATGGCTACCTAATCCAATCCATTCTGAACCCACTTTAAATATTCCTTCGTCAGCGAAGAGACTTCCAAAACCATAGTGCACTTTCGTCTCTGACAGCTGGAATAACCCTCCTAACTGATCTACCCCGGCTCATCTTTCTCCCCTGCCAGCCTCGTCTATCTTGCTCGTCGTTCTGATTCGGCTGCCCCTCTGCAACACCCTCCAATGCCTTCTGATCTGCTCTTGTGTTAAATTTAGATTTTTAACCTACACATCCCTCCACTCTTTAGCCCCTCCCTCATTAAATGATACTACAACATCTGCACTCCTCAAATGGACTTTGGCTCCAACCTCATGCAAATTGTTCATAATCTGTTCTTAATATGTCTGTTATGGAACGTCTACTGTTCCTCCCAATGAGCTCTCCAGCATTTTACTGGAAGGGACAAGGCAACCTTTAAAATGTTTGTAAAACAGGGCTTGACCTAGCGCCTGGGTGTGTATATATATATATATATATATATATATATATATATATATATATTTTACCTGTGGCACCACTTTTATCCAGCGGCACCCAAGGGAGCAGAGTGTGTTGCACAGACTTCCAGTTCCGCCTCCTCTTAGACCGCACTTTAGTGTCCGAGCATCAGGTGTGCTCAGCAGGGCTAGAAGCAAAGATCAGGCTGGAACAGAAATTCCCCCTTCTCTGCAATGACGTATAGCAGCAGGGAGGAAGGAGCATATTGATAGATGTACCTTTTTTATTCTTATGTGTGTATGTTACTGACTGTATATGTGTGTGTGTGTGTGTATGTATGTTTGCGTGGTTGTGTGTATGTGCCATTGTCTGGCTCCTAAAGCTCAGTTAAATTTGTCAATCCCTGTTGTTTAAAAAAAAATCTGTTGTTGCAAATGTATGCTTGCATAAACACTTTTTCCACTGTATGTCTAGCTAGGTAAAATTGGCATTTTTTGCAGGAGACAGTTTTACATGTTCCCACATGTGTGTGTTCAGGGAGAACCAATTCCTAAATCAAGGAGGGGATCCCACTGGTGCAACATGCGGTGGTTCTCCTACCTGTCACCTCTCGACACCAATCTTGCCTCGCTTCCTCCAATAATTTTTGTTCACCCTCAGCGCCAGATAGGACTGGGAAATGGACTTGGCCCAAGTGTCTTTGGCAATGACACATAGAATGTGTCGGCAGATAAGAACCATTCGGTCCATCTAGTCTGCCCAATTTTTCTGAATACTTTTATTAGTCTCCCGTTCCCGGTCTTATAGCTAGGATAGCCTTGTGTCTATCCCACGCATGCGTAAAATCCTTGACTGTGTTTACCTCTACCACTTCTGCTGGAAGGCTATTCCATACATCCACTACCCTCTCAGTAAAGTAATACTTCCTGATATTACTTTTAAATCGTTGCCCCTCTAATTTAAGAATATGTCCTCTAGTTGTGGTAGTTTTTCTTCTTTTAAATATACTCTCTTCCTTTACTGTGTTGATTCCCTTTATGTATTTAAATGTTTCTATCAAATCCCCCCTGTTACGTCTTTCCTCCAAGCTATACATGTTAAGATGCTTTACACCACCTTGTTTGCAAAGTAAATGATGCAGCTATGCCACAGTCATGCAGTGCAGAACATGCTGCTACTGACTGTGTAGCAAAACATACAAATTAAATAGGGAAGCAAGCATTCACTCTTCTTGACTGTGCAGGTGGTGGGTGCTTTGCTTCCAAGGTGGTGGCACCTCCATAAAAAAAATGGCTCCACCACTGGAAACCTGCTTGAATGAATGAACTGATTTGCCTATGAACACCTCTTAATTATAAATTCCACAGAGCAGCATATGTCACTCCCAAAAAAATGCTTGGGATCCGAGGTAGGTGATCAAAAGTTAAATGGACTCCCTGGTACCCAAAATTCATCTTCCAAATGTTAATGCATATTAATGTGCTTTCAAAGTAATTTAAAATGCATTTTTTACATTTTGTATTGCTGAAAATATAAAATACTTTAGATGAATTTGTGACATGACTGCCCACACTAGCTGAGTAAAAGCCAATTTACTTTTTTTTTTTTTTGCTGCAGGAACCAATGAGAATAATTTCATTCAAATGAATGGAATTTCCTGTCTCACTAATGATGTCATCAGACAATGTGTTGCGCTCTTAAGAGATCCTACTGTGTACAAGAGCAATATTACTTAGATTCCACACAATGTATTATATTCCAGCAGCACAGGATGGGACTAAATGAAACAAAACCTTTATATGTTCAGTGTCTAAATAATCAGTGCTGCAGCACCTGTAATGTACATGCAGAGTAATCACTGGGGGAGGGCTTGAGTTAAATATAAAAAAATGTGGTTTATGCAGAATGCCTGCAGCAAACCACACCAGAAAAACCCTGTGCACTATACAAGCAGTAGTATTCAACTTGCACCAAAGTAGGTTTGGGGACTAGACTGCTATTCAGGTAAATAGCAAGAAAACCGTAGAAATTTAGAAGCGGGTATTAAAAGGGATAGAATATATGTAGAAAGAACAATGTCATGGGTTTCCATGGTGATTGCTCCACTTTTTGACCGGTGTCCCATAATTCCTGCATTAAAATCTGAAACCATACACAAAACATCTTGAATATTCACATACACACCTGTGTGCATTACCTTCTGTAGCCTGCGGTACTTTCCATTGTGGTAACCCATTGAGACAATTCTCTAAGGAGTGGATGGTAAAATAAGCCAATAAATAATTATGCTTTTTCCATTGAGATCTTTATTGGGTACTTAGGCCGTTTTGAACTCTATACTATAAAGCAGCACAAGCTATAGCCATAGCAACCATTCACTTGTCGGTGAGCAGCTGAGATTTAATGTGCAAAATATACTTAAATGGTATGATATAACTCCTTTTTTATACATTTTTCAACGCTGAAAAATACCCCTTTAAAACTGCACTCTCAACAATATGCTCCTGGCTCTCAATATTCTCCTGTCAACCCCAAAACCACCTTCCAATCAGGTTTTGGTAATGTTTGCATGTGCATACATAAAAACAATGACCAGGCCTAGCAGACAAATAGAGACACCGTTTGACGCACATTTTCTATGGAAAAATATATAATTCATTATGTCAACACAGGGCCCTGTTTTTTTCTTTAAATAAGGGAAGGCCAATGCTTTATTTTGTATGTGAAAGGTGTATCATTTGGTATATTTGTTTTAGACCAGCGCTCCGCAAACCGGTATGGTTCCCTAACCATTAGGAAACCATCCCAGGTGTTTATACATATTCTTATTTAAACACAACTGGGTAATGCCTAACTCCTGGACCCTTGGGGGTCCTTGAGAAGCACAGTTTTAGACCAAGAGTAAGCTGCTGTTTATCTGGCTCTGAACAATGCAGTATTTAAATTGTAAATAAGAATGGACAACTAGCTTTATGCCACAGCTTCAGTGAGTGCTTGACTTGTCCGCTGCATGCATGTATATGACAATCTAATCCATGAACCATTCAGTGAGCTAAGGCCTGAGTCATCCCTGGTTTATACAATGTAATTGGCCAACCAAATGTGCGATAATCTGTTTGGGAATGTGCTGTTCTGTCTGCTTTTTCCACGCATGCTTCACCCCAAAGAGATTGATGCCCCAAGGCAATATATTGGTAGTGAAATGGTTAATATTTGTTGTGAAAATACTGGGCAGGTTGACAGATTACTTGCAGGCTGGTTGCATTGGGGCTCTGGTTTCTCAGTGAGCTGGCCGTCTCCTGCTTAATGCTGATCCTTCTCTCTTTGAAACAAGTTTACACCACAGAAGCAGATAATGTTTGGGGAAATTAAGAGCGCTGATTAACATTTCATGGAACAAACAGCGGAAGACGGGTCCAGATCTCAGTCAGGCACAGCATGATTCCTCCCTCGCTCCCAGCTGCTGCTGGCATTTCTACACACCAACACTCTCTGATACATTCACAGTCTCTGATACTCTGATATCTTTTTTTTCTTACATGAATTTGCTAGGTCTGTGTACGAAAGGCAACCTTTAATCTCCATACCATAAGGAAAGCCAGTGCCAACTGTAGATCTAAATGTTATTTTTACCATGAAAAAATAAGATATTCAGGTTGATCATCCCTTATCCAAAATGTTTGGGACCAGAAGTATTTTGAATATCTTCAGACAACGGATCATTTTTACCAGTAAGATATATTAAAGCCTCTCAGCGCTCATGAAATACAGTAGTATCAATGCAAATACTGTACAGAGCAAATAAATGACTTTTACTGTGATGTGAGGCATCGTTGGGAACCTGCCATTGGTGCGTCGGGTTGCCACATGTGCCAGTGTCCTGCCCTTTGTGGGTGTGCTTGTGTGGTGGAATCTAAGCATGCGTGGAAAGGCTGTATCGCAGTTTAAGGGGGCTGGATGCTTAATAAACTGTTGTGCGCTTGCATTCTGACAGGTGTGTGTGTGCAACTTGTGGCAAAAACTGAAATCTGTTTTGTATAATGGATTTCTGGATAAGGGATTCTCAAACTGTACAATTTTACTGCAGAATATCTCATTTTAATGTTGGATTGAACTGTGTGGACATTTCATTGTAATGGAGGTGATAAGGCAAACTCAGATTAGGCCAGGGGGCAAGAGAAAGGCCAGGTTGCAGACTTTACACTCTCACAAACACTATATTCAAGTGCCTGTTTGTTTCACCCAAAGTGAACTGAGTCTTGGCAGCAGATAGTGTTAAAACGAATGTCTGTTTCGCGTACCCACCTCTCCCTACACAGTGAATTTGTGCCAGGCACTGCTTAGGTCAGCACATGCACACTTGAGGCAGGGGGAGGTAAGGTAAAGTTTCATTTCTCCTGCTTCTAATAAGTCTTTTTAGGCTGCTGTGTGGGGTGTCCATTCTCCTGAATTACTGCATGTGTATCTAACAGAGTTCTGCTTGGATACCAATCCACGAATTAAGGCCAAGGCTTTACAGAAAGATTGAAATGTAGGATCCAGTGCCTTCGTACAGGATAACCGAGGATTGGCACAAGTCAGTGGAGAAGCTTATACTTAACCCCTACCGCTTGTAGGAAGTTCTATGCAGTCCTACTTTTTAGTGCCTGGAGGCTTGTAGGACAGCATAGAACGTCCTGCTCTTAGCAGCTCATCGCGGCTCCCACTGTCAGATGAGGCCACTTTGAGTCGCCTCAGTATGACACACAAAATGTAGCTGATGTTCAAAGTGAGCGTCACTTATATTTTGCGACAAACCTGCAGGACGGCCTAGACCGTCGTGACTGTAACAGCTCATTGAGGCTCCACGTGATGAGCTGTGCTGAGGATCTCACTGCGGGGACTTGCAGCAGGATCCCCACTGTCCGACGAGGCCACTCACATTGAGTGTCTGCTACATTTTCGGCATCCATGTGTGCATCGCGGGATGTTAACAGGTAACCACAGGGTCTGTAGAGACCCTGATTTGGTCACTGCTTGTATGTTCCTGGCTGGGGCACAAAGACGCTGGTTTGGTACTCTGGTCGTAAAGGACCAATGCACCATCCGGCGCAAATGGGTTAATATAGTAATTTAATAATGAAATAAACTGGTTAACCCCTTAACGACAGATGACGTGCCAGGCACGTCACGGCAAATCGAGGACTTGCCGACAGCTGACGTGCCTGGCACGTCATGCACTAAACTGAGTAAAGAAAGCGACCAGCGGTCGCTTTCTTTACTCTAACGGTGTTGCTACAATGCCTCTAGGTAGAGGCATTGTGCAACACCCCCCAAATGTGCAGGGGCGCGCAACGATCACTCCACGGAGTGATCGTAGCAGCCATTTAAAAATGGCTGCGCCGGCTGCACACATGTGCTTAGAAAGCGAACGATCGTTCGCTTTCTAAGCATCTCCGGTGTTGTTAAAGTGCCTCGCCAGCGAGGCACTTAACAACACCGTTCTGCTCCCCAGAGCCGATGGTGGTCGCTCTCCTGAGCGACCCCATCGGCTCAGTAGAAGGGAACGCTGCCTATACAGGCAGCGCTTCCCTTCTAATGGCAAGAGCATCGGAAGTGAAAGTATTTCACTTCCGATGCTCTAGGGGGAGCCAATCGATGCCGGCACAACAGATCTATGTGATCTGTGTGCAGGCATGTATGGTAAGTGCTCTCTATTAGCAAATATTGCCTTTGACAAGTATTGATCTGCCTCCCTCACCTTACTAGTTATAGTAAGGGAGAGAGACAGATCAGATAAAGTAAAAAAATAAAATAAAATAATAAAACAAATATTTAATAAAATTTTAAACACCAAGGGCTTTTATAAAAGCCATTTAACCCCTTCCCTGCCATTGATCGCTGTGTACGCAGTGATCATACACAGCAGCACATTTTTTGCTGTCTGTGCATTTTTTAGGGGTTAATTTTTTTTACTGTAATTCATTACAGTATAAAAAAAAGCTCTTTTAAGAGAGATTAACCCCTTTCTTGCTGTAGATCACTGCCTAAGCAGAGATCTGACGCAAATGCAGCAATCTTGCTGCAGAAGCATTTTTAATTTTTTTTAAAACTTTTTTATTACACCCGTCACGTGTTAATTATACCCGCTAGGGGACTACGTTTAACGTAATTTTTTTTTTAAATAAGAGCTATTAACCCCTTCCTTGCCGTATATCACTTCCTAAGCAGCACATATGGTCACTGCCTAAGCAGTGCATATGGTCACTGCCTAAGCAGCGCATATGGAGCAATCTAGTCGCAGAAGGATTTTTTTTTTGCTATCAGCATTTTTTTTTGTCAGACTCGCTAGGGGTTAATTATACCCACTAGGGGATTACGTGTATTCCTTTTGAAGCTGTCTGAACACGTGTATAGCGATCAGTAACAGCCGATCAGTGGCAAAGGTGGTTTGGTGATTTCTCAGATGAGCATCACCATTCGTCTGGTTCGATCAATATTGGTAAATATTGTTCTGACCCATATGGATCTGCCTCCCTCTCCTCACTTGAGTTTTAGTGAGGGAAAGAGACAGATCTGTATAACATAATTTTTTAAATGTAATAAATTAAATAAAATGTTAAAAAAATTGTGAGTCCCAAGGGCTTTTATAAAAGCCATACCCTTTGTATAGTGTAGTGTATTAACCCCTTCCCTGCCACTGATCACTGCACAGCAGAAATTTTTTTCTTGTCTGTGCATTTTTAGGGGTTAATTTTTTTGTACAGTACTACAAAGGCTCTTATAAGAGCTATTAACCCCTTCCTTGCTCTACATGTTCAAATTCCAAGTTTGAAAATCAAAAAGCGCACCTCTCAAATGTAGCCTTTCAACACCCAACAAAGCTGACAAAGCTATGCATGGGTGGTATCCCTGTGCTCGGGAGATGTTGCTGAACATATATTGTGGTATTGTTTGTCAGTGACACATACCGAAATATGTGAATTTGTGTCTAAAGTACAATGTATGTGGGAAAAAATACACAATAAAATGACTACCACAAACTTTGACAAAGGCTGGTGGTAGAATTGGTGCATGGAAAGTGTTAAAATAACACCATTTAAAATAGCCTAGGGTGTCTACTTTTACAAAATATATACTTTTTGGGGTAAAATACACTGTCCTACTTTAAAAAAAAGTCCCAAATGAAAGATGGGCTCAGGCTGGCTACACGTCAATATTCCAAGTTGAAAATGCGCACCTTCACAATGTGGCCCTTTTAGCCCCCAAACAACCCAACAAACCTATGCATGGGTGGTATCCCTGTACTCAAGAGATGTTGCTGAACACTTATTGGGGTGTTATTTGGCAGTGACACATACCAAAATCTGTAAATTCATGTCTGAAGTACAAGGTTTGTGAAAAAAAAACACAAAAAAATTACTACCACAAACTTTGACAAAGGCTGGTGGTAGAATTAGTGCATGGAAAGTGTAACAATACCACCATTTGAGATAGCCTAGGGTGTCTACTTTTAAAAAATATATGGGTTGATGGGGTAAAATACACTGGCTGGTTTCAAATATGTCCCAAATGGGACATGGGTGCAGGCTGTCTGCATGTCAAAATTTCAAATTGGAAAACCAAAAACTTCACCTCTTAAATTTGGCCTTTTACCCCCCAAACAATCCAACAAACCTATGCATGGGGGGTATCCCTGTACTCAAGAGATGTTGCTGAACACTTATTGGGGTGTTATTTGGCAGTGACACATACCAACATCTGTAAATTCATGTCTGAAGTACAAGGTTTGTGAAAAAAAAACACAAAAAAATTACTACCACAAACTTTGACAAAGGCTGGTGGTAGAATTAGTGCATGGAAAGTGTTAAAATACCACCATTTGAGATAGCCTAGGGTGTCTACTTTTAAAAAATATATGGGTTGATGGGGTAAAATACACTGGCTGGTTTCAAATATGTCCCAAATGGGACATGGGTGCAGGCTGTCTGCATGTAAAAATTTCAAGTTGGAAAACAAAAAACTGCACCTCACAAATTTGGCATTTTAGCCCCCAAACAACCCAACAAACCTATGCATGGGTGGTATCCCTGTACTCAGGAGAAATAGTAGAATCTATTTAGCATGTTTTTTCGTTCGCTATTGTCGATGAGGAGAAGTTGTTTCAAATAAAAACAAAGACATTTGTGTATTTTTTTTTTTTTTACCATATTTTATTATTTTTTTTTAATAATATGATAAGATATGATCAAAAATATGGCATCCATAGAAAGCCCTTTTTGTCCCGATAAAAACAATATATAATATGTGTGGGTACAGCAAATGACAAAGAAGAAAATTACTGCTAAACACAAACAGCACAGAAATGTTAAAATAGCCATTGTCCAGAAAGGACAAAAATGTTTCAAAGGCTCTGTCCTTAAGGGGTTAAAGTCCATCTACTAGGATTCTATGTTTACATGTGTGTAAGTGTTGCTGTGTAGAAATGCACTCCTACATAAAAGTGTGTATTGCTACTTAACATGGGAATCCAATCCTTAGCTCAGGGCTTGACAAATTTGATTTAAATCTAGGAGCCAGCTGAAAACTGTAGGAGCCAGTACCAAACGCTGTGTCATAAAGAAAAATGCTTGGGTCCCAGTCCATAAACATATATAAATAACATACACTTATGTATAGACACATACTAATACACACACAAGCTAACACGCATACATGCACAAAACACTTGCTCACCCACAAATACACACACATTTAAATGCTGACACACACTAACACATGATTTCACTGTTACATACATGCACAAACACATTAATATCCACTTAAATGCTGACACACACTTACACATGTCACACACCTACTGAGACACACTAACACATTCTGTCACAAATATACACACACACACACTAATATGCTTATACATTAGTGTATACTAGCAAATGCTAACACAAACACAAACATACCCACTAATATGCTGATACACACACTAACATGCTGTCACACAGAGATTCTGATAGACACATTAATAAAAACAAGTGCTGAACCCCCACATGCATGCCAAACACACATTCACACATGCTAATACACACACTGTTTAAATACTAGACTTGCACTGGGAAGATGGGGACAGTCCCTGTATCAGTGCTGGACAGGGCAGCTTGAAATTTTCCCTCCATTTTGAGGCAGCAGTAGGAGTTTCTATCACTCCTCACTTCTACAGCTGATGCCCTGTGAGCAGGAAGCCGGGGGGAGGAGCTAATCTGACGGCTGCTTTGTGCTGCTTCTCCCTTATACTGCTCGTTATCTGATCAGTAGGTAATGAGCAGCAGAGTGCGGGACCGGGACAGTGCACTTCACTCTGTTCAAAGACCGTTCCAGGAGCCAGTTACTAGTCGCCATGGTGTCCTGGTGCCCGGTATTTGTTGAGCCCTGCCTTAGCTAGTCCTGTAATATGATCAATAATTAAATTCTAACCGCTATCAGTGGTGCCTGTGAGATTGGGACTGTGTGTCACCCTCTTTTATCTCACTCCCATTCCCAGCTTTAATGATTCCCCTTTCCCTCTACCCCTTCTCTTAATAGATGCATGCTGCTTTCCTCACAGCTGAGACACAGTGGGTCTGGAGGCTGACGTTCAGATCAGCTGGTTAGGGTCTGCTTTTTTTTGCCGACCAGACCGGGCTGCTTGCTTCCCATGGCCAAGGAGAAAAACTGTCAAAAGTACATGCCAGTTTATCCTCAAACTAGGGACAACTAATTTTTCACATGTGCTTTTATATTAAAGGCATAGGTGAGAATTAAACTTTAGTTGTTCTTTTTTAAGGAACCCTTTCCTCTCCACTTCCCAGCATTAATGGGACAGTCTAGTCCCCAAACTCCCTTTGGTGCAAGATGGAGATTACTGCTTTGATTACTCTGCATGTATGCTACAGGTGCAGCAGCACTGATTATTTAGACACTGAGCATATAAAGTTGTTTTTGTTTCATTTAGTCCATTCCTGTGCTGCTGGTGTATAATACATTGTGTGGAATCTAAGTAACCTTGCTCTTGTACACAGTAGGGTCTCTTAAGAGTGCAACACATTGTCTGATAACGTCACTAGAGAGACAGGAAATTCCATTCATTGGAATTAAATTATTCTCATTGGTTATTGCAGAAAAAAAAAAAAGGAAATTGACTTTTAATCATTTCACAAATTCATCAAACTGTAAGCAATGTAAAACATGCATTTTAAAGTACTTTGAAAGCACATTCAAATGCATTAACATTGGTGCCCAAAAGGCATCTTCCAAGACAGGGGAATGGGACTCTTCATCGCGTCTGCTTCCGCGCAGCCGCTTCATGGCCAACTCTACACAGCAAGACAGATCGTCGCTGGAGATTTCATCATGGGACATTTCATCACTAAAGGTAAGTATTTTACTTTGGTTAGAATTAGGGTTTAGGGGGTTAGAATTAGGGTTTAGGGGGTTAATTTTAGTATTAGGGCTCGGGGGTTAGTATTAGGGGTCGGGGGTTAGTATTAGGGTTTAGGGGGTTAATTTTAGTATTAGGGCTCGGGGGTTAGTATTAGGGTTTAGGGAGTTAATTTTTAGTATTGGGCCTCGTGGGTTAGTATTAGGGTTTAGAGGGTTAATTTTAGTATTAGGGCTCGGGAGTTAGTATTAGGGTTAGTATTAGGGTTTAGGGGTTAATTTCAGTATTAGGGCTCGGGGGTTAGTATTGGGGTTTAGGGGGTTAATTTTTGTATTGGGGTTAATTTTAGTGTTAGTATTGGGGTTTAGTGTTAGTATTGGGGTTTGGGAATTATTTATTAGGGGGGTATTTTCTTTTTACTTGTACATTTGTAAGAGCTGACAGTTCAGCGCTGAACTGTCAGCTCTTACATAGCCGCGATGAAACGGCCGCGTTATTCTTCATTGCTGACAGTTCAGCGTTATAACTGCCGCGCTGAACTGTCAGTGATGAAAAAGCGGCGCGGAAGTGTCCTAGACCCCCAGACAGTCCCTTTAAGGACTACTTATCGGATATTCCTTGCCTCCCCAGCATTAAGGACCCTTTCCCTTCCTAGCACCAAGGTAGCCTCTTTCGTCCCTCTCCCACATCCAGCACTAATGACCCACCCTTCCCTACCGACGAGGCAGGAGTTAATTGAACTCCACGGTGGTCTAGAGGAAGAAATGGAGTCTGTGAACTGCCATGGAGCACCAACCTCTTCTGCCGCCTGGATTTCCTTGATAAAATATGTAAAGTAAGAAATAAGTCTAAGCTTCTCATCTGATATTGGGATATTGAAGGAAAAGTCTAGCCTGAGTTGAGGGTACTGGGAGTCCCTAAAGCTGGGATTGGGAGATGAAGTGATGCACAGTCCCACTCTCATAGGCTAATCATTTCCACCAGTAAATGTCAATTTTATTTTTTACCTGCTGTGTGTGTACCCAAGATGTATTTTCGATAATGGATCGTTTTCACCAATCATATATACAGTTACAGCAAATATTGTAGGGAGCAAATAACTCACTTTTGCAGTGGTGTTAGGCATCTTTGGGAACCTGGCATGGGCACATCAGGCCTGCACACTTGCCACTGTACTTACCCCTTGTGGATGTACTTTCGTAGGAGAATCTGGGCTTATTAATGTCATGCAGTTGTATCTATAAGAGCCTTTGTGATGTCATTAAGGATGTCACTAGGGATGCATATATGAGTCCTAACAGTTCACTCTTAAATGAAAGATTATAATGTGCAGGGCCAATATAAGAGCTCTCCAGTGACCTGTTCATTAACAGAAATGTACAAAGAACAAGAGGTCACCCCCTGAGACTGGAAGAGCAAAGATTTCATGGACCACGAAGGAAGGGATTCTTTACGGTAAGGACAATAAAGATATGGAACTCGCTGCCTAGAGAGGTGGTTCTATCAACTACAATAGATGCATTTAAAAATGGTCTGGTTTTTTTTTTTTTTTTAAAAGAAGGACTTACAGGGCTATTAATAGAATAAGCATTAATAATAGAGCTTCTTGATCCAAGTAGAAATCTGCCCTGTGGAGTCAAGAAGGAATTTAACCCCTAGGAGGCATCATTTGAAATGGCTTCCTTCGGGGGCTTTTGCCTTCTTTTGGATCAAACGCAGGAATGATGGGTAGAAGGGTTAAACTTGATGGACGTATGTCTTCCTGCTCTGTCCCCGTGCACATTAAAGTGAGAGCACCTGTTTTCACATGACATCCTGGCACTCAGCAGGAGGACAAGTTAATCAAGAAACAGCTGCCTTGTATCTGTCTTTGTGAGTGTGTCTTTGTCTCTGTGACTCTGTGTAAGTGACTGTAACGGTATATCTCTGTGTATGTGAGTGTAACTGACTGGGAATGTGAGTGCAACTGTCTGTGTTTTGTATGTGTGTACATAATGGTCTGTGTGATTGTGTGTGTGTGTGTGTGTGTATGTACCTACGTGCTGTTGTCTGGTTCATAGATTTTTTTTTTGCTGGTTCTAAAACTTAAATTTGTCAAGCCCTGCTTTAGATATGCTAGCTACACTTTAGATTTGTATCTGGTAAAATATACACTTGTCAGTTTCTTACTGATGTCCTGCAGTTGTCACACACAGCCTTTGTGATGTCACTAGGAATGACATCACTTAGGAATATATTAGTCCTAACCATTACACCAGCATCTCAGTAGTGAGCTATTCCCAGATAGCGCACTACAAGATATCACTGGTCACAGCAGAACATTATTCTTACTGAGGTTTCCGGATATGGATGAAACGTGGTATTTCACAGAAATATTCAGAGTGGATTCATTGCAAGGTAAAAGCAGTTATGTTCAGAATTAATTTAGAAAAGGAATGGTTGAAATCAATGGTTACCACTCCAAAGAAAGCTAAAATAGCTAAGCAAGGGAAAAGAAACAACCCAATGTTATATATTAAAGGTATAATATTTACTAGGTTTTGTTGAGTAATGTGTGGGTGGGGGGTTCTTTTTTCGACTGTGTCCCTCACCCCATTTGACATCTGTGTATTGCCTCACAATGTCAGTGTGCCTGTGCAGAGCATAGATTTAAGGGTTTACTGGACAATCTCAGGATTAATGTTGAGTCAGAAAGTTTGGAAATTATAAACCATACATACAAACAAACACTAGATGTTACACAGCAACACAGAGGTGCTTACAGTAAAACCGTGTGAAAGTGATGATAGAATATATTTTTAAAGTACATTACATTTCGAACATATAAGAATCTAATTACTAAAAATGCTTTTGGCCATGCCTATAATTCCAAAAGCATTAGCTTGTGTACTTCACAGTGCAGATGTAGTGTTTGTAATGCAGGAAGGTACACAGTTCTTTTGATAACCTCCATGCCTTTTTCTTTCTTTTTTTCTTTTTAACCAACCTATCTTTATTACTAACTGTTAATTAACGCCTTGGATGCCAGTGATTACGTGCAACCGTAGAGATGTTGGCAATGTAAAGGTTTGAGGTCAGCATAAAATGGGTTTCCCCCAGAGACTAATACTCAAGAAAAAAGAGGGGACTGTTGGGAAGTAATCTATCCTTATTACTGTATATTATACTATGTAACTGGAGACATGCTAGCGTTTCTGATGGGAATATCCTAAATATACCCCCATCTCTATAACAGCTGCATTAGCAGCACTCTCCGAATGCAAAATTGTGAATAATTGAGAATGTTTGGAATCATAATGGAAAACCAAATGGCTATAGGGCTTCCAAGGATCTGTGTGCATACAGTAGGGATGTAGCATTCAGTCCGATAAAAGCACAGACAGACTTGGGAGTATGTATACGATCCTTCAGGATTAGCTGTGCTTGCTGCCTGTAGGAGGGAAACATAGTCACAAGGGAGGGGACACGTGTGTGTGTGTGTGTATGCCATTGTTACACAGGGAAATAATTCACAGGGATAAAATGTGACCACGGTAAAGTCAGACCCGTCCACTGAACATACCAACTTATTCAACAAGATCTTTTATCCAAAACCTTGTATTATTTAAAATGTGAATATGCAAATAAAATCAGAGCAATTTATTTTTAGATTTTAAAGTCTGGTATAACTCCTTTTTGTAAATGTATACTTTCCATACGAGTATGGCATTTACACACCACATATATGGATGTTCCACCCTCTTGATCAGTACTTGGGGAAACCTGTTCTGAAACTCTTCCACCCATGCAAAAATGTGTTAAAATTATTAAAGTTAAAGAGCCACTAAGGTTTTGCATGGCTGAGGGGCACTGGGCTGGCGTCTCTTTTTATTTAGTTATTTATTTTTATTTAACTTTTTGCTTCTATTAATGAAGCAATAGATGAAAAACAAACTTTTAGTGCCACATTAATACAAATATTATTAAAGGTACAGTATGAACTACCCTGATTTTGTAAATCTAATAATAAGACTTCTAAAATGCACATTTTTATTTTTGCAGATACTGTAAAAAACGGTTTGAGTTTAATGTTAAGTCTATGGAGCCAATAGCCTGGCCGATATTTTTTGTTGTTGTTGTTGTTGTTGAAATGGTGACAACCCTACCTCAATGAATGGAAAAGACTAAAGTTCTCTCCACTCCTCTAGGACAACAACAACAAAAAAATCACAAGCTTTGCAGAATCTCCTCTTCAATAAAAGAGAACACGTACAAATCTGTAATTCTCTTCCCATATAGCAAGCGGCAGCATTAAAATAAGAACTCCTTGTGATGGCTGTCATTTTGCCAGCAGAAGAGCCAATTGCCACTTCCTGAGTATGCTGCATTTCCCCCCAACCTTACTGTCAATATCACAGCTGGTACTTAAGTACCAAAATGATTTTAAATAAGAAATGCAATTGGATGGAGTTGAAATCTTTTTTTTCTTTTTTTTTTGTAAATCAATATTTATTTATTTATTGAGATTTTTCTTTCTGGTAAAATAACCATTATAGGAGGAGGCGTAGAGAAACAAAAAAGGGGGTAGGGGGTATGGTGATCAATCAAGAAACAAATGATGTCTGACGCAGCTGACGGCAACAAGTTAGACTGATACATTTACATGAATTGTGAGCACATTTTAGGAGAGATAAATTCAATATAGTCATTAGTTAGGAAACATAACTGATATAATAACTGATCGGTATTTGGTTCATTCAAAATCCGTAATTGCAGGGAAAAGGGTGGGTGGGGACGGAACCAGTAAAAGGGGGGGTAGGTCGGAGCATTTTCGATCCTAGGGGGCACTGTAAACCATTGGGGGGGGGGGGGGGGGAGTGCATGTAGCATCCTAAGTATTCTGAAGTGCTGCTTGAGTTTGGGCGTCTTCAATAAATTGCAACCAATAGAACCAAGTTTGGATATACTGGTCGTGGCAATCATCAGCTTTCCTGATAAGGTCTTGCATTCTCTACTCTTAAGACCCACTCCTGAAATGTAGGAGGGGATGTGTCACCCCAATGTGCAGGTATCAATGCTTTTTCTTCATTAAGTAAATGCTGTATAATAGACTTTTTGTATTGTATAATGGGAATTGTGGTGTGATGTAGTAGCACTGGTGCTGGTTGAAAAGGTGGAGGCTTATCTGTTAGAGTTAAGAGCACCGAGTATATCTTAGTCCAAAAGGGTCTGATGAGAGGGCATGTCCACCAGATATGTAACATAGACCCTAGTGCTGTACCGCACCGCCAACATTCTATTGTGTGCAGGGGGAACATTTTCTGGAGCTGCACTGGTGTACTGTACCAGCAAGTCAGAAATGTATATGACATCTCCTGGGTTTTATTTATAATAGAACATTTGTGTGTGAGTTGAAATATTTTCCCCCATTGCTCTTCCGTTAGGAAAATCTGGAGGGCCGTTTCCCATTTCCCTACAAACAGTGGTGTATCTTGGTTTTGTGCTGCCCTAGGCAGATGCTAGAGTGTCAAACTCAGTCAGTGGTCTGGAATAGAGGTGTCTACATGGTGCGGTGCTAAAGAAGTGGCTTAGTTGGACGTAGTGGAATTGGTCCATGAAGGAGGGGGTCGTGTCGGGGAACATAGTGGTCTGAAGGATTGCTGTCCCGGGGTGAATTCCGGATTGTGTCGAAGTGGGGTTTTTGGGGAATGGTGGGAGGTAAGGATGCCCTTCCTGCTATGAGCGTGTAAGATTGAGAATGTCGCTGAAAATCAGTGGGTAATGTGCAACCAACAACTTCATCTTGGAAGGTTGGAGCCATGGCAGTACATGCAAAGGGCAGGGGTCTGCCAGTGCTTCAACAGCGATCCATAGTTTATGAGGAGGGTGAAACACCCATTCTCAGACCCGTAAGAGGTGGGTCGCCTGGTGGTACGTTTGCACGTATGGCAAACCCAAGCCACCTTTATCTTTTGGCTAGGTCAGTAGGTCAATCTTAAGTCTCGGATTTTTGTTAGCCCAAATAAATTTCAGAAATACTGTTTTCAGACAGGCAAAAAAAGCTTGTGGTAATTTGAGTGGCAGGGATTGGAACAGGTATAGTAATCACGGTAGCACATTCATTTTTAAGACATTAACCCTTCCTGGCCAGGATATAAATGTGGTACCCCACATATTCAAATCCTTTTGTATAACCCCTAGAAGGGGTAGGAAATTCTGCTGGTATAGCTGTGTCAGATCTTTAGTAAGCCATATGCCCAGGTATTTCATTTTGTCTCTACACAACTTAGGAGTTGAAATCTTTGTCATAGAAAGAGAAATTACAAACCATGCACTAATATCTATATCTACCTTGTAGTGCTCCTGGAAAATATCCTTAAATGAAGTGAGTGAAATGTAAACAATTGCATGTACATGTTATAGATTTTCAAGGGATAGCTTTTATTTTACGTTTTTGTGGTTTTTTTTCTTTTTTTTTCTTCTGTGATTGGAATAGTCCTATTTATAAAACCAGTGGTCCCCCATACAAACATGGATTTCAGTGTTCAAAGTTGAAATGATGTTGGAATCAATATTTACTGTCCCTAACCATTATTTGCAAATAACTGTAAATCAGAGTTCTGCCTATGCAAGCTTACATGCTGTTGATTTATTTGTGACATTGGCATTCATAGGTAGTCTGGCCTGAGACTAAAGCCAGCAAAAAAAATAAATAAAAAAAAGTCCTTCTATAACATTGGTTTCAATTTTTAAAGTGTAAATGGCATATTAAAAAATGATATAATTAATATAATAAACAAAATGCTAAACTTTGTAGTATCAAATATAATAAAGAAATATTTTACGCAATATATACAAAATAATTTTATAAAAAACTTTTTATTCAAAATTTAAATCAAAAATTAATTTAAGAAATGTATTGTGTGGCACGTATAACTTCACACAATATGATACAGGGCTATAAATCATATCCAGTGCAAATAATGAAAGTAAAACAAATCTTACATGGTGTAGTTTCTGCCAAATAGAAAACCATCTTTTTATTTAAGCAGTTACTTCTATCCTGAGGGCTTAAAGGGACTGTATCATCTAAACAGTGTTTTGTTGTGGTTTTAGAGAATACAAATGATTGAAGTGATCTGTACATTGTGTCGGTAAAAATGTAAACAAATGCCAAAATTAGGAGAAAAATGTGTTTTAAATGTTTCTGTGTGGTCTCCTGTTTATGACATCACTTGATTATGAAAATGAACTGGTTTTCAATTGGAAATGTGTCATTTGTATATCAAGCTATAGCTGATTTCATAAATGGGGGAACTCTGCAGACCCATTTTTCTCCTAATTAACTAACACAATGATCATTTTCAATCATTTGTTTTTATTCTCTACATTCTCAGTATGTCATTTTTTAGGTTACTTAATTGTTTAGGCTGAAAAAAAAAGACTGGTGTCCATCAAAATCAACCCTTTTCCTTGTTTACCGCTGTTGATCCAAAAGAAGGCAAACACCCCTTATTTCATCAATTTTGAATAATGTGTTCAGTGGGATTTTTCCCCCCACATTTTAAAAATAAAAACTGCAAAGGAGTCTGCATATTAAGCATTATTGGGAGACTGATGTCTATTTGGGATGAAAAGATATGTGGTTCTTCCCAAAGTTTGAAAAATATTTGTAGAACGAGCAAACACGAAAACTGGTCATTTACAAGTATTTATTTGTCAATCTTTTTTTTTTTTTTGAGCTGAACAAGCTCTTTTTGAGTCCACTTCAATCCGTTCCAATATTTGGGGATTTTTATTCTTTCTGCATTTGCCGATTGTACATCTTTCTGCTGCCATTGTCGTCAGTGAAGCAGGACTGCTACTGAAATGTCTGTTTAATTGATATTTTTATGGGTATACATTTTTTACTTCTATTGTTAAATCATGCATCACTAGAGCTGCTCCTCCTTTGCTTGTATTTAATAAGAGTGTACATTTCCATCCCATGAACTCTATCCCCCAGTGCACTGTTACTGCCACCACTTCCTCTTTTCATTCACCTTTTATGTGTCTCCCCCACTTGACAGCAGGACTCTCTGTATTGGTCGGTTTTTTTCTGCCAAGTGCTAATGTTAACATAATTCCCTGGAAAGGAACTGCAAAGTGTGTCAACATTAACTTGCTGAAGGCCTGATCCTCTGGGATCTACTCACTAAAATGTGAAAAATTCGGCAACTTGTCCATCTTTCCAAAACCCCTGCTAATGTCTGGATTCTACACTTCATATTTTAGTGGACAGACTGCACCTCCAGAGTACTGGGTTGGAAACCGCATTTCTAAGGACTATAGAAATAAAAAAAATATATATTTTAGCAGTGTTTGTTTTTGCAGAGCTTATGGCAGAATAGATTTTGGCATTTCCTCACCATTTTATTTTCATTTTGTTTTTCCTAAATACTGGCCTGATCTAATATCTAGGATAAGCCTCATGCCTATATGGAAAAAGACGAGAAAGGAGCTCAATTCAATTAAATAGAAACAACATTTATTTTATTGCATAAAAAGTAATGAAACAATATAATAAATATAATCCTGGCAAGGTTGCCAGCTCTCTATCCTACGCATGCTTAAACACATTCACTGTATTAACGTCTACCACTTCTGCTGGAAGGCTATTCCATGCATCCACTACCCTGTAAAGTAACCATAATATTTTAATCCTTTGCCCCTTTAATTTAAGACAGCCTTAACAACGTTAATTGACTTTTAGGAGCCAGCAAAAAAAATCTAGGAGCCAGACAACAGCACATACACACAATCACACGCAGTCACATGCACACACATACTGTCACACATACATACACATATACAGTCAGTCACACACACAGTCACCTATACACACATACAGTCACTCACACAATGTCATATACAAGTGAGCGTTTTTTTAAATTTTTTATTTTAAGTATTTTTATTTTTTTTAATCTATCAATGTGTCCCCTATCCCGGCTTCTATACCTCACTGCAGGGAAGGGATGCATTTTCAGTTCACGTTGGTCAGTGCCTCTTACAAAGGCACAGACATTAGTTGCTTCCAGCCTTGCAGTCGGGCACTACAGTGCGAGGGGGCGGAGCACGAAGTGTGTTAATCCGGTGCACACAATCTGCACCCTGGAGGATTAAAGTTTTTTTTTTTTTTTTTTTTTTTTTTTTTTTTTAAAAAGATCCGAGCGACGAGTGCACCATGCGGGGCTCACGATTCCCGGGCGCCAGGTCTGATTCTCTAGTCGACCTGGCGCCCGGGGTTTGCCGAGCCCTGATTTAAGACTTTATCCTCTTGTAGTTTTTTTGTTCTTTTAAATATACTCTCCTATCATGTTGATTCCCTTCTGTATTTGAATGTTTCGATCATATCCCCTCTTATTCTTCCAAGCGCTATGCATGATACCCAGTGAGCTTTCTGCTCTTCTGCTTGTATCAATATTTCACTATGCATTTCCACTTTCTTTCCTAGGCGTTTGCATCTGGTAGCTTGGTGCCTCTCCAGATAATGACACAGCTGCTGAGAAATCAGAATTGAACAGTTTTACACTGATGCATATATAAATAAATTATACGGCCGTACTGCTCTCTGAATAATTTATATATTATGTCCAGAGTATCTTTGGATTCACACTATAGGGAACCTGGATGTAGCGACTTCTCATGAACATCAACGTAGGTGTTAGAGGGAGAACATGCTAAAGATCCCTTATGGCTAGTGTATGATGACGGTAGAGACCTGGTTAAAGTATATTTTTACTGGTTAAAGCACTTTAAAATATATTTTTAGTTTTAATGTTAAGAACCATTCGGGCTGAAATCTTCTCTATTGAGTAGAATTTTGAAGATTTATGAAATTTTAGCAGATTGGTCTATATTGAGTAGACTCTCGTGTGGTTTTGGGTCTAACTTGCTAGATGACTACACAAGTTATCTACAGAAAGTCATTCTGTAGGGAACTGCTCTTCGCCTATGATGTTGTAATTGCTGTGTTTGATTTCTATTTCCCATTACCAGTGCTAAGCATTACCAGTGCTAAGCATTATTTTGGATCTCTGTAGAACTGGCTGATTTCCTGCTGAGTATATTATTTTATACCCTGGTGGTTGCCTATATTTCTTTTTTTAAAGCGTTTAACTGTGATTAGGAATTTTGTTTGTGCCTCAATAATGTCTCATCAATGAAACATAGAAACAAAGAATGTGTCGGCAGATAAGAACCATTCGGTCCATCTAGTCTGCCCAATTTTTTTTTTTTAATACTTTTATTAGTCCCCCGTTCCCGGTCTTATAGCTAGGATAGCCTTGTGTCTATCCCACGCATGCTTAAAATCCTTGACTGTGTTTACCTCTACCACTTCTGCTATAAGGCTATTCCATACATCCACTACCCTCTCAGTAAAGTAATACTTCCTGATATTACTTTTAAATCGTTGCCCCTCTAATTTAAGACTATGTCCTCTAGTTGTGGTAGTTTTTCTTCTTTTAAATATACTCTCTTCCTTTACTGTGTTGATTCCCTTTATGTATTTAAATATTTCTATCATATCCCCCCTGTTACGTCTTTCCTCCAAGCTATACATGTTAATGGACCTAGCAACGTGCTATTTAAAGATTGTAATCAAACTCTGTTAACCAATAAATGGTATTATTTTAACACTACTTGTTTTGCTGTGTTTCCACGGTTAATACGGAACTACTCTTTGGACCATTATCTTAAATTTGATAACCCTCAATACGAGCAATAAGCTTATGTGAGTGTTTTGATGAAAAGATGAATAATATAACTGCTAACTAGCTATATTTACAATTTTACCAATTTTCTTAGTAGCCAGTCACAAAGCTCTATGTAAAAATATGCACAAATGTAGTAGCCAGCAGTAACATATTCGTTTTTGTGGCCCTCCTGGTTTGTCGAGCCTTGCAGCCTGCGAGCTACAGAGATAGAATATTCAAACAAAAAACATCTTGCGTTCTTGTTCTATTACCCTGACTACAAATGAATTGCACTCCCCCAAAGTGATTTGGATGGAGGTTCGCTCTGCTGATCACAATCTATTAATTTTCCAATGGCATTTGTCTGCATGGCCATGCAGGCCCACTGACAACATACACTCCACGCTTCATGCAATGTGGCCTTCAATAAAAGGGCCCCTTTTTTCCTGCACCGTTACCCTGTACCTGCCCAGATTCAGCTGTCTACCCAGATACAATAGTTTAACGTGAGTTAATGGTAATTTCTGCTACATTTCAGTAGAGCACAAAGACCTTAAATGCATGAGACAGACATTTTAAAATTTGGATTTAATTATAGAACTGTAATCTCTTAATACTGCTCTGGATTCCAAAATCAGATTGTTGTTAATCTTAAAGTTTATACACATGCATTTTTAGATTTGATACTTTGAGTTCCGAATATTTATTTTATCTCTGCACAGGTTTTTATTAGACATGGCCATGACATGCACATGCTCTCCAATGTCATATCTCCCTTGCCATTAAGAACAGAGGGGATTGTGGGAGTAACTTGCCTCCCTCAAAGTTCACTGGTCTCAGACGTGTCGAGCACTAAACCTCCCAACATAATTCAAGACATCAGAGAAGTAAGTAATAACCGTAAAACCTTACAGCTGCTAAAACTATATTCATACAGTGGGGGTCTCTTACAGAACTAACAGAATGTCCAACTTATTATTTTACTATTCAGTCAGAAGATACTATGAAATAACATTTTTAGGAGTTTCACTTTGTAAGGCACTATATCATCCCAGGCTCAGTTTCTGGGCTTGATAGGAGTCATAATTCATAGGATTCATAATGGTCATCCTATTCAGTGGCATTGTACAATAAACAAAGACTACATTGGCATGCACAATGACATGTTAGCTAAGTTTATCTACATATGGCACCCATAAGAAACCCATGAGGTAAATGATCTACATTTTCTATGAGAGTTCCTTATTAGAACAGTGGAATCCAATGTGCAGCCCATCTGACAGCAAGGTGCGGCCCAGATAATGCAATAATGGCTGTTTTTGGCTGTGGTGTTTGTGTTTAGCTGTGTTTTCCTCTTGTTTAATGTACCCACACATATTATATACTGTTTTTATTGCCATAAGATACCATTATTTTCATCACATCATATATATCATTTATATCATTTAGTATAAACAAAATCATAAAATATAAGGACTTTATTTTAACCCCCCCCTAACTGCCTGATAAATCTTTTACACATCTACAAATATGGTTTCTAATATTTTTCCTGAGTTTAGAAATACACAATACCGCCAGAGACATTCAGCAGAGCTTATACACTGTAAAAGGCAATGTGCACACATACAGTAATTCTGGAGGGATATTCAGAGATTCCGATGACCTCACTTAAAATCAAAATATGCCTAACACCGGTATTCTTTCCGGTGGTGCAAAATATGTGAAACTACAGCCTTAAGCACCGTTGCACTGAAAACTGATTTTTTTTTGGTTTTGTTTTGCACCATTGGCTTGAATCTACTCAATCGCCAGTAGTTATCTTTCGTACACAACTGTTTTATTTGTTTAGGATGTCCAGGCCAGAAAAACAAAGGTAATACATACTTCTTATTTTATTACTCAGTGGCAAGACTACATTAATACTTTGCCCCTACCCACACGCAAAGCAGTAAAGCAAACTTTCCAGAACACTTTATGTCCAGAATACTGGACGGACCCCATTCAGGATCCTTAGGAGAGTCTATTTCTTACAGAACAGAGAAGAGGGTGGACCAAAAAGTTATACCAGTGGACAAAACTGCATGGAATTTCTATATAGCGGACTTTGCCAGACCCCCACACCCCTGAGACAGAAATGAAATAGATACAATACTCGACAAGATGCATGCAGACAGAGTGGAAATTAGGGGATACAGAATTTTTGGTTTAAAAGTTCCATTTTATTGTCCACATACTTATATCCACGATAAGACTTAAATTAGTGTTTATCAGGATTTTTCTTTTTTTAGCCACAATTTAACCATGAAAGTTATGAGAGACATGTTTTACTGTGTGGAACTGTTTGCTACATGTTTACAATGTATAATGTTAAATAACGAACTGGCAATTGTTGAATACAAATTTTTGAAATAATGCTACTAAAAAAATGGTGTGTAAAAGTATAAAATGCAAAGTTGCAATTAATAAGGGTCTGTGCACATCTGTGCCAGCATTACTGTATATACAAAAAGAAAGCTCTAGGGAAAAAATAACTGAACTACTAAAAATAAACTTTGTTATAGTTTTTGTTTCTCTCTGGCAATGTCCCTTTTAATCCCAAATGGGTTTTAATTGTTACTTTTTTGCTTACAATTATAAAGGTTTATTATAGCTCATAGTACACATAACACTGCAAGATTAATAAACAATTAACTTTTTACTCTAAAAAACAAACAAACAATGTTTAGATGTTTTTGTTTTCTTGCAAGTTATAGGGTAATAATCTAACCCCGATGATCAACTTAACCCTAACTCTAACCCTAGATCTTAACCCTAACTAATGGTGTATTTGTTTTAGGTGTAATGTTGCTGACTGCCGCAAGAGGCAGTCTAGCAACTACAATAGAGCGACGGAAGCTGTGATTGAACAATTCTGAAACTCTTGCCCCCACAGGGCACCTCCATATTGTAAAGGCAACTGCCTTTCCGTATGGTGCATACCATCAGTGTTGCCTGACGCCTCCACGTAAAGGCATCATGGCAACAGTCTGATCGTCGGAGGCGATTTATTTATTGCCTCAGAGGGTCATTAAAGGGATGCTCTAGACCCAAAACTCACTTTGGTGCAAGATGTAGATTACTGCTTGTATAGTGCACAGGTTTTTTTCCAGTATTATTTGATGCAAGCATTCTGCATAAATCATATTTTTAATATTTCACTCAAGCTCTCCCCCAGGAGTTACTCCTCATGTTTACTGAAGGTGCAGCGGCGCTGATTATATAGACACTGAGCATATAACGCTTTGTTTCATTTGATACCTGATGGGATAGAATACATTGTGTGGACTGTAATAGACTTGCTTTTGTACACAGTAGGATATCTCAACAGTGCAACACATTGTCTGATAACATCACTACAGAGACAGGATATTCCATTAATTTAAATGGCATTATTCTCATTGCTTCCTGCAGCAAAAAAAAAAAAAAGAAAGGAAATTTACTTTTACCCAGATAGTGTGGGCAGTCCTGGTTTCTTGCAAGCCTCTGTAATTTCACAATTTCATCTAGCTGTAAGTATAGATGAAACTTTATAATGCATGCAAAATGTAAAACATGCATTATAAAGTACTTTGAAAGCACATTAATATGCAGTAATATTTGTGAGATGCATTTTGGACACCATTCAGTCCCTTTAAGACACATGACATACCAGGTAAGTCCTGTATCCTTAAGGGGTTAACTACCCTATAATCCTATTCTTAATAGCCCAATAAATGTGTTGTTTTGATTTAAACTTCTGTTGGACTGCATTTTTCTAAGACTACCAAACTATTATTCACTATTACTATAAATAAAGCAAATTTTAATGCAGCCTGAATCACAAATGACTTTTTGATTATGCAGTACACTTCAGAAAAAGAAACTTGGACCCCCATGTTATAGTCTTGCCACTGATGTAAATCACTGCATCTGTAAGATCCATCCATCAATTTGCCTTTTAATGGCATCTTCTTATCAAGTGTTCTCTATTTCAGCCTTTTTGTGTAGGGTTTGCTTCCCATAAACTGAAATAAGGTCCTTTTTTAAAATTTTCCATCGCATTGATCCCTCTTTTGTGAGGCCCACAGATTTATTATGTAGGTGTTGCATCAGCAATCCATACCGTTATGGTATGGGGGGCTCACCGTTGCGGCAAATGGAATATTGGAAACTTCTACATTCCCGCGCAGCAGATGTAGTAAAGGATTTTTTTTTTTTTCCCCCAAAACGGCATTAATATTCTATTAACCTGTGTAATTCATCTCCTTGTGTTGTCACACTGTAATATGAGCAGCTCCTGGTGTCTTTCAGGAAAATGAGGCTAGCGAGAGCAGGCGGGAGAGAGTGCTTATCACATGCTAGATCTCCGTCCCTAAACATTCAGGACCATTTGCTTCATGTAATTACAGTTTGGTCACGATGAAGGGATTTGTTTCATGTTTTTCTTTTCTCAGCAGACCTAAAAAAAATATTTTATTCTTCCACAAAATTCCTGCAGTTAAATGGTTAAAGAGTCCTATTTATGGAATGCAATATGGATGCAATACATCAGCGCCTATGGGCTTGTAGCCAGGACACGGGCCCATACAAAATCCATTGAAAGTCACATCAGACCACTATTTGAAATATTGTATTGGGAATGCATGATGATGTCATGCAGTATGTGTCACAATGTCTTTCCATCTTGGGGCATAGTGGCATCCATGCAATATTGTACAGTTACCTTAATTTCCTTTATCTTTTATTTTTAATGGCTCTAATCTTTAAATATAGATTTATGTGACTCCTTGGGGATACGTTTGTTGTTTCACAATTAAAAAAAAAAAATGTGTTGGGTCTATATGGTTGATAATAAGCTAAGAGATTCCACAGCAATGAGCAATAGAAAGAAAATATACTAATTCTGACATTGAAAGCCCATGACCTGGTAGCTTTCTATCATTGAGGATATGTATTTGCCTAGAAATAACTCAAACTTAAAACCAGACTGTGGGGTAAAACAAACGGCCACAGCACTTTATTTAAATAGCCATTGCATTTACAACCATATACACATATATATATATATATATCTACATTCCACATATATGTATATCCCTAATTAATACAATGACTAAACATAAACATCAAAACTTAAACATTAAACATTCCATATACAAGAAAACCAACCAAAGCTTGCAAGAGTATCCAGGTGGCTGCCGAAGTCCATGTTCTGGGCATATCCCAATGCCCCCAATACCTGAGGTTCGAGGTACCACTTTCCCCTCGAACCTCCCACCAGAGTCCCGATTGACTCTCCCCAATCCAAATGTTCCATTAACCCTCCTGGATTCCCTGCAAGCTTCCGCCGACGCTGTGACATGTAATAAATAAATAAATAAAGGCTCATTAACCATAAATAAAGGGAGGGTGGGCGGGACAACAGGTAAGGGGAAAATTGTTTCCTAAAATGGCCCCCAAACTTCCTGTTCCTATCTTTTATACTATCCCAACTCCTCCCACTAATTCCCACTATAGGCTGACATATCCTCTCAGCACCCTGTCATGATTGCCCCTCCCCGACCTTGTCTGGGGGCTACAATCTCTTTAGGTGATAGTAAATATTTTTTTCTGTACCACACAGTAGTGTGCTTTTTTTCTAAACGGATCCTTTCTTTTTTTCCGTCGCCGCATGTGTGTTACTAAAAATCTACTACACAACATGTTGTGTTACAGAAAACTTTCCTAATTAGAGCTTGAATCCGAACTAATGTAAATGAATTGTATTTTGGAAATGTTAATAGGCTGGCTGTGATAATTGCTCTTATTAAGTTACTAGTTTATACAGCTTTCTTCAGAGGAAATTGAGACTATTTTAAAAAGAACAATAGAGCAAGTCTTTTGACTAGATAGCAAGTTATTCCTGGCTTCCAATGCAGACAGGGCGGTATATGCCCTTTTTACTGGCAAAATAGTTGGGAATATGTGGTGTTTTGCACTGCTTGTTCTGCTTGTGCAGAAAAGCAAATGTTTTTTTGGAAAAAAGAAATAAAAATGATGCAATGCTATAGCACGACATTGGAAGCAACAAATTTGCCCATCTTGGGAACAGGTACAGGGTCAAATCAGTTACCAGTTTAATATGGAGAGAGGTATCGCAAACAATGCAGGTCCATGGGAATTTCAAAAATTTTAATTAAGATGGGCTCCATGGACAAATAAAAATCTAAATATAGGATTATTGATAACAGCTGGATCGCAACATAGGCGCCTCCCCCTGCAATATTGGACGTGTTTGTTTTGTGTTATTTATTGTTTTCTTTACATGGACGTATTTTTTAGACAAGCAGTATACCGTACTTAAAATTACTAGAGCACTGTTACAAAACCATGAGCAATGGCTTACTGGATAAATAATAATTTGTTTTTTTCTCACATATGACTGAAGGGTTTAGTTCTAGTTGGCTACTGGAACAAAGGACAAAGTTATGACACGTCCATATCTGTTTTATGTATACTATTTTGTGTGTTTTGTATATTTAAAAAGAGAAAATGGAGGGGCCACCATCTTAATAAAGATTATATAAATGGAAAAATGATGCAATGCATTTAGATAAGGAGACATATTAATTTAAAATTGGAAAGAAAGATTAATGGGACATCCACATCTCACCTTTCACCCAAATGACTTCATCCATAGACTGCACTATGGTTCATGGTACTGTGAGGCTCCCATCAACGCTGAGCAATACACGACACAGAGAGAAACGCCACAGTTAAAAGGTGCAAAAAACAGTGCCTAAAATGCAGATACACACAGCAACCAAGACCACAAATGGAACGCCTTACACGTTTTGGCATTTAATCATAGCCTCAAAAAAAGCAGCGCTATGTAAAGCATGCACATGACACCCTTTCTATGATTTAAGTACCAATTCGGCATGAAATGTGTATGGCATTAATTGCGTGATCTATGTTGCTGTGTGTGTGTGTATATATATATATATATATATATATATATATATATATATTCGCTGGTAGCATTGTTAGAGCATTTTGCTATGTGGTTCTTGGGATTTTACATATCATTTTTCCAAGTGTAATTTTTTCTTAATATACCATAACACCAGTCTAAAGTGTATTAGTTCATATTAAACAGTGTTGTAGAAGGTGCATTTACTAATACTAATTAGCCATTGGGGGAGATGGTGTAGTCACTAGTTAGAAACAGATATTTACCCAAATAACTACTCAACTGACTATATATCTAGGAAAATAATTTCCACACAATGCAGAAGATAAATAGTTGTAAACAATATCTCAAGTCTGCTTTTCCTGGCCCAAAAAAACGTAAGGAAGTCTACCATGGGGTTTTTATAACCGTGTGTTCCATTGTTTTAATGCGGAGGTCCGCACACGACATTCAGGATTTTGAATTGGGGGACCGACGTTGATTTTATGGAATGCAATATGGATGCAATACATCAGCGCCTATGCACTTGTAGCCAGGACACGGGCCCATACAAAATCCATTGAAAGTCACATCAGACCACTAATTGAAATATTGAAGATTATAGCAAAACTTTATTGAAGGAGTAGGTTTTAAAGTCCGCGGTGAGCTGCATAATACACACAATAAAACTGTCTGACACATTTTGTATCGTTAGTCTTTAGTAGATTGATTTTTCTGCAGAAATGAAAATCCCATTCTAGTGCTGCAGGAAATTCACAACATGAGAACACTTTTTGCAAACTTACGCCTAATCCCCCCCCCCCCAGTACTGGAGACCATATGTAACCTTGTAGCCCACAACATGCTGTGATGTCACACTAATTGCAACCCTCACCCTTTCTTTCAGTGGACTATTTGCTTATAAGGTATATACACCTTAATGGTCTATGCATTCATACATACTTATATTGCGCTTCTAATAACGTTTTTGGACTTTTCAAGAATATCGCATTGTTAATACCCAAATGATGAGAACACTGATTTTACTAAGGGAACACACACCTCTGGAAATCAGGAGGTTAAAATACATTTTCAACTTCACCTTGTAGCAGAACACTGTTATTACTGCTAATCCCTGTGGGATCTGGTGTCTATGTATAGAAATCCACTCTGCTAATAAACACCATGCTTTCTGCTCTGCTCTTACAGCAGTGTTGATATACTCTTTCTAAGCAGTACAAGCTTCCCGTTCTGTACCCACCTTGTTAACTTGCCCATCGCAGCTTCCAGCAAAAAATGATGCTAATAGCCATCCAAAATGAAGTTGCCCATCCCACATCCACTGATTTTATTTCTGCTAGGACCAGAGGGACTGGATTTCATATGTTGCTATACACTATCATATTGTGTCAACAGCTTAAGTATGGGCCATAGCCTTCCTGGGAGGAAAAAAAGTAAAAACAGATGTTTTGTTGTAGCTAACACTTTAAAAACATATTTATTACATCTTTAAGAAGGAGCAACTGCTGTTTTGTTTTATAATCTATTTTGTTGATTTATACAACATCAACAATTTACACAGTGCTTGCTACAGAGCATGAAACAGAGTTATAGACAAAGTTTAGGAACAGAGACAGCCCTGCAGGAGACATGTAAGGTGTTGGAGATGGCTAGAAAGAGGGTGGTGCCTTTTTCTGTGTAAGCAAGGGTTAAAGGTAAACTTTTGTTTTCTATGGACAAAAGCACCAGAAGTGCAATTTTTGTGTTTCTGGCCAAGATCACAGAGAGCCGTGGACACATAGACCAGATCCCTGCAGAAAGCCTGGCAGTTCGGGCATGGCGCAATATAGTTACATTTAGTTCCTTGGATTGTTTACATTATGATGGTCCATCTCTATGGATTGTTTATATTATGATGGTCCATCTCTATGGATTGTTTACGTTATGATGGTCCATCTCCATGGATTGTTTACGTTATGATGGTCCATCTCTATGGATTGTTTACGTTATGATGGTCCATCTCTATGGATTGTTTACGTTATGATGGTCCATCTCTATGGATTGTTTACGTTATGATGGTCCATCTCTATGGATTGTTTACGTTATGATGGTCCATCTCCATGGATTGTTTACGTTATGATGGTCCATCTCTATGGATTGTTTACGTTATGATGGTCCATCTCTATCGATTGTTTACATTATGATGGTCCATCTCTATGGATTGTTTACGTTATGATGGTCCATCTCCATGGATTGTTAATGTTGTTTTCCAGCTTTTGCTGAAGCAATCAATAAAAGCACACCAGCTGATAATCTACAGGAACCATCAGAAAACTGGAAGTATGCATTACAAAATCCTGTAAATTTTCCTGTAACACTTATTTACTTTGCAGTTTTTACTTGCGTATGTGTGTATTTATGTATGTATGTTTGTATGTATGTGTGTGTGTATATATATATATATATATATATATATATATATATATATATATATACATACATACATACATACATACATACATACAGACACACACGCAATATTCCCTCATCTTGGCTTGATAATCCAATCTTATTAGTTGTTTTATCGTTCATGAATCCCTGGATTCAAATACCAAATCTATCTGCCACTGGGTAATGGCTTGAACGTGGCATGTGGAAATAAATAGGGACAAATGTTTCTTGTAGGCGAGAGATTCTGCTACATACATCAGAAAAGTATAATATAATCTCAACTTTCTTGGCTAATTAGTTCTTATACAACAGACTGCTCTTGTTTTTACCCACGTTAAAATATGCAAGTAGTGGTGTAAGAAGCTGGTAGCAGTGTACGTAGCGGGTAGCGGTGTAAGAAGCTGGTAGTGTTTGCAAAATACTACACTAAGATTTTCCACGCAGGGTAGGATGACAATGCTTTAGGCATTTCACTGCTAAAGCATTCAATGGGTGAGAGTAGGACGAGCAAAACCAGTAGTGCCACAGAATAAAAAATTATAATAACACAAACATTTCTAATAAATTGAGTGTCAACAGAAAACCGGCAGCTAAAAACAAATACAACAGACAGCTTCAGAAGTGCAAAAAAAGAGTGATATAAGCGCACAGTGCATGGACACTTGTATGTAAAAACAAATGAGATATTCCCTTATGGTGACCACAAAAATAATATTGCACGGAACAATAATATGCAGAAAAGATGCAGAAAAACAAAGCAACAAAGTGTACTCACATGAAGTGCATCACTGTGCAAATAGACATGATGCTGTGGACCAAAATACAATAACAGTTCACACCAGTGCAAAAAAACCCATATGGTAATAATGCGTACAAACACACGGTAGTGTAAATATAAATGCAAAATACTTAGCGCAAATCTTCTAGTGCTGTATATGCCTGAAAGAAAAAAAAATAAGTCTATGTCCACGGCACTACTTCAGTTGGCCTACTGCCAAGAGAGGTTTGAAATACCCCGCTACTGTTTGGCCCCATAAGGGCGTGGCAAATCATACGCCAGGGCTTGACAATCTTAAGTTACTTTTAGGAGCCAGACAATGGCACATCAAATCATGCAAACATACACACATAATCACGCGCAGAGAGCCATATACGCACACCTCACATACATGGACCGACAGTCACATGCGCATACCTCACATGCATGGACCGACAGTCACATGCGCACACCTCACATACATGGACTGACCTTCACATGCGCACACGTCACATACATGGACTGAGTCACATGCGCACACCTCACATGCATGGACTGACCGTCACATGCGCACACCTCACATTCATGGACTGACCGCACATGCACACACCTCACTTACACACACCTCATATACACATACAACAAGTCAGCAGGTTTTATATTTTGTTTTTAAAGAAAAAAATAATTCTAAATGTGTCCCCCCTCCGTGCTGCTTTACCTCATTGCAGGGCAGGGGGGCATTTCTTCTGCAGCCAGATCTTCATGTATCTTCCCGCTGAGTGCTTAGGATGTCACGTGATACCCGGCACTCAGACATGTGCCGCGCGAGGTGGCGGAGCTTGCTGTCTCTGTGATCCGCACAGTCTTTCTCCACTCTGCGCTTGAAAACCAAACGGATGGCCGCAGCAAGGGGGCATATGGCTAACGGCACCCGGGCGCCAGGTCTAATTTCCTGGTTGCCATGGCAACCTGGCACCCGGGATTGGTCAAGCCCTGTCATAACTCACTTGGGTCTGAGTTTCACTCCACCTTTTCCTCACTCCTAAGGAACCTAGATTTCCAGCATTGCCAAATCTCTCACCCCTTCACTCTATGGAACAAATTCCATATCCATACCACAATACCTTTATTATGCCCAGGAAATCAATTTTTAGCATGAACATCATCAAGGACACTTTCCCGAACCTACTCATCAACCCAGCATCATTACCCATACAGCATCTAAATTTTCTGAAGAGGATTGGGACAAGCCTTTGGACAATTTTGTTGACATGGCACATACCTCCTGATACCCAACGACCCACATACACTGCCTTACCACCAAACCTATAGATTACTCTAGTATACCATCTGGACCCATTAAATGGCTCCAGTTCCTTCCCACCATGTCCCATGAGACCCTGCTTAAGGCTCTCAATACCATTTAAGTCTACGGCGTATAAAGACATGTTAAAAATATTCCAAAGGGCTTAAATTTCTCCGGTCCAGAGTAAACTTATTTTCCAAAATGCCCAGGATATTTGACCAAAATGTAACTGTCCTCAGGCTGAACGTAATCATTGTTTGTGGTCTTGTAAATATGTTTGTAGATTCCGTGCTAAAGTTCAACACTACGTAGAAACCACACTTGGAATACGGTTCTTGCTAACCCTGGCATTCACACTTTTTGGGTTTACCCCTTTCCCAGGGTGAAATTCGCCAGAATACTTATGCTAGTAGCTAACAAAACTATCTTACAAGTATGGATTAAAAAAGACTATTTTCTATTCAGAATGTCCTGGCTTACAGCGCGCCAGAATACTCGCCAGGCCACTTGAAATATTTCATTTAGAAAGTCTTGCCAAACATTCCAGGTGTGGTTTTAACCTATCCACTAAGCTCTGATATATTTTTAGCGGACTGTTCTCAGTGCTTACTACCTCTTGGTCACCTGTTAACTGGAGACATGTTTACTTTTTTTGTTCCTTTTTAATGTTTATTGTGTTCTTCGTGTATAGGTTTCTTGTACCCTGCACAGCAACGGAATCCTTAGCAACATGGTACTCTTCTGTCATTCTCTGATGTGATTCTCTAGTGCACTGACCTCACGCATATGTTCATGATGCTATTATCTGTGTAACAATGTTATGTCACCTCCATATGTGTGCTTATTTTTGTACTAGTATGAAACCCTAAATAAAACTTTTTGAAAACGGGGAAAAAAAAAAAAAAGCGGGTAGCGGTGTAAGAACTAAGGAGCCAAGAAAGCTGAGAATATTTTCTAGTGTTCTGAGCTATGTGACAGAATAGCACTCCTACAAATCAAACTTGCCATGATATTTTATGAAGGCCAGCTCCTCTCTCATACATATTGTGTCAGTATAAAGCTCTAACTCAGTATGAATATAGTGATATACAATATTGGTGGTAATTGCACTTTAAAGATCTATATAGCTATTGATCTGGTCTTTCAGCACTGGATATAAATATACCATTTGTCCTTGTGTTTCTCGGTCCTGGTTTGCTGCAACGCATGACCCTTATTTATTTCATTTTTTTATACTATAAAGGCCAATAGCAGATCATTGGATACCTAATATTACTGCTATTTGATATTGATATGTAGAATCACTGGATTTTATTTCAAGAGAACTTGAAACGAGGATGGTATTATCTCCATGCACGTACCTTGTAGATTTGTTTTCTTCCTCCATTCACTGATGCCTTGGGATAGGATTTTAGCTCAATTCTCAAACATTATACATTTACACCTTGTAATTGGTTTGTTAAAGAAAGTCGTTTTAAAAAAAAAAAAAAAAAAAAAAAAAAAAAAAATATATATATATATATATATATATATATATATATATATATATAGTTTTATTCACATATTGTTAAATGTGCACAAAATATTTTTATATATTTGTATTTTATTTGCTTCTTTCAAAGGGAATTGTTGAAGATGTCGGAAGATGATAAAATTGTATGTACCTTTTAAAAAAAAAAAATAATGAAATGATTAATATTAAAAATCTTTAATGGGAGTGCTATTCAAAAGCATTTTGGTTTTCTGTTGAAGTTTTAAGCAAGATTTCCAGACTGTCATGTCACAGACCTGTGGTTCCAGGTCATGCTGGCGACTGATATTAGTAGATTGTCATGCCGAATATATCTCGTCCACACATCTGTGATGGAGAGAGCTGGCTGCTTGACTAGTTCTCTGCTGCCGTGGAGCACAGCTCCATCAAATGGCAGCCTTTTGCAAAGATTAAAGGGCAATATATTTGGAATAATGCAGTTCAAAGTGCTTTCATGCTTTTCCGTGAATCATACTACTGATTGCTACATTATGATATCCTTCATTTGTAATCAATAGAGGGGACACTAGCTAGATCCCATCTCTTGATATTTTGGAAAAATGAGTTGCACCCAACAGACCACAGACCTGCTTGAGTAGCAAATGGCTTTTCTGATTGGCTGAGCACATTGTCACTATCTCCAAATCAGCTTTACTTCTCATGAGAGTCAAAGCTGAGTCTAACCCACTGTTTACATGTTTGGTTTAGGCTAGGTAATGTGTCTCCGACCTTCACTTCTGTTGTAAAAGCAAATGTTAAAAAAGGTTTATTGCCTCTTTTTAATGCTTTCATCATGGCTTGGCCTTTATAAATGCAATAGACCAATTGCATTTTTATAGCTTAACAAACATTTGAAGTAATGTAGAACACAAATTTGAGACCTGCAACCCAGCACCTCTATCCCTTGTAGGCACACTGTTCTGCCAGCCAGTGCAATACTTCCCCTCCCACTTAATGTGTTTTGTTTTTTGCATGCATCACTTTCCTTGCACCTTAAAACAACAAACAAACAAAAAGTCATAACTGCCTCCTAAATTCCACAATCACTTGTCAACTCCCGCTGTAACTCTTTTACTGTCATCACATATATGGTTCAGAGTGCACCTATTATGCAGTTCCCAATCATTGTTGGCAGCTACCAAGGACTTCCCAATGTCGAGGCTAGGCAAATTTATGTCTAAGTTTTGTCATTGATTTATCTAGGTGTAATGCAAGACCTGCACTATCGATGGCTTTTATTTAGAGCAGCAGTCAACAAGGTATTTTATGCGTTTTAAAAATAAAGTAAGTACAGGTTTTGCAGTGTTTTTCATTATTTCCAAAGCTTTCACGGAGAAGCACTCCTCTCCATTCCCTGACTTTGTACCCCAAGATTTTTTGGGCCGAGGGCATTTCTGATGCCCACCTCAACATACAATACACTGACAGGGCTGATGATCACGGGGCCTTTCCTTGTGTCTTACGGGTTATTCCCCTTTGTGGGAAGTCCATTACTCCTAAAATCCAAAGCACTGGCTCCTTTTTTTTTTTTTTTGATTTACATAAAACTCTAGGGAAGGTTCTGACCATTTCCCTGGTTCCTATAATCTACAGAAATGTGTCAAGCCCTGCATTTCAGGGTTCTGATAACAAGATCCTTCATCACTTATGAAATGTGATTTGATGTGAATACCGTAGTTTGCAAACTCTTTGTTTATTAGCAATTGTGCTCACCTATAAAGGGCATGAAAAATGAACATCAAAACCTTTTTAAAGTGCATTTACTGGTTTGTTTATGTTATATTATAAGTGACAACTAGAATGGCCTTGGTAGAAGGAAACATTTGCATGCATTTTGAGATGCATGTGATTTTTATCCCCTGCAAGCACTGTGATCTGGTGTTAGCGCAGTGGGAGGAATCTAAGCCAGGGAGCTATGACTACATACATCGTACTGCTTCCTTGGCTTCTAAGCTCTACAAATATTTGTCAAGCCCTGAGCTATAGAACACCTCTAAGTTATTGTATCTGTTTTGCCTTTTTTTAAATGAAATCTTGTAATACCCTCTTGTATCTGTAGAACTTGTTGCCACGATATCGGTAATTAATAGCATCATTCCGCTCCTATTCTCTTCTCATTCATGCTGTATGTTCGGTTTGTCATTAGCCATTGTAATTTTGCTTTATATTTGGCAAATTACACCTTTGGGATGTAAGAGCACAGAGCATACATCATCGGCATACATCACTGTCTTTTAATAGAAAACAATTCTTTTGTTCCCTTTGAATGACAAAGATTGTTGAAATAAATCAAGTTATCACTCACGCTGCTTTGAGCTAGCGATCCAACTGTGTCCGTCGCCCACGGCTTACTTTACATATAATTTTTTCTTTTGATTACTCACATCCCATATTGATTTGCTGGTGAGAGAAGCAAGTTAACAGATTGGTGTCCTTAGGCTTCGGTGATTTGACCTTTTGTAGCAAATCGGCGACCTCCATCCAAAGACAGTATAGCAATAACGGGTCCAGCCACGTGGACTTATTACTTTATTTAACACATTCACTGCTGGCAACTCATGTTAATAGTCATTATGCGTGAGTAGTCTGTAGCGGGTTCAAACCCGTCAGTGAACTGCTCTGATAATCTTTAATTTATTTTTAAAGAGGATTTAAAACCCCAAATGTATGTTTTTATATATGAAGCGCCATATTTCTCGGTTTCCACTAATACTTTTTTGGTGCTTTTGCTTTATTGAACCTGCCGGCTGATCTATTTCTCAAGCCCTGAGTTTAGATGATCCTCCCAAGTTACTGTAACCTCTCCACAGAAGCCTACATGTTACTAAACTTAATCATCCTATGCATTATCATTGCTAATTTCTCATCTTCACCTACCACCTGAGCTCTCCCTCTACTTCCTCTCCATATCTTGTGCTGATAAAATAATGGTCGGGGCTCTCTGTCCATTATGCATGGATTAGTATCTGTCTTTTTTTTTTTTTTTTTTTTTTGCATCATGTCCAATGCATTGTGTTAAGTGCTTCATAAATTGTTGGTGCTACGTAACCATTCTGACAATAATACTAATGTAGGGATTGCTCAGGCCAAGGAGATGTTTTAAAGTTCTGTAGATTAAAACCTAAATGCTCCTAATGCTACAGAGTGTCTCATGCAACATTTATTACACTCCAAAAAATGCAGACACTTTTTTTGTTTCTTCACGAACTTCCCACTGTGTGGGGATGTCTGCATAGTTCCCACCCCCGCTATTGCTGATGCAAATAGTGACACATGCAGCAGTAAGAAGAAGTGGCACACTTTACACCAGACTTTGAATGCTGAGAGTTATATGTTTTATCACCTGAAAGAAAACCCAATACTAATAATTTGAAATTATATTATTTATATGTTTTTACCAGAACAAATATTTTTCCATTTACCATTTTCAGATAAAGGAAAAAATATTTGATGTAATCTAAGCGGGTTTGTAAATATACGTAATATTATTATCTGTAAATGCATATAAATTACAATGCAGCTAGATGATGTTCTTAGTAGGCACAGCTAATTTTCATCTTGCTGAAATCTATTCCTAGCTGCAAGGTTTGGACGTATTGTGAAAGATCCCTGATTGCATGTAAACCTCTCCGAAAATCCTCTGCCATAAATAAAATCAGCCTTCATGTATTTCTTGTGGTGGTTAGCAGGAGCATAATTAGTATTTGAGTTGGTTGAAAAGCGTAATGTAAATCAGTGCTGTCAAATGATTTTCTTTGCATTACGGATGTCTTTTGTAGTCATATGATGGTGCGCAGTGCCCCCATTTAAACAATTGCAAAGATAAAGCTTCTGGTGCTTGGATCTAATGAACCTCAGGCCTACAGTTGGGCACTTGTGATTTAAAGGGGCAAAATACACACACAGAGTCCAAACAATGTGAGATACATGCTGTATCATGTAAACGCTATAAGGAAGCAAGGGTTAAAAACAAGGTTTTGTTTTCATTTAAACATTTGGACTTTATGGCTCAACAGCAATGAAGACTGCAAAATAAGGAATAACCATAACCATATTATGAGGACATACAGGGACTATTCATTGTGCATTTATGTTAAACATATTGTTTGTAATATAATTGTATTTTGAAATGTAATATTTTTGCATTGTTTGAGATTGTCATTAAAGTCTATTTAAAAATAAATTATATATATATATATATATATATATATATATATATATATATATATATACACACACACACACACACCAACCAACAATGAATGGCTTAAAAATGTATCACTGGCATTCAAACATGCTTTCATGGAATCTGAAACCATAACAGGTGATCATCCTGGTGACCAGGATAAATACTTTTATTAGTCCCCTGTTCCTTATTTTATATCTAGTATAGCCTTGTGCCTATCTCACACATGCTTAAACTCCTTCACTGTGTTTACCTCTACCACTTGCTGGAAGGCTATTCCATACATCCACTACCCTCTCAGTAAAGTAATACTTCCTGATATTACTAATTTAAGACTATGTCCTCTAGTTGTGGTAGTATTTCTTATTTTTCTTCATTTGTTTGTGTTCTGATGCCCACTAATTATAGAACTACCCATAATTTTAGTAACTTTCACCTAAACATTTCTTTAGCCTCCTGGCCTCTCCTCTAAAATCATTCATTGTGATGCTGACCCTTTTTTTATGAGCAAGAGTTAAGGCTCTGGCAAATCGTAGCTGGTGTCTGAGTTTGATTTGCCTGTTTATTTATATACACTTTGCGCCAATACTTCATTTGTGGACCAGACTTTTTGTAAGAGCTAGCCACTAATAAGGCCTATTACCATGTGCCTATATTTAACATATCCCCCAATGTGCTGCACAATGTGACATCTTCCGGGTTTGCATATTGTATAAGCTGAATTGTGTGTACCCTATTTTGCTCTTGCACCTTGCTAATCGTGCAAGAAATTCATGAACGCACTTATATCCGTGTACATCAGCAATGGCTGCTGTCAATACCACAAGTTGTTGTAGACTACAATTCCCATGATGCCAATCCTTTACCTACAGCATGTGACCTAAGATAACCACATTGCTATTTAATTCTGGGACACTTACTGAAAGGCTGCTTTGGGTTGAAGGGAGTTTTCATACAGGTCTGCATTTTACCAGTCACAGTCCTGGAATATACATTTTGAATAAGTGTTGCTGAAAAATGACATTGTTACCCAAAAGGATTTCCATAATAATTCTCCCTTTCCAGTATATTTTTAAAATGGGATTGTTGCAGGAAGGGTCTACAATAGTCTGTATAAGTCACTAATGTCCCTATTCCTCATGACCCCATGGGTTACAAGCACAACATGCTGGAACAATGACTGCAATGTTGCTGTAGGGATCCAGACCAAAGGGATTTATACTTGAATGCATGTGCAAAAATGACCTGGATGCATTTCAAGGAGCAGAAATGTTACACATTGCACCAAAGCATATATAGATGCAAGCTTTTTTTGTAAACTCCCACTATATCTTGGTTCGTTTTCCCATTCTTGCATGGCTGGTACAGAAATCCATTTCAACAATGATTACCTGTTATTCACATTCAGTTTGTTTCGCACAATCCTCAGGTATTTTCGCCTACGAACAGTTACTGGAAGGCACTGGGTTTCCTTTCTAACATGCAGAGGAACTTATTAATGTGTTGGATGTGGGAATTTAATTACACCGCATACAGCAAGTGTCAGAATCTCCCTGCCGTCTCACACCTTTATTTCACGCCCACTGTTCTGACTGCACAGTGAGAGCGCCAGCACACTGCACTCCGCGGACTACTTTACAGCTACTCAGAAATGTGTTACTAGTACTGCTACGCTTAATTTCCTCTCATCATGGGGTGTGTTTTAACCCCAGCTGTGGCCTCCAAGTTAAGCACATGACTGCCAATACTGGGGTTAACCCTTTGACAGCTTCTGCAGCATGATAAAGGGTCTTTGTCATCAATATTTATCTAGCAAATGTAGAGCCTAAACAATTCTCAATATTGTGTTAACAAGAATTGCAATCCTATGCAGCCACAGGTGATGTCATAAACAGGGGACACCACAGATATGTTTAAAAACACTATTCTTTCTTCATTTTCTGTTTGTTTTCTGCATTCAGTATAAACACAGTTTAGGTGAAGGGGTCTTGCAGTTAGAAACCATAAAGCGAAGCTTTTCATTCCTGCTCATCCATGTAATATTGCTTTGTGTGCAGCTGAGACGTTACAGTGTTGTTATTGAGGCAGTTTTTGAGTGTAAACTGTAATATTGAGTGGTAAAGATCCGCACTTTCTAAACATATAGGAGGCCTGTATAAGCACACAGCACACGCAGATTGTGCCAAATACTTCCACTGGTGCAAAGTGCCGCCCTAGGCGAGTTCCTTGTGGAAGATACACTACTGACTGTATTCCTGTATAAAGGGTTTGCAGAATGTGTTTTGGGTGCGTAATAAAGGCTGATGGTACCGTGGAGGTTTCAAGTAATCTGAAACACTTTTGATGGCTGCATCAAGCTCACAGCAGGATATGTGCACAGTTTGCCGTACATTTGCCAACAGAAGAGGTCATGTAGCCCTCTGGGTAATTTTTCTGGATGTAGCCTTCTGAGCCAAGCGGCATGCATTAACAATTGTTTAACTATAGGGCATACTTATACAGGGTCCTCTGACATAAGCAGGCTACATTATTGAGTGTGATCGTTTACTTATCCCATGTTAAAGCTTTCTGCGGCATGTGAGCTTGCAGACAAACTTGCTGTCCATACTGGGACACACTTTTAAGTACAGGTTAACTATTTGTAGTAGGACTCCCAAAGCATTAAAATATTGGGTGTGGACATATCTCAGGCTCTAGATATCTGGTACGTGATTTCATATTGGTTGCTATTGTTTTATGTTTTCCTGGCTTCTACACTTGTCTGTATAAATGTGTCCAGGTGAGATGGTATATTTACATCAAACTCAATAAACTAATTTATTCCACATGACTTTTTTTTAAAATGTTTTTTAAAATCGGTCTCCATCCATTTAATGTATTTTGTTTATTTTACCAATGCAGGGCTGAGCACAGCATAAGGAAAAGTGATGTCGGTCGCTAATGATGATGACATCCCACAGGTGGAGAGGAAGACGGTGACTGATTTCTGCTACTTGCTGGATAAGTCCAAACAGCTATTCAATGGTCTGAGGTGAGTGGCAGTGTACGGTTATATCCAGAAACACACACAGCGCCATCCTGCACTAAATGACTTTGTAAAATAAATATCCAAGCTCTTCCCGTATTACAGACCGTCGCCATTAGAGTGCTGTGGTAGAATGAGGTCATCAAGCAGGGACTTGTAATGTGCGTCTATTGGAGTAATTTCATAATACTGCAGCATTCTAAAATTACAGTCCGTCAAAGGGTAGTAGCAAGGAATCTGCAAAGGTATACTGGCCAGCCAATTCCTCCATCAAATCGGGATGCCAGGAGGACCTCGGAGGGGACGATGAAGCTGAGGATGCATGGCATCACTGTGTGCTAGCTCTGTTTAGCCAATAACGCATACAGTCTTTTACCCCCAGTGTCCTAGAGAATAGCGCCATTGGCGCAGCATATTGGGGCTCTCCAACCTAAAGTGGGACTGCTAGCAATTAGTTTGCAGAGCTAAACCAACAAGGAGAAAAATCACATGAACCCTAAATCTGATTTATTTAAACAAAGAGAGGTGTTTTGTAACCTTTTTATAATGCTCAGGTTTATTATTACTTTCAACAGACCTCACAGGTATTCAGTACTAATCTAGATGGCCCGGCTGCGCATGGGTTAACCGTGTGCCTCTTTCCTGTGCCATTTTACTCTGAACACTGAGGCTAAAGCTTTTAATAAGGTCATTTTTGAAACCTTGGCTTCGGAAACACTTCTTCTCTCAGTGCTGCTGCATTGCAATTCATGTGTGTAATGTCGATTTTCTGTTTTCTTTCATTCTCGCTCTTTTTTTTTTTCTGTGAGGTAGGCAAAAAAAATAAAATAAAATGTCATCTTACTTGGGCTCTGGAAAATCAGCAACTGTTGAGGTTTTCACTTTTAATTTTCAGCTTCGCTGCCCATTTCCCTGTCAGTGAGATGATGATGTGCTCTGACTTCACAAACTCAATGCGGCGGGTGGGGGTTATGGAAGCACAGGGGACAGACAAATAAACCGGCTTCCAATACAAACCACCTTCAGCTCCCGGCATCCAGTCACATAACTTCACAAAGGAACTATATAACCATGTAAACGGAATTATACATAATTAAGAAAACATACCTAATTGGATAGTATGCCAATTTGTAGACATGTATATTTATATAGATCTTTATCCAAAGCTATAGGATGTGTAACTATTGAGGGAATGCTGTATTCTGCAGGCATTATTTTGCAGAAAGCAAAGCCGATACAAGAAACTGGTCACCATTTTATGTTAAAATCCACCTGCCATGCAACAGTGTCATTTTAAAGATAACTTTTAGTGTATACATTATGGTAGCAGATAAAACGTTATTTAAAAATACCTTTCTGGCATGTGCCTATAAGCAGTTGGCAGGCCACTAGTTCATAAATAAAAAGTATGCATGCAACCGCAACGTTCAGTGTTTAATTGGGGAGTGCCTGCGTGCAATCTCCAGAAAGAGATGTTACATAGCACTAGGTCTGCTGTGTGGGTCTGGAGCGCACCAGCTCCCTCTATTTAATCTGGAGTATGTTCTCAGCTGATCCGGTGAGTACAGCCTCTCAAAACCCACTAGTGAATGCGTGTGCACGAGACAAGTTTAAAAAGCCAACATTTCCTTCTGAAGAAGCTTGCACGTTCAGTACTTATCTGCAAAGTATTCTGTTATTTCGTTATTAACCTGGCTTGTATCACTACTCTCTATCCCGGTAGACTGGGCTGTACGACTTTCTGGGCTCCAGTTTGACCCAAGCTGTATGACTACCTGCTATCCAGTTTGACCCAAGCTGTATTACTATCCGCCATACACTTTGACCCAAGCTGTATGACTATCCGCTATCCAGTTTGACCCAAGCTGTATGACTACACGCTATCCAGTTTGACCCTAGCTGTATGAATACCCGCTATCCAGTTTGACCCTAGCTGTATGACTACCCGCTATCCAGTTTGACCCTAGCTGTATGACTACCCGCTATCCTGTTTGACCCGGCTTGTACGACTGACTACCTGCTTATCCTGTCTAGCCTGTATGACCACACTCTATTCCTTGCCCTTGCATTCTAAATACATTGACCTTAATATACAGTTGGTCTCTTCTGGGAAGGTTTTCCACAAGATTTTGGAATGTTTCTGTGAGAATTTTTTCCCATTCATCCAGTATTTATCCACAAGAGCACTTGTGAGGTCCGGCACTGTTGTTTGGCAAGTAGCCCTGGCTCACAATCGGTATTTTAGTTGATCCCAAAGGTATTCAATGGGTTTGTGGGTCAGGGCCCTGTGCGGGCCAGACAAGTTCTTCCACACTAAACTCCTCCAACTATGTCTTTGTTCACTGTGGCACAGTCACGCTAGAATAGAAAAGAGTTTTCCTCAAACTGTTCGCCACAAAGTTGGAAGCATAGCATTGTCCAAAATGTCTTGGTATGCTGAAGCATTAAGATTTCCCTTCACTCGAAGTAAGCCCAATCCCTAAAAAAACAGTCCCGTACCATTATTTATAAAATGTAATAGCTAGATTTTTAGGACATCACTTTGCATGTGGCAGCATGTGCAAATGAATTAATTATCATGTAGCAGTTAGCCTATAAAACCACGTGTGTGATGTCATAAATCAAAGGTACTTTACTTTCTAAAGTACAGTTTTCCTTTAATCCATGGTTGCAGTTCTGCCAGTTCTATGTATAAATCACTGGTAATGCTGTACAGCCCTACTGCATACACTGCTTAGATGACCGTGCCCTGCTAACCCCCATTGCAAGGCATTTCCGAATAGAAATAATTTCACATTTTGCACTGACAGCATCACTTTTGAAATTCTCTATTTAGAGTAGAGCGTCGTGTCACACACCGCTGGATCTAACATGTAGTGTTTCCGCTGAGGTATTAATGAGACGTTTAGTACCTCTCGGGTCTTGGGTTGTCAGAATCATTTCACTTTGTTTGGCGTTCCCTTTCTTGTTTTGTTTTTTTTCTGCTCTCTCTTACTCTGTTGCATCTACATCAGAAACCAACGAACCATCTCTTACCAACTAAGCGGTGTATGAAGTTTTAACAGGAACCATTGTAAAAAAAAAAAATTAAAAAAAGAGAGAGAGAGAGAAAAGCACTAAATTAACTTTGCTAGTGAGCCCTCTATTTCCTCTTTTATGTCTTCCTAATTGTTTTGTCTCCTTATCCTGTGCTAGCCAATACCGCACAACATTACTTATTGCCTGCAAGAGACTGGGAGGTGACATGCGACAGAATGAATATGGAGACAGTGCTGCAGTCTTATCTTGCTCGTCTCTGTTTATTTCTATGTATTTCACCTCCTTTTTCCAGACACTGAAGTACACCTGAGGAGAGAACAAGGCATTTGCCCCAACATTCAGCATGTTAGCCACTGATTAACCACATCTGCTTGCCCAGTACATTAGTAATGCGTGTACACATGCCCAGAATTGCATTTCTTTGTTTCCCAGGATAAGAGGAGCAGCGGAATATAAGAACCTTTATAAATATTCGGTCACTTGTTAGTCGCATTGTAAAATGTCTTAACTTTTTTTTTTCCTAGCTGCTGATAGTCCTAACCCTTTACATAACCTAGGTCCTAGGGCATAAGTCATGGATATCTTATACTATATAGGCAAAGTGTCCATGGCAAGGTCTATGAAGGTTCATAGAACATCATTAAATAGTCCATCACCGTAAATGTCCACCATTAAATCCCTCGGGTATAAGCTCTCTGGACATATTATAGAAGATACATTGGGGCTAGATACGAACTAATTGCCTGATTTGACTTTGTGAGAAAACAAACAAAATGGCTGCCAGTATTAGGGTTGTGCTTAGTTTTTACTGGGAGGGCTGCTTCATGACTGATCTTCTTCTCTTCAATTTGACGTCTTCCATTTTTATTGTATGAATTGTATAGGAACTCCAGTGACATTTTAAGTATTTTTGTAGCCCACACATAATGTTCTACAACAAGCCACATTTTCGTGTGTTGCGCTGCACATTGCCCATTATTGGCGCACATGGGTGCATGTCATAGTTACCTGCCTTCATAGGGTTAAGCCAAATATGTTATTTATGGCTGCACCGTACATTAAAATCTACAGCGCAACCCCAGTTCCCCCACTGCTGGACCCGTAACAAGACACGCGAGCCCTGGTTTTATGGAGAAGGAAGGAAGCGGGGGAGGAGGTGATACAGGCTTTCGGGTAACCATTCCCAGCACCAGTCTGTTTCCATGGAAACCACTCACCACAGGTGGCCGTGCTGTGTGATGGAGCAGTGTTGTGCCGGCAGAGACGGAAGGCAGTGCGGTTTGGAACGTGTAGAGACTGCAATGCTCTTTATAATGGTGTATTAATACATTCTGTAGCAGTGGTGGCTTCCTCCAGCACAGAAGAGGTTAAAGGTGACCAGGTCTCTTATAAAGCACACTATTATCCCTATTTTAGAGAGAAAGAGGAGCAGTCCTTGACAGACAGCCTATCCCATTGACAATCCCAAGGTCATTAAGCTGGGAGGGGGGTCAGTATCATTGGTCCGGGGTATCATCTCATTCCACAGCCCATTAATTCCCTCACTGCCTCCATTCCTGCAATCAGTGATAAAGCTTCAGCCTGCAAGGTTCAGAAAATGTGAAAAGAAAACAAATTCATATGTGAATATTAACCCCCTCTCAGACGTTTTGCAATTATCTCCATTTCTTGCAGACTTCATTTCCAGCAGGTTTATTGAAGCTATCATAACGGAGGGTCATGTACTGAGTAAAAATATATATCTTAAAGGGACAGTCAAACCTTTAATTTATTGTTCATGGTCTAATACAAGATTTTGTTGCGAAAAAAAAGTCCCAATAGTCTGGCTCCTCCTCTTTCCATGAAATGGAACCTGAAGTCCATAAGGCTTTAGTCCTGTTGATCTGGTCTGGACGAGGTTAGTGCTGAACCATACCACTGCTGGGTATGCATTAGGAGTATGTTCATGCATTCTTCTGATGGCTCTGCAACACACGTGTGCTGATCTAATACCTGGACCTATGATGGTTGATGAAGGGTTTCTGCATGCCTGTGTGGCAATGCAGATCTTGCCAGGTGTTTTTGTTGATACACTGCTCCTTTAATGTTTTTTGCACTGTCAGTAACACTATATTTGTTATTGCAGGGATTTGCCCCAGTATGGACAGAAACAGTGGCAGTCATACTTTGGCAGGACTTTTGATGTTTACACAAAGCTGTGGAAATTTCAGCAGCAGCACAGGTAAGGAAGATTTCTACTACATGTTTAACATAACGTCTACTACATGTTTAACATAACGTCTACTACATGTTTAACATAACGTCTACTACATGTTTAACATAACGTCTACTACATGTTTAACATAACGTCTACTACATGTTTAACATAACGTCTACTACATGTTTAACATAACGTCTACTACATGTTTAACATAACGTCTACTACATGTTTTAACATCATCCAGCAGTTTCCGCTTAAATACTATTGCTAGTTGCTGATTCTCCCAAAATCTGTTTCCTTTACAACACTTAATCTAATTAGGGTGAACGCATTTTATTTCTGCCATTCAGGGACACATTTTACATTACAGGATGAGGATCCCTTATCCGAAATGCTTGGTACGGGCAGCTTTTTGGACAACCAAACTTTTTGGTTAGGGAATCCTTTCGGCAGCACTATAAATGTTCCACATTTACCTAAATCCAGTTTATGACATTTAATAACGGTAATATAGAACTTTTATAGGAGTGGAGCTGCTGAAATGATACCTGCCCTACGGTGCTGCTGACATAATCTGCTCCGAGCACGGTCGTCCCTCCCATGAGCACTCTCTTCCATATTATGCCTCCCTGGAGTGAGGAACAAAGGAGACTCACAAAGGGGCCCCAGGGAGGAGAGTATCCCTTATCTGAACTGACCCTTATCCAAAAAAGTATTTCAGGGGGAGAAAGAAAAAAAAAAATATATACACACACACACACACACACAACCAGACAGGAGCTTAACACCTATATTGCTAGATATAGGCACTTTCAGAGACCATAACCACTGTTTTGCTAGATATAGGCACATTCAGAGAACTTGTCCCCTTTATCCATTACACACATATACAGTCTGTCAATCACACAAATATACACACACAGTTTGTCAGTCACATACATACACACACGGTTTCTCAATCAATAAATGACTTGCCATGAAGTGGGGTAGTACAGACTAGCATGCATGGAAGACTGAATAAACTGTTGTGCGTTTGCATTCTGACAGTTGTGTGTGGAATTTGCAACTTGTGGCAAAATCTGAAATGTTTTTGGGAGGTTGGAGAATATTAACATTCCAACAACCAGGGCTGGACTGGGAACAAAAACCAGCCCTGGAATAAATTTGTATACCAGCCCCATAGCATAACATTTTCAAATCACCCCCATAGCATAATATCATTTTTTTGTTCATAAAAGGGAAAACCATGCATTTTAAAAGCACATCTGAACAGTCTATTATTTATAGATAAGACTGATATATAAGCCTGCCATGGGCAATATATACCTCCAGTATGTACACAAAGTTATATGAATTGCCCTGTGCAGAGGTAAATATCAGGGCAGTGTGTGAGACATATCCTTGTGTACATATTTCTGTAGTCTCTCTCTCTCTCTCTCTCTCTCTCTCTCTCTCTCTCTCTCATTTCTGTAGCGTCTCTCTCTCTCTCTCTCATTCATTTCTGTAGCGTCTCTCTCTCTCTCTCTCATTCATTTCTGTAGCGTCTCTCTCTCTCTCTCATTCATTTCTGTAGTGTCTCTCTCTCCATCTCCGCCCCCTGTAGTGTCTCTCTCTCCATCTCCGCCCCCTGTAGTGTATCTCTCTCCATCTCCGCCCCCTGTAGTGTATCTCTCTCCATCTCCGCCCCCTGTAGTGTATCTCTGCCCCCTTTAGTGTCTCTTTCTCACCTTCCCCTGTAGTGTGTCTCTCTCTCTCTCACCCTCCCCCTTCCCATGTAGTGTGTCTCTCTCATCCTCGCCCCCCTTCTCCTGTAGTGTCTCTCTCACCCTTCCCTGTAGTGTCTCTCTCTCCCCCTCTCCCCTTCCCCTGTTGTGGTTTTTCTCCTCCCCTTCCCCCTGTAGTGTCTCTCTCCCCCCTTCCCCCTGAAGTGTTTCCCCCCCTCTTCCCCCTGAAGTGTCTCCCCCCTTTCCCCTGTAGTGTCTTTCTCCCCCCTTCCCCCTGTAGTGTCTCTCTCTCCCCCCCTTCCCCCTGTAGTGTCTCTCTCTCCCCCCTTCCCCCTGTAGTGTCTCTCTGTCCCCCCCTTCCCCCTGTAGTGTCTCTCTTCCCCCTGTAGTGTCTCTCTCTCTCCCCCTTCCCCTGTAGTGTCTCTATTTCCCCCCCTTCCCCCTGTAGTGTCTCTCTCTCCCCCCCTTCCCCCTGTAGTGTCTCTCTTCCCCCTGTAGTGTCACTCTTCCTCAGCCCCCCATCTCGTGCCAGAACTGCTGCTGCAACATCCGGCGACAGCAGGCGAATTTCTTAAAGCAATTCGGCGGCCGTCGCTGCTTTAAGAAATTCACCTGCTGCCGCCGGATGTTGCCGCACCCGTACTGCTTAAAGTGGCGACCACCGCCGATGGCCAAGGCGGCCCACTGGGATTTTTTCCAGTATCCCGGTGGGCCAGTCCGGCCCTACCAACAGCACAAAGAACTCAGTGGTGCCTGACTAGGAAAAATTCTGAAATTTTCTTATTGATTTTGTCATTTTTAGAAAAATCAATCTTAGTGTTGGCTTTCCATGTTACCTTATCAGTATCATTTTCTTAGAAAATAGACAAATCGGATTTAATTTTCAATGAGCAGGAGCTCAGCTGCTTATATTGTTCAAATGTAAAATGTAAATAACACTTTTTTCTATTTTCCTTTTAAGACAAGTCCTAGACAACCGATATGGTCTTAAACGTTGGCAGATTGGAGAAATTGCCTCAAAAATTGGACAACTCTACTACCACTATTAGTAAGTAGTCACTACGTCTAGTCATAGAAAGACAAAGGCCATTACATTTTAACATAGACATGAGATGATATACTTATCTTTACTTCGGCTCTTGTGAGTGGGCAAGTCATGGATTGCTTTGCATTCTGGGTCTGAGAATAGTGCATTATGAATGCAGATGTAGCCAACTCATCATCATAATTGTAGCAGTATAATTTATAATTTTACGCACAAATATTATTATTTGAGTATAATTTGCTTTCCAAATGTAGTGATGAAAAGGCTATCTCTCTAATATCCAACCAAGGGTCAGATATGTATAAAAAACACTTCTGCATCTGACAGTGTTGGAGTTGAAGGTATCCAACACCTTAGAAACCCTCTCTACATATTCAAAACTTTGGTTTAATTTGGATTAAAACCTGAACTGACATTCTAAATGCAAAGATCAGACATTACTAGCTGATTTGGAAAGTGTCTTCAACTTGCCTGTCCTTCCAAGTCTACTGTCAGTGCCTAAGTTTTGCAGTTTACTCACAGTTCAGTTTTAGTCAATCGCCCCCACTAAAGTCTGCTACAGTGGAAATGTCTTTATTTTTATTGTATTTTTGCTTTAGGGTGCAGTTATTCATTTTATAAGGCTGTTTTTTTTTTTTTTTGTGTGTTTTTTTTTTTTTTTGGTGCAAGCTACATGTGTGCTTAAATTCTACGTCCCATTCATTGTAATAAATGTGACCCAATGCAAACAGGAAATTCCTTTTTATAACTTTCATCACATTTATTTCACTGTTCTCATCACTGTAGTAATTTGCTCTATTACAGTGAAGGGTGTTTGTGAAAGCTTGACTTGGGTCCTGCTAATTAACCTAAACATGTGACACCCAGAATGCCTTGCACGCGCCCAGGACTTATCATTTTGTTTGAACATTTAAACCTTAAATCAGAGTCTGTCATTAAATGGTGGATGTTGCTTTCTTTTCCTTTTTCTAGAAGTTGCGGTCTATATTTTTCAAAAGTTAAATCTTAAAATGAGGGCTTGCTCGTTATTGATCACTCTGCTTTTTTGAAATGTGATTTAAATTATATGTGATTACTAATCCGTATCTGATATGAACGTGTAGATTTATGCGCTGGTTTATGTTTTACACTGTCATTTGTCTTTCTGGAGAAATCATCATAAAGAATTTCATATAAACTTATTGCTGCTTAGGTCAGCAGTTCAATCAATGAAGATGCAATAAACTGGAATTAACCCCTCGACTTCTGCTTGCTCCACAGTCTTCGCACATCAGAGACAAGTTACCTTAATGAGGCTTTCTCCTTTTATTCTGCAATCAGGCAGCGCTCCTATTACTCTCAGGTCACCAAGGAGGACAGGTGAGACGCCTGTTTGGCTACTTTATTTGTTTATTTTCTTACGGAGGTCTTCTGGGTTTTTGGTTTTTATTCCTTGTTTCCTAAAATGTCATCCTTGCAAATATTTGTAAGCTCTTCAGTCCTATAATGTAACTGGTAAGCCATTTGTCAATATTGTGGAAAATACAACCACAATGAGTATGTCGGAAAGAAAAATGTGTAGAACAGGGCTTGACAAATCCTGAAAGTCAGGGAGGCATGGCACCTAACATCGCAACTGCTGGCTCCTAACATCGCGACTGCTGGCTCCTATCATCCCGGCTGCTGGCTCCTATCATCCCGGCTGCTGGCTCCTATCATCGCGGCTGCTGGCTCCTATCATCGCGACTGCTGGCTCCTAACATCGCGGCTGCTGGCTCCTATCATCGCGGCTGCTGGCTCCTATCATCGCGGCTGCTGGCTCCTATCATCGCGGCTGCTGGCTCCTATCATCGCGGCTGCTGGCTCCTATCATCGCGGCTGCTGGCTCCTATCATCGCGGCTGCTGGCTCCTAACATCGCGGCTGCTGGCTCCTATCATCCCGGCTGCTGGCTCCTAACATCCCGACTGCTGGCTCCTATCATCCCGGCTGCTGGCTCCTATCATCCCGGCTGCTGGCTCCTATCATCCCGGCTGCTGGCTCCTATCATCCCGGCTGCTGGCTCCTAACATCGCGGCTGCTGGCTCCTAACGTTTTTGATTTGTTTTACACATAATTCTGAATAAGTTTACATTTCCTGGCTTCTAGAAATAATCAGGCTAGCTTGTGAATTGTTCTCTCTAAGGTGTACAGAAATCTGTCAAGCCCTGGAGTAGAAGACATAAAGACACTAAGTCATGTCCACTATGTGATATAATGCCACATGAACCAAAATCTGAAGCAATTAGTTTTTTTGTTTTTTTTTAAATGTTGAAATAGGAATCTTATTCTTTTGAGCTATGGTGTTTTTACCATTGCAGTTTGATCTGGAAAGCCCTCCTATTTACTTAGGAGGGACTCTCTCTGTGCTAGCAGCGAGAGACCCACAAATTCGGCGAGTCCCAGCTCTGATTGGCTGACAACCAGGAACTGCTGTGTCTCGCACGTGAGAAACAGCAGTTAGTAAACCCGCGTGTATCTATTAAGGTACAAGTCGGGTTTACTTAAATGTGCCGGGACATGTTTTGTTTAACTCTTGCTTCCTTCAAGGAAGCAAGGCTTAAACAATGTTTAATGCTCCTTTAAATATATAGAAAGGGCTGCATGCCATGCCAGATTTGAGATGTGCTGTTCGCCTAGATATACTGCATTCTGCGGTCTGCAAGCTACTGACATTGGCTGTCAAGATAAATTACTGCAGAGGTTTTTCATAGATGTGAAAATAACTGCTAGACAGGTACAAATATATATGTGTGTATGTGCTGGTGGGGGAATTAGATATTAAACTGCCAGCTCCCTCATTCATAAAGCAGGCTTTCATGCTAAATCATTAGCGGATGGCAGGTATAGACAGCTCATGTGATATGGAATCACAGAGTACCAAAGAGAGGCAAATGATGTGTATTCATTCCTGCATGACCATTATAATGTCTTGTGGTATTTCTATAAAAATATATTTTTGGAATGTAGTTATTTTTTCCCCCTTGTATCCTGCACGCCAAATTATATTTTGATAAAGGGGAGAATTTAAAAATAAGAAATTTGAATATCATCTGACCTATGGAATGTATATAATAACCAAAAAAATGTTGCAGTATTTAAATGTTCACAAGGGATAGCCAAAATATCAGTGTAGCTCATTGTCAAGTGCATATACGCTTTAATAGGGACCACACTTTTTTTTTTTGTAACAAATAAGTCGGCATGTTTAAAATGCCATTCCTTATGCAATGATGTTTTTATTAATGTACACTTGTAATAAAAGTGTAAATAGCATGTATTGTTAAGTATACGATTTGTCTGCATTCTATTCTGTTACTTATTCTCTGGTTCTTCTTCTCTAGACCCGAGCTGGTGGTGAAGAAGCTGCGTTATTATGCCCGCTTTATTGTGGTCTGCCTCTTACTCAATAAAATGGATGTTGTTAAGGACCTAGTCAAGGTAATTGATTGCCTTCTGAGTACAGGGTCCCTGTAATTTATGTACTAGTCATGTAATGTGCTGTCTTATTATACTGTGCATAGCCTTTGTAGCCTTGTAGGACGGAACGTGTTGACACCTTTATGTTTGTGAGAGTATGTTGCATGGTTTGCAGAAATGACTGGTGTGTTCTTGTACCAAATATAAATGAAATTAGCATTTACTTACATGATTTGTCTGCCTGTTGGATAGTTTTGCAAAATATGTGGCCATTTTTTAGATAAACTGCTAAATATTCTAATTTTCAGCAGCTGATCTGGACACATGTATGTAGAACGTAGGAGCCATCGTAAGGACAGATTAATTTTGTTACACATACATAGAGATTGGTATAAAATTGCACAAAAATGTAGGCATCAATAGCAAAATCGTAGGATCCACAGCTACCTGATTTATGCACTCTGTTCACCCTGCCAGAATCACGTGCAGATACGATCTAGCATTAGTAAATTCATTAAAAATCTTATTATGTATTCTACACAAAGCGGATGTGCAGGTTGAAAGCAGCTGTGATAACAGGTGCAAATTTAGAATATTTCCGCCAGATCACTAATTTAGGTTGGAAGCTGTCAAGCTTATATATTTCTTTCCCTTAACCAGAATCTATACGGCGCACATAGCAGCGGCACTATCCCGGTGTGCGCCTATGTATAAAGTTTGGGTTGAGTTTTTAAGCTACTGAAAAGAATAACCAGTGCAGTCCCATTTCGACCTAACTGATGGCGATTGTGTCTATTTATAGGCACTGATTTCAGCCCCCAAAAATAGGTGGCTTTTCTTTTAAACAGGGGTGAAGCAACCATGTTGCTGATTATTGAATGTGGATTCTATAGCCGTACAATTCCAGCCGCAATAACAACAACGTGTGACCAAAGGAAATATTTCAGTCTCTTCTACCAACACCATCACTAGAAATATATGTGCACTGTGTGATAATCTTGGACACGACATACAGTAACAAGCTATTCTCTCTGATTTAATAATGAACAATGTAGTACAATATAAAAGTTAGTATTTTTTTTTCTGCTGATCTCCACTGATTGACTCCCACTTGTCTTCTCCAAACTATTTCCCTTCCCCACACATCTCGCTGTGTCTCTAGTTAGGCCGTTGTTAATTGAATACAGTGTTGTCGTAACCTAGAGAATTCTATTCAACATAACGGCAAGCTGTTTGGTGAACGACTTCACTTATATCCGTGCAGTAAAATGAAATTCCCACCCTTGCATTGATCACAGTCGTCCTTCATCAGTTTTATTGCCTTCCATGTTCTTAGGAGCTGTCAGATGAAATTGAAGATTACACACATCGTTTCAACACTGAGGATCAGCTGGAGTGGAATCTCGTTCTCCAAGAAGTGGCTGCGTTCATTGAGGTTCTGTATTCCTGTCCACAAGCCACGTTTTACTCCATGTCTGATAACCTAGAAATATAAAGTATCTGCTCTAGAACCTTCTATCTTCTGACGTCATACAACAGAAATTCTTAAGTATATGCAGAATTTTGTATGTATTGTATAGAGGAAGAATAGCTATACCAATCCCTTAATTCCTTCTGTTGCTTTCCTGGATTTTTTAAATGCGTATAACAATTCTTTAATTGGATCTAGAACCAATTCTAGGATAAACATTGTTTCCGCATGTCTCTTTGGAATTTCAAAAGGCGGACTCTACAGTGCTGTCTTGAGACCTCAATGCACTAAATGGACCAGTCTCTTTATCATTGTAGCAGTATTGCAAGATAATGCATAAGTTTAGAGAAAAATGTGTTTTATGGTGTCTGTAGTTTGACGTCTCCTTGTGGATTGATTTGCAAATGAATTCAGCTGGACATGGTATATTTTGGTTTGTAAAATTTTGCTGATCATGAAGGGATCAAATATTGTCTCAATAAGATAAAATCCATATCCTGAAAAGAAAAGTAAAATGTAATTTCATAATTAAAACTTAATTTTTTAATTAGGACATTGAATAAAATGTAGTACAACTTGCAGAGGAGCCACTAACCTACACTAATTGCTTTATTGCAAATCCAGTATTGAGGTGCTAGAAAGTAGTAGCAGGTGGTATGAGTAAAGCTGAAGTTGTGGATAGAGTAAACCTAAGCTGTGGTTTAAAGAGTCACAGAAGTGTACCCAAGAACAGAATATATAATATTCCAGGTTCTCTTGTGTTGTGACCACAGCATCAGGAAGGAGTATGAGAAGATGGATAAGTATTAGAACGTGAAAGAGGAACTGAACTAGAAGGCCAAAGCGGTCCCAGTAGTAATAGGAGCACTCGAGTATGTGACTGCTTCGCTGGGAGAGGGGCTCCAACAGAGCCCAGAAAAAACATGTGAGCACTCTGTCTGGAAGTGTGGAGTGCTAGGAACATCATGTCACATGCGACTGCAATGGAGTAATTGTTTCCAATTTAAATAAAAAAATTGAAAAGCAAATTCATTAGAGAGAACTAAAATATTCAGCATAAAAAAAAATTGAGGTAAAAGAAAAATAAATACCTAGCATAAAAGAAAGTAAATATATAAAAATATATACTTTCATACTAACACACTATCAGATCAAATATAGTGAACCCAGCTGGGAATCACAAAAGCTCTTTCTCTTATATATGCATTTTGCTTCCATTCTACATGTAGATATATATATCATTTCTCTGCATTCATAAACTATTTTTGAAGGCAGTCTCTTAGATGCTTGGCAAAGCTGTGTACTTTCTGATTTGTCAATGTTGGCGTTTAATTGGAGTTATATTTCAGTGACCTTCTAGTTATGTTTCTAATCACTGAGGCTGTGAGTGGTGTTTTAAGGGTCTTGGACAGTTCTTTGCGGCCATTTCACCGTAGCAGCTGGAGCTCTGACAGTTCAGCGCAGCTGTTTGAGAGCTGAGCTGTCAGTGCCACATACTAGCCCCATCTAATAAAATAACCTTCTGTTATCCTAAAAGCACCCTCTAACCCAAACCTTAACTCTCAAACTAATACTACTCCAAACTCATATTCCTAATACCAACCACTAACTCTAAATGAGCCACAGCCTCCTACAGCTGTTTTGCCATCACTGTGTGTATAGAATATATATGTTATATCGGATGCGTGAGACTTTAACTTGCACTCGCTGACTTTCAGGTGCTAATGGTGTGCAATTTCCCGCTTGTGCAATAGAGTTTAAATACGTGATGTTTAGGATGGTTAGTTACGCTATGCATTATGTATGATCTAAAGTCAAAAAGTTACACAACATTTTATCTATTCCGGCTTCAAAGAGTGTCAGAATTAATGAAAACTCTAGCCTTCTCCTGAGACAATTCTTCCAGCCCTGCATATCATTTCCATTTAATCTAAATAATGGAGTAGCCAATGGGATCTGATGAACAGTCGGAAAGTTACCGGGCTCCTGAGTTATTCCCCCATGAGCTGGTCACAATCATTTATTTCATGTGTCCTTTAGATCATCGCTCCAGGGATTTTAAACTTGGGTTTGTGTCATGATTAATGGATCTGTATTGTCCTGTACACAGGACAATCACGCATTTATAGTGCACACTTTGTAACCAGTTTGCTTCCTCGGGACCATGCAAAAGAAATTCGGACCAGGTCTCGCTGAAAGCAAGCGGTTCAGGGATAATTCTAGCTTGGTTTTTGTATAGTATCACTCTTTTTTTACTTACCTTGCCCCCTTTCCCCTCACCCATTCTGCTTGCAGGCGGACCCTGTGATGGTTTTGAATGATGACAATACCATTGTGATCATTTCCAATCGGCTTGCAGAGAGTTCAGGACCCGCATTGGAGCAAGGCATGGTGGTGGGTCAATTAATGCTCGCTGATGCTCTGATCATTGGGAACTGTAACAACCAGGTAAGTACCACTGGCAGATGGTCTGCAGCTAAACTTACAGGTTTTGGGTCTGCAGAGCGCACGACTTTATTTATAATAACATTTGTCCGCATCAGAAATGTAATGGACTTTTTTTCCATTTCATTAGGAGTCCCCTGTTGTAGTTGACGGGAATCTTTTATAGCAGGGGTCCTGTATCTGTATTCTAAAGTGTAATATTTTAAAACCGCTGTCTGGGTGTGGAGCGGTCACATAATATGACATGTGATGTATTGGAGATGTCAAATATAAATCTGCTCATACATAACAATATTTTATGCGTCTTGTGGCATAGAAAAATTGATATTCCTATTTTGAAGCTAAAGATTTACTCAGTTATTTATTCTTCAGGAGAGACGTGTGGCATAGAAGTATAAATTGTGATGGCAGATAAGAATTTGTCTGATCTGTCTTTTTGGAAACTGCTGATTTACCTTTCTAGTTATTTATTCTTCAGGTGAGATTTGTGCACCGCTCATACTTTGCTTTTGCCCAGAAAGCAGGTGGTTGATAACTGAGTACGATTGGGTAGTCTAAACTGGTTCATGGGTTGAAGGATAAAACTTACCAGGAAAGGTTAAAGCATCTTAAGATGTATAGCTTGGAGGAAAGACGTAACAGGGGCGATATGATAGAAACATTTAAATACATAAAGGGAATCAACACAGTAAAGGAAGAGAGTATATTTAAAAGAAGAAAAACTACCACAACCAGAGGACATAGTCTTAAATTAGAGGGGCAACGATTTAAAAGTAAAATCAGGAAGTATTACTTTACTGAGAGGGTAGTGGATGTATGGAATAGCCTGCCAGCAGAAGTGGTAGAGGTAAACACAGTCAAGGATTTTAAGCATGCGTGGGATAGACACAAGGCTATCCTAGCTATAAGACCGGGAACGGGGGACTAATAAAAGTACTCAAAAAAAAATTGGGCAGACTAGATGGACCGAATGGTTCTTATCTGCCGACACATTCTATGTTTCTAGTCATAAATTCTTTTTGTTTCAGCTGCTAAAAGTGCTTTGAGTCCCACTGGGAGAAAGGCACTATATAAAAGTTATTATAATACCAAGTGATATGTCGCACTGTTTTATAATCTTGTCTTTAAAGATCTTTAAGCAGGATTAGTGACTTTGTAGCGGTCACAGGTTGCTAATATAGATTTAACTGTGCGTAAAAAGTTACATTTACTCTTTTGTGTTACGCTTTGCTACTTGCACTGGAAGGCTAACCAAGGTGTGTACTACACTGAAGAACGGTGCAGTCTTTCCCCATGGTAAACCACCACATTACTGTGAGAAGATAGAGTTTTAGAACACCCGCTGTGGACTGTTCCTGGTGTCTTTAAAGGACAACTGGAGCAAAAAATGAACTTATGTTTAGTTGAAGGATTGTTTCAAGTGTAAAGGATTTATAAAAAAAATCATTAATCTGTAATGAAAGAATACAAATATAGCTCCTTATTGAGCGTTCTTTGCTTCATATCGTTCTCTCAGGGTCAGGCATCTTGATTAGAATCTTAGGTCATCTGACCCACGATTCTTAACAAAATATCTGCCTTCTGGTGGTGCGATATGGGGTATAGATGGATCAGTAAAGTACTTATTTGTATTCTTTCATTAAAGCATTTCTAAATAAAATGCCTACCCTTGTCGCAAACCTTTAATTAAACACAACTTAATTTTTTGCTATAGTTGTCCTTTAAGACCAACATTCCAGGAGTAGCCTATCAAAAGATCTGAACAAAAAAATATTTGTAACAGCAGTAAGACTGTAATAAAACTGATAAAGAACATGTACAGCAGAAAGGGAAAATATTCTGAAGAATGGAATGGTTATTACTTGACTTTGTCCCTTTTTATAGTGTTCTCTGTAATGTTTATTTTTTTTTTTGTCTCAGGTTAAGTTTAGTGAGCTAACCATAGACATGTTTCGCATGTTACAAGCACTGGAGAGGGAACCCATGAACCTCACCTCTCAGATGAATAAGCCAGGATTGCAAGTAAGTGTGAGTAACATTTAACATTACCACATATTATCAGATACCTTCTCTACTGCCTCCATGTACAGGACTGACAAAGTTACCAGAAATAAATGGTGGCCTATCCTCTTGATGGGACTCTGCTACATAAACATTATGTGAATGTAGGGAATAAAAAAAATATTGGAAGCAAATTAATTGGGAAAATGTTTTCAGTGTGTCTGCAGTATTTCTGACATCACCTTGTGTGTAAATTAATTTTTATTTACTTTTAATGGGACTTGTGTTGATATGCAATCAGTAGATACAACAGACACATTTAAAACACATCTCTGTCTTGATTTATGCATTCGCTCCCTATTCTCGTTATTCAATGCTTAGATTTTTCTTATTTTTTTTGTTGTAAATGATGTTTTCTAACATTTTTCAATAGTAGGCTATAAGAAATGTACATAGGAGAAAAATAAACATTAAATTAAAAGGAAGAAGTGGGGAATATTCCAGGTGGGATAGACCACCGGCAGTGCTGCAAAAGGAGGTCTGAAACATCAGCCCAACTATGAGGTCCACCCTGAAATAGGGCAGGCTGGAGTGCTGATGGCCCAAATTAGAAAGACAACTCTGTATGCTAAAACTTTTGTCCTGTATTTGAGATAAAGCTGGTACCACGCAGAGTGCACACTCTCAGACTTGCGATGTCCATCAAAAAGGTTTTTGTGTCCCGTATGAGAGACCAAGAAATACAAAAGACTAGCACTTCAAAGTGACAGTGGGTAGGGGCAGCGTTTCAAACGCAATACGGAAGACCACCCCAACCCCAGTGGAGTCTTCTTGTCTGTTGTTTTTGTTCCTGGATGTTTAGGGATGTTTCCGGGCCTGTTTTTGTGATCCATTGCAGCGTTAAGAGGGTTTTCCAGGCTATATAAGAGCTTCTGTATAGTGTAATTACATCATAGACAGCCAACTCCTCCCTATATAGATAATGTTTTATATAAAAATTGGGATTAAAATATATAACCATAATACTTACATGCGTGACTCTTTTTATACCTACATACAGACCTTCTCACGCAACCTCCATGTATATGTTGCTAATCTAGTCAGCCAGACCAAACCCATGTAGGTAGTAATCATGTCATCTTACTGGAATTAACCCTTTTTAGTTCCACTATATATGTGAGTACTGATTTTTTTTTTTTCTTTTCTTTTTATGATGGATAGTGAATAGACAATTGTTACTGTGAAAATAAATTCATAGACTAGTCTGAACATCTGAAATCTAGACCTCAACATCCACTGGCATAATACAGAGATATATAGCTTTTACTGTAAAGAAAATATTGATGAGATGGTGAAAACAGAAAAACATTTTACACACAGAAAAATACAATGGTTGTTTGAGTGCTCGGTTTCTACCATCTCATGTGATTTAATGTATGGACAAAAAAAATTATTGCCTTATTAATTGATGTGGTGTCAGTAATGCCCTACAGGATTCTAGATGTCATGGTACATATACATATACATATATATATATATATATATATATATAGAAAAGAAAAACCAGAAAAAAAGGCATACATAATGTGTACTTGTATTTATATGGAGTTATATAGGCACATCCACTATATCTGCAAGATGTCTTTGCAGGGCCTCCTCTAGAGCAGGATGACTACCACAACAAGAAGACGTATTAAATTAGAGGGGCAAAGATCAGGAAGTATTACTTTACTGAAAGGTTAGTGGATGCATAGAATAGCCTTCCAGCGGAAGTGGGGTAGATGTAAACACAGTGAAGGCGTTTTAGGGATAGGCACAAGGGTTATACTGGGTCGACCCTAATATCCTAGATATAAAATAGGGCCAAGTATTTTGAAAATTGGGCAGACTAGATGGGCCAAATTGTTTTTTATCTGCCAACACATTCTATGTTTCTATGATCAGTGTATAATAAATACAATTTATTAAGTCATAAATGAGCTTACATGTAAGTAATTGGCTTCCAGAAAACCTGATTCCAAGCCTTCTATATGTGCATAGTGATGAAAGCAGGCAGGTACAGAATCTCATCAGGAAAAAAACAGCAATAAATAAGTCCAGGCAAAGCATCGGCATGAGATTCAAGGATAAAGTGCAGTTTGGATGTGTTCTTAACCCTACTGTGCTTCTACCTGGTGGAATCCTGTATAGCATTACTGACACAACATCAATTTATAAGGCAATCATTTTGTGTCTATATATTCTCACATGAGGTGGTAGACATGGAGCGCATGAACTACCACTGTTTTTTTGTTTGTTTTTTCTTTGTATTTCTCACTTGTGATTTGAGAGTCACATAAGGTTTGCTTCTGGTATGGGATAAACGCCAGAGTACCTTTCCACTTTTTTCTTGTCTCATTTACACACAATTTATTCTCAAATATCCAATGTAACATTGCTTCAACTGAAAGATCGGCCATTTTACAGGATCCAGGGGAGAAGCCGACTAAAAGGGAGAATCCTCATAAATATCTCCTGTACAAGCCGACCTTCAGCCAACTATATACCTTCCTAGCAGCATCTTTCAAGGTCAGTGAGGTTGTAAAAGTGAGGTCATAAACGATGCGTGCTATTTGTGGGTTTTTTTTTATCCTTTTTGTTTTAAACTATATTTATTTAGTCTCCAAACAAGTAGACACTGTATAGCCACTAAAATTCAAAAGTAAGTTTTTCTTCTTCCTTGGAAGCAAATTTTAATTTTTGTTATTTAAAGGGACACTACCACTTACAGAAGATGTAACTAGATAACCTGGTCAAACAAACACATATCTAAATCATATGCTGCTTTTTTTTTTATATAGATGATTGATTGAATTAATTTCATATGAAAGGAAAAATAAAATTAGGTGTTTATCTCTTGGCTCCATTTTGTGATTATTTCCCATGATGCAAAATCGTCCAAAATCTTCCAGCCAGTCTCACTTTACAACTGTGGCCAAAGCCTGCATGATGATGTCATAAGTTACTCCCCTGCTCTCTTACTGTCTCTTGCGCATCATAGTGGGCAGGACTAGGTGGCTGTGTACAACTTTTTTTACCTGCCTTTGTCAGGTCCCAGGACCTTCACCTACCTTGCCCAGGGGACCCTCACAGCCAAAGTCATCCTCTGTCCCTGTTTGCCGCCATCGCGCTTTAGCGCGACCGCGAGGTAGGCCGCATCCCCGGCCTCGAGTTGCTATTCACCCGCTAACAGTGAATGCAACTACTTCCAAGAGGTTTGGGGGGCGGAGCTTACTCACGAGAAACGTTGCGCGATTGGTTGTTGGCAAAGGGGCAGGGAGAATAGGAAGAGGAGGCTGTACCTCTTCTCCCTATTCACAACATGGTGCAGGGGCGGTCCCCAGGTGTAAAGGGGAGAGGTCCTTAATCAACAGCTCTATAAAAACCCCACACTCACCTCAATCATTGCATGCTTGTTGAGCTGTGGTGTCTGTTCTCAGTACCATTTATTCCCCATTTACCTGCTACATTTATTGAAGAACTACCTGTGTACCGACCTTGGCTTTTTCCCTGGACTATCCTTATTGCTGTATCCCTACCTGCACTTCTATAGCTGTTTTGTGTATCCTGACTACCGGCATTGACTTTTTGGATTGGACTGACTATTCTACCGCCTTACCCTTTTTTGTGTCACTTTTGGAGTCACCTCATCTCTCCACCCGCCACCCAGCGCTACGCTCCTTACCCCTGAATCTCACAGCCTTCCAACACAAAGAGAGGAGATTAACCTGATCAAAATATTTTCAACTTCTGAAATGTATTGTGTTAATAAAAGGATGTACAGAAAATGGGTCACAGTGTCAATTGTTACCCTTGTTTCCAGTGGCAGACCATTGCAGTAAGTGTGCAGCTAGTTCAGAGGCATGGTTATTGCAAGTGTGTGGATTTATTGACTCTTATGTTTGCTGTGACACCTTTATTCTCCCTGCTGCAGGAGCTGCCTGCCAACAGCGCCCTCCTGATCTACCTGTCTGCCACCGGTGTCTTCCCAACAGGTCGCTCTGACTATGAAGGTACGATAAAGGAATGCTCCCTGTCATGCACAGGGCTCCAATTCTCTTTATTCCATGCTGTGTGATGTGTGTCTCACTGCTGGAGCAGCCGGCCCTGCATGTATGTACAGGCATGCGTCGTTTTGCTGCTCTGTAATACTGGCCCTCCAGCAGTGCAACCGCTAACCAGGCATTCATAACCTCACATAGCTGCCATTTTCATCTATCCTATCCCATCACATTGCACAAATCTAAAGCTACTCTTGCAAACTCCCCCCAAGAGTCTTCTAATGTGTATAGCCTACCAGTTATTGTCCGTTAGATCTTATTGGTTCTAAAGATTTAAAAGACTCAGACAAGAGTTTCTTGCTTTTACGTTTACAACACTATAATTTTAACGATTTGTCACACAGTACAAAAAAATTCTGTTCTCAAACTTTGGTGTCCTTTGCTTGAAAGACACAAACACATTTTAGTCTGGTAAGGTTTGCTGAGATCTCATTTTGCAATTGCAAGGGATTCTGGGAGGTGTCATTCACCCCCTTCAAAAGGCTGTAATAAACACTGTATTTTCCAGAAACACAAGACACTTTCTATAAATGCATTGATTTGCTTTATTTAAGGGGGTGATTGGGTTTTATTGATATCCCCCACCCTCCTGTATAACGTGATAGCTATTCTGTGTTGACTGCCCACAACTACACCCATTTTTTGTTTATATTGCACCCATCATTGCTCATGCCACACCTATTTTCAACCAGATCCCTCCCCACAAAGCTCCTTTTATTCGTTTGTTTGTTTGTTTGTTTTTATATGTTTTTTACAGATCAGGGGTGGTGTCTAGATGTCTGAATTTTATACCAGGCCCTGCTCATAATCCTGTGAATTACTTTAATAAAAATTTATTGAGCATATTTTCATGGACTCTGAGTATAGATTAAAAACATTTTGTACAGTTTTAAACTTTGGCCCAGAATTCCCCAAGGGGAGAATTCCCAGGTACCTGCTACGTGGTTATTATAGTGTTTATTTAAAAAGACTTTATCCTATTGCGGGGATGGTTATAGAAGTGTGCACCTCCAAATCATTCATCACCGCCATGAAACATGGGATGAGCTGCAGCGGATGGTCAGAACCTCTTTTGTTTAATCTCTTGACAGCACAGTTTTTCTTTTGAGAACTTCATTCTATCCAGGACAGATTTCAAACACCTCGTTCATAAGTCACTGCCCATCAGCTGGATTAAACATGCATTCCTTTATCTGAAGCATGCTGTCCATTAGCAAGCTCCTGTGTGCATGGCTTAGCATGGATTGTGGCGAGCACAGAGCAAGCGAAGGAAGGCTTAATGATTCAAAAATATCAACCTGTCCTTTTCTATCACTGATGATATATAATGGGGAACTGCAAGCTCATGCCAGATATTATGTTGTCTTTAAGGGATGTCTAGCTTATCACATCAATACCAGACTCATCCCTATTGTTCTCTCCCTCCTTCTTGTTCTCTCTCACTCTTTATAACTCCCTTCTCTGTGTTAACCCTATGTTCATGATTGTTACTGTACTCAATGCCTTTTGTTCCACAGTCCTCTGATTATTGGAGTTCTCTAAATGCCATTGCTGGCATACAAAACTTTTCTACTATAAATGTCATATCAAATTAAATACTCTCCTTGCTGATACTCTCTCGGATATGTAGATTTGATTAGTACAGCAGGCACTTGTGTACAATTACAATTTTGTTAAAAATGTAAAGACTAGCTGGATGACATATTTATGGGTGCCATTCTTCTGTACAAAACCGTATAGTTTAATATTGCCATTATTAGGATGCTAGTGGCACTCAAGCACAGTTCCTAAATCGTTGAAGTATTGCCTAATGTTTAAAGTCACAACCAGAGAGGTCCGGAAGTAAGTGTCCTAAGCCTTAGTTTTGCCTGTACTTTATTAGTTATATATTTGCAACAAAAAGTGCTGGAGTGTATATGTTAAAACGCTATAAAGGGACTTCTATCATCTCCACATTTCTTTTTACTGTGCACGTAGAGAATAAATGATTTGAAAATGATCCATACATTTCGTTAGCAGAATTGCAAGTAAAACGTTTAAATTAGGAGAATAAAGGATTTTAAATGTGTCTGTGAAGTCCCCAGTTTATGGCATCATTACACATTTTCCATTGAAAACCAGCTCATTTGCTTATCATGCCACAAGTGATGTCATGAACAGCAGACGCCACAGAGACATTCAAAACACATTTTTTCCTCCTAATTTAGAAACATAGAATGTGTCGGTAGATAAGAACCATTCGGTCCATCTAGTCTGCCCAATTTTCTTTTTTGAGTACTTTTATTAGTCCCCCATTCCCGTTCTTATAGCTAGGATAGCCTTGTGTCTATCCCACGCATGCTTAAACTCCTTGACTGTGTTTACCTCTACCACTTCTGCTGGAAGGCTATTCCATACATCCACTACCCTCTCAGTAAGAAGGCATTTAGACATTTGCATGCAATTCTGCCAACACTGAGAGATAATTTTTAATCTTTTTTTTAATTTCTTTTATCCTCTACATTCGCGGTATAAGCAACGTTTAGGTGATACAGTCCCTTTAACACTGTACAACATGGCTACTTAAAAGCAGTCCAAATTTTGAAGGCACATTTCAAGATTCTGTGTGCTATAGTTACCCCCCCCCCCCCCCTCCCTTATCTCTTTGTACTGTAGAGATGTGTGTTACAGATCTTTTAATGCAGAGTTCTGTAGCGGAATCTCCAATGTGTAGGAAATGGTGTACTAACAGGATGCGCCCTGTTACATAAAGTGTCAGCCAGCACAAGTCTGTGTGTGATTCGGAGGCTGCTCTTTGCAGGAAAGTTTCAAGCTGAAGCTGCGTTGTTGCTGCCTCACTGCAGGTCCATATGATTTTGGAGGGGTTCTCACCAACAGTAATCGGGACGTGGTGAACGGGGACGCTTTGCACAAGAGGAATCAGACTTATAAAGAGATGCACTGGTGAGGGGAGAAAGTATTTCACGTGTATTCATGTGCACTCTGGTGAGAGTAATATATATTGGTCACATTTTGAACTGTTTTAGTCTGTTTGAATTTGTAGCAAACTATGGCATGTGACATGACTGCGCCAATCTAGTGATCATCCCATTATTTTATGTGTTCGCTGAGAGTGTGAGAATGGGAAAGGCTTGTATGAAAGGGTTAGTAAAAACTCAAAATGCAGTCCATTTTCTCCAAATGGCTTCCATATCTACCATACGTGGGCACCATTTGAAGGTAGAGGCCATTACACGAAAACCCAGAGACCTGTCAAAACTTCCTTTCATGCTTATCCTGCACGCTGCCTAATGAGAGCGGGAGAGAGGATGTGACACAGAAGGCAGTGTGTAGAACCGAAAAAACGAAACGGCAGGTGACTGCCTCCACCCCAGGAGGGAAGGCTTATCACTTTTTGTGGGCCTTCCAGCTGTTGTGGATTGCGTTTCCCACCACGCTCAGCCAGTGTCAACAGTAGGACTGCCAAAGATTAGCCATTACTGCCTCAAACTGGAGTAGACTCCATATTCCGTAATACTCCCAATGCGTTTGGCTAGTTGAGAATTATGAGAAATTTTATTCCACAAAAGTAGGTGAGCCAAAGGTTAGCCATGACTGCCTTTTCACATTATAGTTCTGCGTTTCTCATAATGCTCAGTTTTTCAGGTTGATAATCTTCATGGGACATGTAATGCAGAATAGTAGGTGTGCCAGAGATTAGCTATTGCTGATTTTAATGATGCCTATTGTGGACTACATTTCCCACAATGCTTATCTCTTGTTGACTGGTTTCATGGGAAATGTAATACACAGTAGTTTGCAGAGCATCATGGGAAATGTAATTCACAACAGTAGGAATTGATGACCCAGAAATATCCCGGCTCGACCTCTCCCCACTATATTTTGTTTGCAACTGCATTAGCCACCTTTAGGGACAAATCAATCAATGTTTTCAAGTAATGGCTGAACCAGTTGGTTCCTATTTGCATCGTCCTTGATTACTCTCAACTTGGCGCTTTTAGTGTGCCTAGCCATTATACTTATAGTTGTATTGCTCAATTGTGCCCCAATATACTGCATGATGTGCTTAATCTCATGTGGATAATGCAAGGTTTGAAATTCCTGTCTCAATTCCCTCTTTATTGTAGGCAATTTAAATTGAAATGCTTTAATGAAAAAATACAAAAAAAGTACCTTATCTAGCCCTCTTTGCTCTGTATAGCTTTATCAGAAGTCGGACATATTGTTTAGAATCGTGGGTCAGATTAAGAAATGTCTGAGCCATCTGACCAAAGTACGCCCCAGGATATACCTAAAGAAGCAGATAGGGCTCAAAAAAGGTACTTTATTTAATGGATGGCGCTAAATTAAAATGCGTACAGAATAATACACCTGACAAGTGTATAAAACTATGGGGGGAATATATAAAAACTCCTGCACTGCAAAGTGTCGGGAGTTTTATGAAAAGGCGCAATCGCTGTTTGTTATGTATAACGGCAATTGTGCTCTTTTTTTTTTGGGACTTTTGACACTTTGCAGTGCAGGAAATGGACCGCCGTCAAACAGCATTTGGCAGAGGTTCCCCAACACAAATCAGACGCCGGATTCTTTTATTTTATACACAGGCTACACTGGCACAATGAGCACCTACACAACCTAAATATACTCATTTGGTGTAGATAATGCAGACTCCTGAAATTCTTCGGGAGTCTGCTTTCTACACTGGCGCACACGGCAATGTGTTTATTGTAAATAAGGAAAACAAACAACAATGACAAAACAGTGTTTGTGTGTATATAAAGAGGCCTCTATTAATCAAATTAGAGACATTCATGCATTGGTAAAATAGGCATTGATATAAATCTAATAATACCCTAAAGAATTAAAGAAATGCAATTAAAAGAAAGCTGTGTCAAAATAAATAAACAGAAAAAGAAGACTGTATGTATGCAAGGTTTGCATGTATCATTGGACAATGTGCATTGTAAAGATGTGTGCTAACTGCTTGGTACAAGAGTGATGCAAAAATGTAAAACAGTTTGGCAAAGAAATGAGGACAAGGTAAGTACTGTAAATTGATTCCTGTGCCCTACTAAATACCCACTGCTGTCTTCTTTTAACTCTTTACTCCTCTTTTAACATATGCTTGTGAGATTGTGCGTCTTAATACTCTTTGTGATCAATAATAATCTCTGCATTTTTTAACGCGTGTGCTTGTGTCAGCAGTAGAATTGTTTCGTATCCTGGTGAGAGTCATGCATAAATTATCTGGTGTGCTGGTGAGAACATTGCATTACTACAGAATGAGAATAAAACGCCTTAAGGACCACTGCAACTAGAAAAATATGAGCTAATTAACGCTGACGTTTAAAAAAAAAAAAGAAAATGCATTCATTAGTTTTCTTTTCTTTTAATTTTTGCAGTACCTTTTGCAGGGTTTCTCCTGGGGATGGATTTTCTTCCATTGATTCCTCTTGAAGGATGCATCACCATGAACTTCTGAGGTCTGCCACACAGATGCCTGGGGACTCCCAATTCACGTGCGCACCCACGCACATTGCGTGTCCCCATGCATCTCTTTGGTGGAGTATAGAAAAGATCCATGCTTTCAATGCACAATTCTGAGCATATATACCCATGTCTCCCGTTTATAATATCACCTTGTAGCTTGAAATGCAAATTACACTTTTCCCATTAAAAAGTAGTTATTTAAGAAGAAAAAACTTTAACTCGGCAACAAAAAAATGTGGGGAAGCGACTACCTGATGCGTTGGTGAATGCAGATCGCTTCCCCACATATTTTGTCGCAGTGTTATACTTCTAATTGGGATGAACTCATTTTGGATGATGCAAATTGGAGTGGAAGGTTAGTGTTTTCTTACTGTGGATTTACACACCCACCAATTCAGTGGGTTAGTGTGTGCACCATTTTCGGTTGAATACCAGATGATACGCTTGTCCAAGGCCTCATCTTTAAACGAGGGTGTGGAGGCCTCCATGTTGCTCCAACATTTTGCATTTCAAGCCATAGGTGATGTCAGAAACAGAAGACATCACAGGTACAATTAAAACACATTTCTCTGTTACTGCTGCATTTGCTTGCAGTTCTGCTATTACAATATATAGATCGTTTTTTATACTCTAGGGTGACAATATACTCAATGTTTAAGAGATGGAGTCCTTTTAAAGGGGCACAAAACTATAAAATGTAGTTCCCCTACGCAGGCAAGCGCGGTGTGTCCCAACTTTGATTGGCTTTGCATGTGGACACAGTCAGCGTGTGCCCGCCTCTCCCGACTGGCTCTTCCTAAGCTGAGTCGAAAGTGAAACCTGCATGTATCAATAAAGGTACATGTCCAGTTTACTTGAGAAAATAGGACAGTTTTTTTTTTTTTTTTTAACCCTTGTTAAAAGTTTAATGTCCCTTTAAAACATTGTGCTTGTATAACAGAATAGATCGCTGGCAAGAAAGAGTAATGCATTAGATCAGGAGAGTTCTTTAATTAGTCATGTCTATGCCAAGAAGAACAATGCAGATAATTGCAACTATGCTGCAGAGTTTAACACATTTTATTGAAGTTTGTAGTGTGGTGGGTTTTTTTTTTTAATTTATTTTATTATACTTTTAGCAGAGACCTGCAGCACAAATAGGCATAATTTTAGATGTGAATCAATTTCCATAAAGACCTTAGGATATTGAGACAGATTACAAATTGTGTTATGACTTGGAGCTGTGTGTGTGTTTTAGTGCATGTGTGGTACGTGTCAATGTCTGGTTAATCATATGAGTTCAATGTTTCAAAATTAATTTTGCTGCTTTTGTTTGTCTTTCTCTTTCGCTTGATTCCTAGAGCAGATCTGCCACTCCTTTCTAATGTCTGTACTATACAAATTATGCTACAATATAAAATTACACAGATCAGAATGTAGGACATAAAAGTAATTCAATGGCAATACAATTCACCGTACATAGCTCAGTGTAGTACTGGTTCACACATACACTTATTGGGTGAGGGAGCATTTACAAGGAAGGTGCACATGTGCCTAGAAAGTGACTGATAACCAGGTGGAGGATCAGGGGCAGCTACAGCTGTCAGGATGTATAAAAACAGAGGCAGTCGCTGATGTAAGTTAAACCTCATCGATTGCCCCTTTGTTTGAACCTTTCCAACACTTTGCGTGAGTGTTTTCTTTAAAGATTGCATAGGGAAGATGCAAAAGTGCAATATACTTTAGATCACCAACATGGCTATTATTAATGTGTAGAAATATAGTTACAATATTTGCATATATATATATATATATATATATATATATATATGTGATGGGTAAATTTGGGGAACTTCAACTTTTACACATTTGTCCCTATGTCTCCCACTGACTTATTTAAGGGTTTGCCCATTATTGGGCAATCTGTCCTGGAATGGTGCCAGACAATATTAAAATTATTGTAAAATGATCTACCACACAGGTCTGTGTGCAAATGTCATCTCACCTGTACACTTCCATGTTTTCTTTACAGCCTCCATCCAGGTGATCTCTATCCTTTTACCAGGAAACCCTTATTTATCATTGTGGATTCCTCCAACAGCGTGGCTTACAAGGTATTTCCTCATTTGACAAGAGGTTGTAATTGGAAATGGACACGTTCAGGGCACATTTCCCAGGATCCTGAAGTCATAGGGTCATATTTGGAAACGTTGATATTGGAGCAATTCACAGACACCAAGAATGTTTCCTCAGCAACACAGTGCACCCTAATCTGGGGATGGATGTCTGTGATAGTCTGGGCATGTCTCTTGGTAAAGGTTGTGCACACAGTGTGTCTGGACCACTTCCTTTGTATAGCATTTTCTCTGACAGTTGACCCTAAACTAAAAGTCTTTATTCTTTTTTTTTATTCATTTTTTTTTAAGTTCATTCAAATTAATCAATTAAAAAAAAAAAATTAAAATAGAACAACAAAACGGCAAATGACAAAACCCATCGCAAAAAAAGAACATTATAATTCCTCTCTCTCTCCTCCACCCCGCCTGCATAGAATTTAGCCATCCTCATTATAAATCCTTAATAACGGGAGAGAAGACAACAAAATACAAGTCTTTTAATTCCATGGCTCTCTAAGAAGCTGGCTGCAGAGTAGTAGCAAGTCTTTGACATTACAGATTTAGAGCGTGAGTGGGTAAGATTACTATGTAATTTAAGTGTCATGGAAGTAAGGTGCCAGCTGCCTCAGCTTCTGCTTCCTTTTTCTGGTCACTAGCCTGATATTTAGATGCTTCCATCAGAGCTGACAAATCAACTGCTCACAGCAGCCTACCCTGCTACCTTCCTGCTATATTTGACATGCAGGTAGGTCTGCGTTGAGCAACCGTACAGCAGGCATGGATCACTCACAGGCAAGCCAGCCCACACAGCGGTGCATCGACAATGGAGCTCCATAATTTGTATTGTACATTCCACTTTACAATCTATCATCAGAAATAGAATGGTAAACGCCAAACATAACTAAGTGCAAGCTAATGTATGGAAAAGTACAACTCCATTATTGCTTTTACATTAATCATTAATGTGCCAAACACAATCCTAATCTAATATGAATTCTTAAAGTGGCTTTGCCTGTGGAAATGTTCCTATACAAGTGTTTGGGGGTCCCAGGGTGCTTGAACATTCACATAGCAGAAAACCACGATCAGGCAGGATTTATACAGAGGACTATTGGTTTACATCCGGGATCTCCACAAAGTGCGGCCCTCGAGATGTTGCAGGACTTCATTTCCCATACTCCTCTGCCAGTCTCTTAGCGGAAAGAGCCTTATGGGTGATTAAGTTCCTCAGCAGCTGATGGTCCGCAGTTTGGAGAACCCTGGTTTAAAGGAATATAGAATGTAACAGGATAAGCACATTTTGCCCAAAAGAACTGGAGTAATATGCCACTGTGTTCAGCAAGAATATTTTTTTATGGCTGAGATTCTTTTATACACAGGGCAAACTGTACATTTTGCATGACCTCTACCAAAAATACACCACTGTTACTTTAAAATATCAAGCCATTTCATGGTTAATACACAGATGTTACCTGTTGTTTTTAGTGAAAACCACACACCTAATCTAGCCATGTTCCACTTTGCTCACCCCAGCAGTGCTGTCCACATGTACAGTGACTGGCAGAAAGACTCCATCTCCCTTCCATCAGACAAGGGAAATGGTGTCTTTGCAGCTACGGTGATGGGGAGGACAAATGTAAACTCCCACTACTGCCAAACTTGCCCATCTGATTTTATTCCCTAAACCCACTTCTTTTGATCTCCAGCACTCTAGGGCAGTGCTTCTTAGACCTATCCTCAAGGACCCTCAACAACCCAGATTTTAGGATTTAGGGATTACCTGGATGTTTTTAAATAAGAATATGTAAAACACGTGGTATGGTTCCCTAACCATGTTATACATTTTCAAGTAAAACACAACTGGGTCAACCTTAAATCCTGGACTTTTGAGGGTCTTTGAGGACAGGTTTACAAAGCACTGTTCTAGAAAGAGCATGCCCTGAAACTCTTTAATTATTCTTCCATTACTTTCCATGCCATCAGCATGTTTGTGTCTTTCTTTATTTGCAGAACTTCACCAATTTGTTTGGACAGCCTCTGGTGTGCCTGCTTTCTCCCACAGCGTATCCAAAAGCTTTACAAGGTGAGTCTTTCTTTCAATATCCATCACACATATACTGCTAGAAAGTGTATTTGTACTGCCTAGTATACAGTAAAGGAAAATAAACCGTTCTCCTGTCATTTTTTTTCCCTCAACACTTCCTATCTCCTAAAAACTCCAAAGAATAATAATAACTAGGATTTATATAGCGCCTTTCTCCCAGTGGCACTCTGTAGTCAGGGCATATACCAAAGTGTAATGGATTTACTGCTGTTACCATGGCCTATTTCTTCACTCACAGAGTTCAGAGGCCCCTGTGAAATTATGTTCGTTTACAGTGAACTGTAAATAGTTTTAAACTGAAAATAAGTACATTTCACTTGTATTAAATGCATGTGAAACATACAGGAAATAAACTGGACCCTTTAAGAGAACATGGCATTTAGGCTTTTGGTAGTTTTAGGATATGTCCAGTTACTTTACTTCATTTTTTTTTTTTTATTAGGGTTTCACTGATTCTGTTGGCTATTTATTTTCCCTTTTAGAAACTGGCTTAGGAAATGTGGGGCATCTCTGGCTATTTGTGTACACAGAGGTGGTCTAGGTTTTTTGGGGAGAATTCAGATTGGCGCCGCCCTGTTGTCTATTTGCCCGTACGCCATGACTTTCCCTCTGAGTCACTTAATTTTCTTATCTGGTAGCGCCACCCCTGTGTGCACAGGACTACCATGCGCGTGTACAACAGAAGAAATGACCGGCCATTTGATCCTTAAAACCTTTGCATTCATAAATGTATCCATGGCCAGAGAGGATGGAACAGTTTGTGAATATGCCATTTAAATGGTTAATGCATGTTTGTAACAGTGGAGCACTTGGCATGATCTGCTGAAACATCAGGGTTAAAGTAATTGGTAAGGTGTAACTCTTGGGATTTGGTCGCAGACACGGATATGCCTTGGGAATTTCCTGAAGCCTGGGAACTTGTATCAGTTTGGGCACATTGGCATTCTTCAATGTGTGTGTGACACAGAATGACCGCGTTTGCTCGTTTAAGTGTGTATTGCTGGCTTTCTGGAGCATCCCACTGCTTCTGTGCTTACTGGCTTCCATTTACCAAGCATGTTAAACAAGGCGTGCATTACTCTGGCCTCTACCCAAATACAAGTCACAATGAATTGGATCACTGACAGACGGTGGCAGCGTGCTCTTAACTCTTTTTATGGGTTCATTTAAAAGGCATGTTCTTGTAGTTATTTCATATATTAATCGGGATGGGGTAGATGTGTGTATTTGTCAGTTATAAAATGGAAACTAAATGTCCTTTTAGTATCTGGTGACAATTGGTCATCAGATACTTGTGTCTGTCTCTCTTTGGTACACATTAAATTAAGAGTTAACAGTTTGTAATTACAGAATACCAAGTGCATCATGCTCAAAATCTCACGCCACTCTTGCTTTCCCGCTTTTTGTGTTGGTACCCGTCACACCACCCCTGGTGCTCCACAAATTGTGCCCAGATTGCATTATACATTCTCGGTGCCTCAGATTATGTAAATTAGCCTTAGGTCCCTTTAAGTAATGTAGTTAGAGAGTTAAAAGTTTAGTTCTGCACAATTTCTCACCCACAGCACATAAAAGCTCCTACCAGAATTCCATGGCAAAAATGTATTAAAAAAAAAAATAGGAGTTATAAACCCAAATGCATATACATAAATGACATACTTACTTACTTCCATACGATAGTAGAGGTGACCACTGGCTGAATGATTATTTTCCTTCCACTGTGGCACACCTTGCATAATCTCGTGGCATATCTGTGGCGGAGCACTGATTTAGAGTACTTTGACACAGTGGTGATCTGGCCATATGATGTGACTATATCCATCGTATTCAATTAACACAACTCCCATTGAAAATCAGTGTATTTGCAAATTAAACCACTGGTTATGTCCTAAGCAGGAGAAACTACAGACGCTTCTAAAACTTATTTTTTCCTCTTATTTTATGCCTTTGCTAACACAACATAAAGACAATTCTTCATCATTGGTTTTTATCCTTTTTTTGGTCTCCTGGGAAATGTTATTTATGTATATTTTTAATCATAAGATCAGTGTTATCTGGGGATAAGTTCTTGATTGGTGTCAACCAACTCTTCTCTTCTAGATCACTCGCAACGTGGCAGTCTCTTCACCTTGTTCCTGAACAACCCGCTTATGGCATTTCTATTCATTTCTGGCCTGTCAAGCATGCGGAAAGGACTATGGGAGAAGTGTCAAGATCACCTCCGAAAAATCAACAGAGACATTGCACAGCTGCTGACACACTCGCGCTCCATAGGTAAAAAATGGTGTTTCTGATAAAAAGAATCTTTAAAGGGCAATGTTCAAATTAAACTTTTATTTTATTTTTAACCCTTGCTTCAAGTGTTAAAATAATATGTCCTGCTTGTCCGGAGTAAACCTGATGTCTGTCTTAATAGTACATGAGTTTACTCTCTGCTGTGTCTCACAGCTGAGACACAGCACGTCTGGAGGCTATGATGGAGTTACAAGTAAAATTACAGCCTAGTTTGTTCTGTACATAACACCTTCCTACTGAAGATTAAAGGACAATTAAACTTTATTTTTCACTTGTGCTTCCATAATAGAATATGCAATATCTTACTTTTTATACCATGTTGCACAAACTCTCCAGATCTACAGAATACTTGAGTGTAAAACTATAGCAGGAAACCTCAATACATTTTGAGGAAGTAGTGCTTTACATGTAATGTGTTCAATGCATGTTCTATATAGTGCTGGACATATAGGAGCAATTTTGACACATTTTTTTTTTTTAAAAATCCGAGAGAATCCAATTCCCAATCAACATTTTACAGCTTCTTCTATCATTTACCATATTTTCCGGCATATAAGATGACTTTTTAACCCCTGAAAATCTTCTCAAAAGTTGGGGGGTCGTCTTATACGCCGGGTACTGGGATTTACTTACCTATTTTCTGCTCTGTCTCTGCTCGCGCTGTTAAGCCGGTCCGTGGCTGTGAGCTCCCCTCCAGCTGCGCGGCTTCAATAAAGTTTGTTTAAACTTTTTTTTTTAAACAAACTTTATTGACCAACGCTTCCCTCACAGCCACGGACCGGCTTAACAGCGGGAGACAGTGCAGAAAGTAGGTAAGTACTGGGGATTGGGGAAGGGGGGAGGAGGGTCGCAAACTCTATATTTTAACCTAAAAAGTTCAAATATAGATGCGATTTTTCCTGCTTATAAGACGACTTAGTTTGGGGGTCGTCTTATACGACGTAAAATACGGTACCTCTGTGTTTTATTTCTGTCTTGTTTTAGAGCCAATATCTGCACATTTCTTTATCATTCAGAATGTAACATTTGAAAGGATATTTTACTTTTTCTGTAACATTCTTTTCTGTTCTCTCTCACAGATCAGGCTTTTCTTCAGTTCTTTGGGGACGAGTTCCTGCGTTTGCTTCTAACGCGATTCATATTTTGTTCGGCAACATTAAGGATGCACAAAAGCTTTAGGGTAAGTGAATCATTATATTGACTTAATTCTACTCCGAACCCCTTAGAAATGCTCTATAATACCCCATTTAAAGAAAATGCAGGAACCACTGTGCTTCAGTGATGTTGACGCAAGCCCGCTATGCGCCACACATGCTGGGGTGTATATGTTTAATGAGTCCCCTGTGCCTCTCCATTGATAAGCATGGGGACTCCTAGTGTTCATGGGTATGCATTGGTCCTCTCTATGCATCTCTATGGGAGCCCTCTGATTGAACATCCACTACAGAAAGAGACATTGGAGAAGGTAATTGCAGAAAAGGTTTTTAAAAAAATATATATATGATAATCAGTGTAAATTTTTAGTTATTGTTGGGTTAAGATGTATTTATTATTTGTGTATTGGGGGGAACTTGATGTGGTCTTTTCAGTGCTATGTCTGCAGATCTCCATGGAATGGTGTTTAGCTTCAGACACTAAATTATTTTCCCTGTCCTCTAACAGGAAACTAGGAATTACCCTGAAACCTACCCTCCTCTGCCACGAGAAGAGATGGTGGAGAACCTTCACCTTCAGAAACAGATCTTGGAGTTGGCCTCAATACTGGATGTCCGAAACCTGTTCTTCGAGACCACCATGGATGAATACTAACGATGGCACCAGTTTTACTTGAACATTTGTGCTTATTTAAAGCCACAGATTCTGGAAGGTGCATTTTTTTTTTTTGTAAGGCAAAAAACCTACCATACAGATACAGAGTACTTGATCTTTTTACTTTGTTAATTCGAAGCCTTTATCATGTAGAGTGAGCACCTATGGAGGAGCTGGTACGGAGGAGTAGGTTGTGTGTCTGCACTTTCCCTCGCCCCTTATGGTCAGTAGTTGGCACCTAGCGCTTGTGTTTTTGCTTGCAGAGCCGTAGCCCTAGCTTCCTGCGCATGTTTTGTGTGTCGTGTCCCGGAATGAAAAATCCCCTCAGCATGGAAAATCTCCTTTGTGGAAACAGAGGAGCAGTGTGAAGTAACGTGGCACTCCAGAACAATGTCTGTGATACAGAAGTCTGTGTTTTTATGGCATTCATTCCCCCAGCTAGAAAAAAAAAGAAAAGGTGGCAGTCTGGTCACATAATTTGACAGTTCCAAAAAAGAATTAATAATAATTAATATTAATTTACTTACTCACCAAATCTTACATTAGTAAAGCTCAATGAAGAGAGACATATACATTTTGCTCTATTGTCCCGTATTTACCCCCTAAACAGGTCTAATTCTAGACTATAAGTGTGCCAAAGACCCCCAGCCTTTGAGTACATTGTTTAATCACAGTCTTGTGTTGGTTATGGCATAGACACTAAAGTGAGCGAGATCTCATCCTTGTGTAATTCACTCCCTTGTTTTATGTTGGGGACCTTTGGCTACCATGTTATGTAGTGTGCATTGCATAGTAGTGCCTTATGTATCATGCCTTTTGAGTTGATTTCGACCCCATCACTGCCACCAAGATCTGCAACCTACTGCAGGATGCTGAATTGGCCCCTTACCGCAGAAAGTCTGCACTAGAAATCCAAAGTCAGATTCTAATGAAGCTAGGGTCTCTCCAAATGACTTGGAGTTTGTGTGTGTGCGTTTACAAGACCACTCACAGAGCCAAAAGGTGTGAATTATTTCTTTTTGTTTTTTAGTTATTGGGGTGGAAGCTGGAGTACAATTCCTTTGTCTCCTTTCACACCAGAAAGTGATGCAATACAATAATCCAAGAAATATACAAGGGGCTAAGCTACAATTGTTAATGTTGTAAAGATGTAGGCTCTGTAGTACTAGCAATTCTATCATTTGATGCATCTAAAATACTTGCAACAATAACTTCTATTTCAGGCAGTTGCATTAGATTTTGCAGATTTATAAAAAAAAAACTTGCTCTTCAACATACATTTCATGTTGCAGGTATTCATCCCATTTTTACTTGCCGATAATGACAAATCTTGTCATGTGTTTTGTTGTCTTGCCTTTTGTAATGTTACCAATGCAGAACACATTTGAATGTTTATATTATTGACAGGTTTCCTTTTTTGTGGAATTTAAACTACAGCCTTAAAGGACAATTGTAGGCAGAATACAGTTGATGTAACTGAAAGGTTGCATCAAGTTTAGATGTTTTAAATAGAAATGCATTCATGGAAAAATATATAGTTATATCAGGGGCAGACATGTTGTTTAGAACCTTGAGTCGGATCTTTGAAGGAAAATCTAACCCAAGATGCTGAATAAAATGTCCTCCCTCTGATAAAGCTATACAGAGCATAAAGGGCTCAATAAGGTTACCTTACTACTTGTATTCTTTTTAAAGCATTTCTATTTACAATATTGACACATGATGCAATTAAACTGAAGTTATTATTTTTTTTTTTTTTTTTTGCTACAGTTGCCTTTAAATAGTGTTTCAGAAATTGGTTTTGTAAAACACTTCCTATATTGTATTCTTACAATCACATTTTCCACTGGTTGTATTTTTCCCTCACTAAAACATTTCTGTATTGTTTATCATATTGCAATTCCAAATATTGATGTCAATCTGCCTGGAAGTTTTAGAAATTAGAGTACATTGACGAGAAAAAGTTTGTGAAACCATTATATTACATTCCAATGTAACAATCCTAAACCCTAATAGTTAAATAAAACATATTATACACAGACACCAATGTATTTATCCCCAAAGGATTCAATATTCAGTATCCTTGTGTCTAAATGTGTATATTCAGTAAGTGAATATAATAAGATACTTCCTTGAGCAACTTTTTATCGACTATTGGTAAGTCACTAGTGAGTTTTGAGGCACTTTGGCCCATTCCTCCTTTCTCACCTGCTATAACGTAAAGGGACTCTGTCTCTGTGAAAATATAGAATAAAAAAGTATGTATCCATTGTTCTGGCAGAATTGTGAGCAAATGTATAAAATGTGTTTATAACATGTCTGTGGAGTCTCCTGTTTGTGGTGTTGCCTATGACTTGATATGCGAATTACACAATTCCCATTGAAAAGTAGTTCATTTGCAAATAAAGTCACAGGTGATGTCCTAACGAAGAAGTTCCAGAGACCCATTTAATACACATTTTTCTTTTAATCTATGCATTTGCTTACAATTTTGCTAACACAATGTTTTCAGAATTTTTCCATCATTTCCTATTCTATCATTTGCAGTGTACACGGTGTTTGTCTGACATAGTCAGTTCAATGACATTATTTTCTTACGTGGCCAGCACTTGATTCAGGTCCTACCATAATATTTGGATGCTGTTTAGATGTAAGGACATTGACTAAACTGTGGGGAAACGCTGGTTTGTTTTTATTTTTTCTTCAGTCGTTCTCTTGTCCATCTGCTTGTATCGTTTTCAGATCCGTGTCTTGTTGGATGTGCCACTCAGTTAATTCATTTGCGTGTTGAATGTTCTGATTCAATGCAAAATGCACATTTCTGACAATGATCAAGTGCCAAGTTTCTTTTGGATTGATTTTGGCAGGATGGCCACCCCCTTCAGTAGAGAGTGACTGTAGTTGAGTCTTCTCCATTTCCAATCCTTTCTACACATCAACAGCCTGTCTGAGATACTCCAAGATGTCCTTGCATGTGTCTGTATGGGATGTGCCTTCCAAATCCACCTCTCCATATCTGAATAATTACCTTTTAACTGATCTAATAAAACTAGTGAGCCACTTACTTTTGTATATAAGACATTGACTTGGGAGAATGTAACCTCATTGCATATATTGACAAGGATTGGATTCATTATGGAATTTCTGTAATTATCACTGTCCACAAACTTTTTCTTGCCAAAGTAAATGATATAATAAAGTACAAACAATAGAAAGGCAGGCAAGACCAAGTTCACAGCTTCCAGCTATAATAAAGGTGCACACGAAAAACTCACTTCCAAATCCGTTTTTGTATCCCCAAATTTCTTTACACACACTTACGTGTCCTTTCTTATCAACAGTAGACCTTAAAATGTCTTTAATGGCACATGTTAATGAAATTCTATAGATGCTGGCTGCACAACATACCGTATTGTCCCAATTATAGCCCAACCCCTTATAATTGGATATCAATTGAAAGAAAGGGTCAGTTTAAAAGAAAAGGCTGCAGTAAATTTTGTGTGGTCATTGTGGTATACCCACAACACAACCTGCCAGTGTCACTAAGCCCCACACAGATCCTGCCACGGTGTATCACTAGCTGACAGCACCTAACATTGCTGCTGTGCCCCTGCAGTGGCTGGCACTTAGTGATGATTCAGAGTGTCAGAAAATGTCATCACAAAGTGCACAAGACAGCGCTAACTGAGGTCTGCATTTATTAAGCACTATAACCTGCATCTGTGAGAGGGCACCCAAAGCGTAAAGCCCAACTATAGGCCGCACCAATCATTTATGAATTTAAGAGGGGATAATCAATAGAGTGCAGCTATAATCAGGACAATAGAGTACGCTTGTGTATGAAGGTACATCTAACAAGTGAAAGGAGGAGTAATACCAACATTTTAAAAAGATTTAAAGGATGACTGTAGTGCAAAAAAAAACAACATACTACGTAAAGTAATTTTCAGTAAAGAAAATGTGTGTGTGTGTGTGTGTGTGTGTGTGTGTGTATATATATATATATATATACATACATACACACACACGCATATATACTAATTATATGTGTGTGTATATGTTTGTGTGTGTGCATATACTATATATATACACTCACACACACACACAATATACCGTATTTGCTCAATTATAAGACCTGGATCCCCCTCTCTAGCAGCAGGGGATGTCTGCGCGATGAGCGCAGACTCCCCTGCTTCCGCCCGGCACGATGCCGGGGCTTCTGTGAAGAAGCCAGGAACTTCCGCTTTCGTCACAGAAGTCCTGGCGAGCGTGCCGGGCGGCAGCAGGGGAGTCTGCGCTCGTCACGCAGACATCCTCTGCTGCCCCACTAGGCACCAGGGAGAATCGGGCAGCTGGGGGATGTATGCACGTATCGTGCAGACATCCCCCAGCTGCCTCCACTAGCCACCAGGGATCTAGGTATAGTTAAGGGAGGGGGCAGGGAGACAGGGGGATGGAGGGGGCAGGGAGACAGGGGGAGCAGAGCAACAAGGGGAGGGAGGGGAGCAGAGCAACAAGGGGAGGGAGGGGAGCAGAGCAACAAGGGGAGGGAGGGGGGAAGAGACAGAGCAACAAGGGGGGAGAGACAGAGGGAGGGGGGACAGAGCAACAAGGGGAGGGGGGGGGGCAGAGAGAAACAAGGGGGGGGAAGAGACAAGGGAGGGGGAGAGAGACAAAGCTGGGGGCAACGGAAAGAGAGAGGCAGCATTGGCACATAAAAAGGAAATAAAAACAAGAAATGCACTTTTTGATATAATTTTTTTATTAAAAAAGCAATTTACATGTGAATATATACAAGCTTAACTTTTTTCCTATAGGGTAGTCTTATATTCAGGCTTTAAGTTTTTTTCCTAAAGCAATATCCAAAGTTTGGGGGGTCGTCTTATAATCAGGGTCGTCTTATAATCGAGCAAATACGGTATATATAATATATATATATATATATATAGTGTGTATATGTATACATTCCAGTTTTCCTTTAACCAGTGATATCTTCAACAGAGAATATGACAAAATATTTAACATTTGAAATGTTTTCCCTTTTTTTGGTATTACTCCCTCTTTATTTAAAAGTAATGATGTCAAATCCTTTTGCATTGGTTAGTCTCCATATGCCGGGTAACCATAACTTACACATATATACAAATTGTACAGTGCTTCAAAATGTGCTGGAACTAATAAAGGTTAGTGATAATATCCAGGAAAGATAGGAATGGATTGGTAACCTCACCATCATCCTTGAAACCACAATCAGATGATACAGAATTGTAGAAATCTCTAGGAATCCTGGTTTCATTGTATAGCAAACCATTTCAGAACCTTATTACACTTTGCAAGATACAGCTATACAATACCATGTAACTATATAACTTCTTTAGTCAGCCACAAACATTCTGCTTTCATTGTTCAGATAAATCACGTTCATTTTCGTATAGCTACAAAATAACGGTCTCCTGCCAAATTGTGTAGTCTAAATTTCTGTTGTGGCCAGCAGGTGGTGCTATTAACGGTTATTGAGCTCCCACTGACAAAAGATAGCTTACAGAAGCTGAGGGCCCCAGCTCCCACACAAAATATATATTGAAGCAATATGTATTAAATGAAGTATGTCCCAGCTATAATTCCCATGCCCCTGTAGGGTTAGATTTATTATATTTTACAAATCCCAGGAGCCAGTTTAAGTTTTTCTACAAGATATTTTCACATCATTCAAACCATTTTTTTTTTTTATTTCTTTTTTTTTAAATAAGGGGATATAAGGACTTGGGGAAAAATGGGCATGACTGAGGCAAACGTAGATGTGGCATGTCTAAAACTAGACAAGATGGTGGCAAAATCCAGTGGAATTTGATCAAGTTCTGCCCTCTTGTGGTAACAGTAGACGGTGCTAACACTTAACTGTACCCCTTTTACCTCCTAGAGCACTAGGCAAGTGCGTAGTGCTCCCCTAATGGGGAATCTAGCCCTGTAAATGTAATCAAGCATTCAATGTTTTAATAAAAGATTACAGCCAGTAATTGTAACAATGAGGCGTTAGAGTTCTATGCAAAGAGTGCAATTCAGGTGATGTCCTATCACCAAATTAAACTAGATAAGCACACAAACATCAGTCTTGTAGTAGCTGTGACCATGTGTTTTAATAATCACATTTCCCGCCCCCTATTTATTGTTAATGTAAGAGTTGTGTCCATGTTGTGTAGGAGAGAGTGGTTAGAATCTAGCAGCATTATTATTTTTTAATTAGCACACAGTGTACATTGTGTAAACTTTTAAAATGTTACATAGCAGTGTAGAGAATTTAGCATAAATTTAAAGAAACTAATTATGTGGATGTTTTACAACAGTGAAATCATTCTTAAAGCTTTAGTGCATTTTGTTTTTGTACTGTTATTTTACAAGTTTTCCAAAGTATGGAATATTTTCATTCCATTATAGCATAAGCTCTTTCTTTCTTTCTTTATCAATCCAATGAAGCCTTGACAGAAGCCTCATGATTTTATTTTATGTGCTGTGATATGTACTTTTTGTAATTAAGCTCCAGCCCAAGATGTGGCACAACATGTTATAATGCCTCTCTTGCAATAAAGGGTTAAACTTTAAACAGTTACTGTAGATTAGCTAGCCGTACCTGTTTAATGGAGATTGCTTTTAGAAGATATTTTAAAGCCAAATTCGATAGGATTAATGATGAACATCGTGCCATTGTGAAAAAGGCACTTTGTTAAGTTTGGTATGTTTTTGTTGAAAATGGAGTTGGTCTATAACTTGCGTATTTTTTTTTTTGTTTGTTTTTTTTTGTTCCGAGTTCTATTAAATGTCTGATGTCCATTGTCCTTGTCGGATTACAGCAGAGATTGTACGAACTGAAACACTCCTGAGCTTCTGTATATAGTACATACAACTGGTTGCTTGGGTTATGTTATAAATGTTGTTCTCCCTGGAATCTTAAAAGCAGCAAGATAAGAAGAAAAAAAAAAGGTTAACTTTTACTTGAACATATTGCTTGATGTCTGTGGTTACTTGTATGAATATTTTATCCTTTGAAATAAAGTTTTGGATTTTTTTTTCTCTTTTTTTTTTTTCATAAATGGTCTCGTTTTTCTTTGTCTTTTATGAAGGGTCTTATATTAAAGGACCATTTTGACTGCAAAATGATCTACGTTTTGATGCAGTAGTGTTATACAAGTATAAGAACATGTGTATTCATTCTAATTTGAATATCTGTATTATACATATGTTTAGTTTATTCATAAATGTCAGGTTTGCAGCTTGTACTGGTCCCACTCTGTTATCCCAAATGATAACTATGCTTTTAATGTGTGCAAACATATAGTGCCCAGGAGTTTTCCTCTGGGTGAACATGTGTGCATTTTTTGGTGGGACACAAGGGTCTACTCAATAAAGAGGGAAATGAGATGGGAATTTAATACTTTAGGCCAAAAGTAGCAAAGTTGGAAACATTCTCCAATGCAGCTGAATAGGAGAATTTTTCCAACTCTGCTACTTTAACTTTAACATTCCCTGCCATTCTCTTTATTGAGTAGACCCTTTCAATTTTCCATTCTCCCTTTCAGAAGTTAGAATGCAGCCGTCTCCAGGAAGAACTACCTTGATGAACTGATTTCCTGCTGAACACACATGAATTAACGTATTACTCGCTGCACTGTAGAATGTATTTGTGTCCCTCAAACAAATGACTGAACATACACATATACATGTAATCAGAGGGCGGTGTTAAGGTAAGATCTACTTAGGTAAAAGGCAATCAGAAAGTGTGATCGAGAGAAATGGCTGATTAGGGTAGAAGTAATATAACAGTGGAATGAGTCCTTTAAATATGGTTAACTTCATTTTATGTTGAGATTCATAAAGACCAACCTTTGCTAAGCCATCAGCTGATAACTTCCAGTCTTGGCACTAGAAGGAAGATAGTGGGATCCCTATGTTTACGGGTTTATTCATGATATAGGGAATTGACAAGGGAACTGGAAACTTAAGGCCAAAGTAGCCAAGTAGGAAAAAAAATCTGCTGTACTGCAAACTGCTATTCTGGCTTAATTTCGCAATTGCCTGACATTGCATCTTTCATTAATTAAAGCCTTTTGTCTTTTATTTGTTCCAGTGAGTTTAATAAAATGACACACACAGTATGTCATCTCTGCTATGTTTTCCTCAGTACTCCCAAACCTTGCTGATAATACAATCTCCCAACTATTAACAGCGACTATTGCTGAGCTCAAACCTCCACCTACAGTTTATCATGTACCTAAGAAGGGAACTTGAAAATGGCCCATACTTAAATGAGATTGTTTGGAGCCAAGTACAATGAACAGTGGGAGATATATGCCTGGGACCTAGACACCTTGGTCATAGGATAATCTACTGGTTAAACAATTACATGCTGGGTGCAGGATTCATACTCCTGCCTGTCCTCTATGGTATTGAAAGTAAACAAAAAATGGTGACCTATCAATTAACCAGACTCTCCCTGCAGTCCAATAATTCAACCACTGTTAACCCTTTAAGGACCAAGGGCTTTCCTGGGCCAGCGACCAGAGCGATTTTTACATTTTTGATATGTGGTTGTTTAAATGTAATTTTCCCCTCTATCATTTAACACACCCATACAAGTTATATGTTGTTTTTAAAAGGACATTTAGAGCTCCCTTTGGATACCACATACATAAATATAATCTGTAATTTAGTATTAAAATTACAAATAAAAAGAAAGAAAATATTTTAAAAAACATGTTTTTTCATCATTTACACATTAATCTTGACAGTCTGCTGTGTGATACTGCAAGAAAGCATTTTGTGTTCAGCAACATCTCCTGAGTACAGGTATACCACCCATGCATAGATTGGTTAGGTTATTTGGGGGATAAAAGGCCACATTTGGGAGGTGCACATTTTGAATTTCACACTTAGAATTTGGACATGCTCTCAACCTGGGCCTATGTCCCATTTGGGACATTTTTGAAGCTGGCCAGTGTATTTTACCCCACAAAACCATATATTCTTGAAAACTAAGACACCATAGGGTATTTCAAATGGTAGTATTTTAACACTTTCAATGCACTAATTCTACCACCAGCCTTTGTCGAACTTTTGGGTAGTAATTTTTTTTCATATACATAGTACTTCAGGCATGAATTCACAGATCCTGTTAGGCGTCACTGACAAACTACACCTCAATATGTGTTCAGCAACATTTCCCGAGTACAGGGATACCACCCATGCATACGTTTTTGGGGGGCTAAAAGGCCACATTTGAGAGGAGCACATTTCCAACTTAGAATTTTGACATGTAGTCGGCCTGCGCCCGTGTTCTATTTGGGACATTTTTGAAGTCGGCCAATGTATTTTACCCCCATAAAACCATATAGTTTTGAAAACTAGACACCCTAGGATATTTCAAATGGTAGTATTTTAACACTTTTCATGCACTAATTCGTAGTAATTTTTTTCCACATACATTGTACTTCAGGCATGAATTCACAGATGCTGTTATGTGTCACTGCTAAACACCATAAAAAGTGATCAGCAGCATTTCCCGAGTACAGGGATACCACCCATGCATGAATTCACAGATCCTGTTAGGCGTCACTGACAAACTACACCTCAATATGTGTTCAGCAACATTTCCTGAGTAGAGGGATACCACCCATGCATACGTTTGTTGGGTTTTTGGGGGGCTAAAAGGACACATTTGGGAGTAGCTCATTTTTGATTTCCAACTTGGAATGTTGACATGTGGTCAGCCTGCACCCATGTTCCATTTGGGGCATTTTTGTAGCCAATCTATTCAATTTACCTTCATCAAACCAAATATTTTTGATAACTAGAAACCTAGGGTATTTTGACACAAATAATTGCCAAACTTGGGAATATAATTTTTTTGGGGGAATGCTGCTATGTTGCTTAGGATTTCTTGAGCAGCTTATGTGCAGCTAAGGACAACCCCCCCCCCCCCCCCCCCCCCTAAAAGTGTTCTGTTACATCACAACATGTCTCTACCAAAAGATATATTTTTATGGTTTACCAATATTCCAGTTTTGTGTGGTATTGGCCAAAACATTCTACACACAAGCCTGGCAGAGAAGGACAGGAAGGGCAGTGGTAGATGGACTCTTTCCTTATTCCTCTTTTGTAGCGCACTCTGGAGCGTTTTAGAGGTACTTGCTTACTGCCAGTTGGGGGATTTTTTTTAGGGAAATGCCTTTCACTCAGCCGGACAACATTTTCTGCTTGCAGGTTTGCAGGCGTAGCAGGCTGCTCCAATAGAAAATGACTAAATGCTTTTATTTGGTACTCTAAGAGGCTGTATCTCCTCCCTGTACCTGCCTTGTTATACAAAATGTACGAATTGTACGTGGCAATTTGAGTCAAGTGAATTGACACCTTTTTATACCAGGCCGGTAAAAAAATTGGCATCAGGCCAATGTTAAGTCTATGGAGACAGTACCAAGGCCGGTATTTTCCTGATGAAAAGGTGGCAACCCTATGGACAAGGTATGGTATGATGCGCTGGTCTGTAAGGTCCACTCCCCCCATGTGCCTGTTCTACTCCAGGATACATTGTGGTTTTTTAATTTTTTTGTTTGAAGGCTTTATTCTCACTGATACTGTGCTTTCATTGTGGATTGTTGAAAGCATGTATACATCCTTTTTATCTGTGTACCTAAGGGCCAGTAGTTCATCCTGTCTTAAAGAGGATGATGTCCAACGTGTTTGCCTTGGGTAAACCAGCTGCTGGGGAAATCCTTTTCTATTTTTTCTGATTGTCCCACAGGCAAGCGTTTCCAGGCAGAACAGATTTTTAATGATTGTCCATGTACAGGTGGTATCCCTTATTTAGTAATGGGAGGATGAGATCCCACACTATCTTTCTGCTTGTACCAATAGAGTCAGGGCACCCTGGTGGATCTAGATGGGAGTCTTTTCTCCTTGGCCTTAGCTTATAGAGCCTGTCATATGAGGGGTCATCTTTTGGCAGACACTTAGTATTGTCACTGAAGTGGACGAAGCGGAGAAGTATTTCATCTCTGCCTGATCATAACAGCTGGAAAAAGCGGGATGGCCAATAATGGATGTTTGTTCCAATAGGAACAAATACTTGGCTTTTTAATAATTCCCATAACCAGCAAGAGTGAAAAAAACTTTTTTTATCTCCACCAATTCAGTGGAATGCCAGCTCTGATGCCTAGCATAATATGAGGTAGGTTTTGCTGCCAAGTAGTTTGCCCAACGATCAGCTCAAATAGTTGATTCATGAGCAGCAGCTGCACAAATTGATGTGGCTCAGTACAGGTTATGTTTTCTCTAATGCCAGGCGATGCCGTGAATGTGGGTATGTCCGGTGTTCTGACAAATTTCTGGAGCAAATTCTCCTGCGCAATCGCAGGAGAATTTGCTCATTGCGCATGCGCATAAAGTTACAGCTGATAACTCAGCTGTAACTTTGTGACCACCGCGCATGCGCCAGCTGCGCAACCCACCTCCCGCCCCCCTCACACCCCTTCTCACCAGATCATCGACCACAGCGATACACAGCGCATGCGCACGCCTATCCAGCCGTTTGGGAATGCGCGCGTCCGTTGTTGTGTTCTTAAGGTGGTAAGTAACACGGGGCGTCGGGACATAAGGGGGCAAGCATCCTGGTGAGGGCTGCCTCATCTTGATGGGATTTGTGATCCTCCTGCTGCCAGCAGATCCCATACTACTGTCACTTTCCGAATCAATTATTGGCTCCATATCGGAGCCAGTTTCAGTGTCTGAACTGGATTCCAGAATGGCAGAAGCCTTTTCCACATTGTACATAAGGGTCATTTTTAACACTGGACTATAACAAAAAAATATATTATTTTTTTTTTTTAACTCCCAATCTAACACTAACCCACAAATCCCAACCAATTTCCCACCTAACTAACTAATAAAATACAATATTCCCACAAAAAGAGGGGGGGGGGGGGGGGAATAAGTAGATCAGAGCAATATCGGCAGCACAATGGTACTGGAAGGGTTAAATTAATTAAAATTAGCTTTTAAAAAAGCTTATAAATTAAAAAATGGGAGATTTTTTTTTTAAATGGAAAAAAATGAAAAGTAAAAGAGCAGTGATCACAGTGATCACTGTAATCAGAAACGGAAACAAGGGGGTTAACTTTTAAAAAATCTTTTATTTCAGTACTTCAAACCTCCTGGAACACTTTGTATCTCTAACTTTCACTTTCAGTAGCTCACGAGCGTAGTGAGAGGTACTGAGGGTGACAAAGTCAATGTTTCAAAACACTGACTTGTCACATGGGCATCAGTGATCACTGTGATTCGCTAATCACAGCGATCAGCTGACCTCACGTTCGCTCATTGGGTCCAGGAACTAAGCCTCGGTTGCGAGGCAAAGTCCTGGACCCGGGAAGCGGCGCAAAGTGCTCGTTTACAACCATTACGAGTTAACTTGTCATAAGGTCGCGATCCCCGCTGCTCTTATGACGAGTTAACTCGTCATAAGGACGGGAAGGGGTTAATTGTCAATATTTCAACTCTGATGACAATTTTACATAAATGGATTATTGGTGGCCTTTGCCATGATTCTCATGAAGAGTTGAGCATAAATGTAGTCATGCCTAGAGCAGCACACAACAAAAATACACCACTGGGTGAGCGCACGGTGTGTGGTTTCTGTGGCTTGTTTTTTGTGTGTATAGATTTGTGTTTGCTAATGCCTCTGCTACCATCAGGCAGCCGACACTGAAACTAGGAAGCTAAACAACATGTAATTTGGAAATGTAAAAACCGGCACAAAGTAATAAAGAAGAAACTGTCATATCTGTAATCCAGTGAAACAAATGAACGTGCTCAAGACAGAGGATGAGTTAATTGTTCCATTTCATCTTCCCATTAGAAATCATATATATTTAACAATTTGGGATATTCATAAGGAAAACTCAATATTCTTTTATTCCTTTACTGCGTAAACCTTTGTGTGGGTGATTCACTTAAATTTACTTAAGGTTTTAAAGTAATATAACAGGTCAAGTTTTTGTTGTTGTTTTTTGATGAAGTGGCTATTCTGTTTCTTATTTTTATATTTTTTTTTCTTATTTTATTTTTTTTATATTTAAAATAATTGATTTTTTTTTTTTAATATATACTTCTTCTCAGCCCGTACATGTATGTAATAGCAATGTTCTTCCACGAAACCCTTTCTGAAAATAATGAAACATTATAGCCTATATATATATATATATATATATATATATATATATATATATATATATATATATATATATATATATATATATATATATATATATAGACAAAACTGCTGATATTTCAGGAAAAAGGGCTAATGCTATGGCATTTTGCTTCAAATTTTAGCACTTTATTTTTTTTATTAGCACCTGTTTTGCCTTGATAAATCTGGCCCGATGTATCAGTACCCTAGTCTATGGCAAGAGATATGGCACTGATGAGCCGTTTGGGGACTGTAACTGACTGCAATAAACACACTGATAATGTAGTATGTAAATTAAAAGGAATTCAGTGATTATGTGACTGGAATGCACTCTCAAAAGTGAAATGGAAGAAAGTAAAATAAAGTAATATCACTCAAGAACCATCTTTGAAAATCTTGATTTAATGGGTTTGGAAGAAAAAGTAAAAAAAAAAAAAACAACAATGGTGCAACATCATTGAAATCTGGCATGCCCCTCAAGGTAAGTATAACTTATGGACAACAAATCAGCAAAAGAAAGAGAACGGCAGTGACAAGAACCAGGCCAAAACACAGGAATAGATAGAGAAGCTGACCAGTTTGACGTGTTTTGCTGGTACATTAAGCATCTTCCTCAGGAACTTTGGCAGGTCCTAAAGAGAAGGAGGCGGATCCTAAATATAAAGGGGGGTAGCCTGGACAGAAAAGATCGGGCAAATAAAGGTTGAAGGTGCATGAGTTTAGTCAGACAGCACAAAATCTAAAGAAACCATAACCTGTATATTAAGAACTCTGCTGAGTACATACCTTGATCTTGTGCAAATACCAAACTGCATCCTTTACCTGCATAAGTACTTACCTTGCCCAAGTGTTCACCATAACTTGCATACTACAAACTGAACAAAGAACTTACCTTATTCCTGTGTTTATATAGGATACCTATGAAAGTACTAACCTGGCTCCATTGTTCTCCAAAAGCTTTCCTAAGTACTTACCTGGCTCCAGAGCATGCATAAAAACTATGCTAATAACTTCCCCTGTTCCTGTTTCAATGCAAACACCAACTTTGTCACTGTCATAACTGCTGCATATTAGGATCTTACAAATATCTCCTTTATTCCTGTGGTTATAATCAACATATTGCTCTATTCTTTGGCCCATAATGTGTCAAAGACATAATAATCTTAGTATGATTCCAGAAGTGACACTATTCTATCTCCAACGTTTACTGTAGTTGGTTTTAGGTGTTTTTTTTCTGCCACACATTTAATTTACATGGGTTGTTATCTGTTACACGCATAGGTTTGGCATGTTTATGTGGCAGGTATAGGGACACATTTTGGATACAGTCATTGCCACTTTCAAACGTGGAGTTTTGACATTCTGCTTTGCAGAATACATTTCCTGTTATGCTGAGCCAGCATAGAAAACACTAAATTGAAAGTATCCTTTTAAGATTGATACAAATACGGTAAGTACCGTATTTGCTCGAATACAAGACGATCGTGATTATAAGACGACCCCCCCAAACTTTGGGTATTCCTTTAGGAAAAAAACTAAATGCCTGAATATAAGACTACCCTATAGGAAAAAGTTCAACTTGTATATATTCACATGTAAATTGCTTTTTAATATTTAATTAAAAAAATGATATTAAATAAATGCATTTCTTGTTTTTATTTCCTTTTATGTGCCAATGCTGCCTCTCTCTCCCCCCATGTTATCGGTCTCTCCCTCACCACAAACTTTTCTCTCTCTCTCTCCACCACCTCATCACATCCCCCCTCCTATTGTCTGTCTCTCCCCCCTCCCCTTGTCTCTATCTACCCCCTCCATCCCCTTGTCTCTGTCACCCCCCCCTTGTCTCTATCTGCCCCATCTCTCTCTTCCCCCCCACCTCACCTTGTCTCTCCCTGGTGGCTAGTGGAGGTCCGGAAGGAACTGGTTTCATCATAGTAGTTCCGGCGGTCGTGCCCGGCGGCAGCAGGGGATGTCTGCGTGCATCGCGCAGACATCAACCGGCTGTTAGCGAGGGGGATCCAGGTCCCCTTCAGCTCTGCGGGGGACCTGGATCCCAGTCTTATAATCTGACATCGATTTGAGGTCAGATTATAAGACAACCTCGAATATAAGACAAGGGGGCTTTTTCAGACCATTTGCTCTGAAAAAAACCTTGTCTTATATTCGAGCAAATACGGTAATCTATTTTCAGGCAAAAATATTAATTAGATGATGTCATAAATTTGCTTAAAGGAACATTCCACTTTGCTTTAACCCTTGCTTCCTTGAAGGAAGCAAGTGTTAAAAAAAAGCATGTCCCAGAATTTTAAGTAAACCCGTTGTGTATTTTAGTGAATCTGCGTGTATCTACTATCTACTGCATGTGAGACAGCAGTTCCTGGTTGTCGTGCGCTGGCACAGCCAAAAGCGAGGGTCTCTAGCTTCTAGCACAGAGACCCTTGTTTATTGCATGCTGATCCCATGCAAAAACGAGGGTCTCTCCCTGCAGCCAGTTGCAGAGCAGACGCTGCCTGCTTCCTATGGAAAAGTACACGCCAGTTTATCCTCACAATAGGAACAACTATTATTTCACTTGTGCTTCTATATTAGAAGCACAAGTGAACTATAAAATTTAGTGTTCCTTTAACTGACCACCAATAGGAAACTGTGGCATGATATGCTAATGTGGTGCATAACTCCTCCCAATGTGTTGCATAAGATTGCCCACAAACTACAAGCACTTCCTCGCAGCACAGGAAGTACTATCTTTGTCTCCTGGAAACCAGCTCAGTGCTTGTGTGAAAAAATAACAGGACACATTTTTGCCATGCTGAAGATATTGGTGGTGGGTCGAGGACACTTCTTCGCAGCTGCTTCAACGCTGACAGTTCAGCGCATTAGTTTGATGCTGAACTGTCAGCGGTGAAGATGAATGCGACCGCTTCATTGCAGCTATGGGAGTGCTGACAGTTCAGCACTGAACTGTCAGCACTTACAAATGTACACCCCCCAATAAATTAACCCACCCGAACCCCAATACTAAAATTAACCCTAATACTAATGCTATCCCCCAAACCCTAATACTAAAATGTACCCCTATCCCGCGTTAATGCAGCCGTGATGAATTGTCCCATGCCCATTGGAGGTTAGCTATTGCTTGGTCTACTGAAGATTTCCTTCACTATTTATTTGGCAATGAGTGGTTTATGACAAACTATTAGGTCTCAGTAGGGAGAGGGACTGTGTTTATCTGTGTTTTATGAGATGCTACAATTTTAGTCCATGGTGCATAGCCTGCTTTGTCAGTTCTATTGTTCTGGGATTGTGCCATGTGGACTATGCAAAGCCTTCCTGAATGGGGAACACAAACTCATGTCATGAACTGGAACAGACCTACCCACACGTATACATTACTACATTATTATTTTGTTTAAATGTAAGTTTTAAGGGGAAGCTGAATGTGCTGGTGGTGTGCAACAAGTTAACCCCTTAACGCTTATGGACATATATATATATATATATATGTATATATATATATATATATATGTCATGCAAAGCATGGTCCTTGAGGCAAGTATCGGCTACATGCCTACAGTTAATCTCAGAGGCTGCTTCGGATCAGAAGCAGCCTCTGAGAGTGCTTTGCCCCCCGCCCCCGCGCATACAATCACCGCGAATGTGATCATATGCATTTTCAACACACATAGGCAGTAATCAGCTTTCACTGCCTATGTGTGTAAAGTGTTGCAATGAGGAATCATGCAACACCTTCTGTGCCCCCCAGGGCATGCCTTGGGCAAGCATGCTTCTCCAATACAGCGTGCCCAGCAGAGAGCGACGGAAGTGAAAAACTCCCTTCCGTTGCTCTGAAACTGTTGCTTGACTGCCCCTATAGGCAGTCAGCAACATTACAGTTAGAATTAAATAAATAAATAAAATAAAGGTAAAAGCTAGCCCTAGGGTTTGGGTAAATAGATCACTGTAGAAGAAAAATGGTTAGGAAACAAAAGAACTAATATTGTGTATTGTCCTATTACTTGAAATAAAACATAGACAAAACATGGAAACATTGGTATTTCTAAACTCATGACAAATATTATAAATATATAGACAGGGTCTTTTTTACCATTTGTCAAAGTTAGAAAAAGTGGTTATGATGGCATATTTTCATCATATTTTTTTTAATAGTAAATTATATCATATGATGAAAAAAATAGTATCAAATGAAAGCCCTATCCGTCCTTAAAAATGTATATATAATTTGTGTGGGTGGACTAAACACAAAGAAATAAATCCACAGTTCAGTAACCATATGACAAAAATAATGGAATTCTGGTCTTCAAGTACATAAAATGCAGCATCTGTCACTAAGGGGTTTACATACTCCTTTCCTTGCTTGGGGATATTGATTTTAATGTTCTCTTTAAAGATAGGCATATTAACCCCTTTGCGACAATGGACGTGTCGAACTTCGTTCCCGACAATGGACATGCCTTACAATAGCCAGCACTGAAAATTTTGATCTGGGGCACCCACGATCGCCCCACGGAGCGATCGTGGGAGCCATACTGACGGAACAGCATGGTCCGTCAATATGGCTATGCCCTCTGCAGGTCTGAGCTTCGGAAGTGAAAGTAACTTCACTTCCATCGCTCTGAATATGCTACTTGATTGCCCCTAGTGGTAGTTAAGCAGCATAGCAATGTAAAAAAAAAAAAAATGTAATTACCAAAACTTGTTATATAGTTAGATTAGCCTATAGGGTAAAATTAAATAATTTTTAGCATAAGGGATAGGGGTAAAATTAAATTAAAACATATTAAGGGATAGCATAAGGGTTAGAGTTGGGGTTAAATTTAGTGTTAGGGTTAAATTTTGGGTTTGGGTCAAAAGGTCAATATAGGAAAAAACACTAATTTTGTTTTTTGCCCCATAACTCGCAAAAAAAAAATCCGAAAAATATGGAAACATGCATATTCCTGAACTCGGGACAACATTTAGAAACTATTTAGACGAGGTCTTTTTTTAATGATTTTATTTGTGTAAATTATATTTTAGCTCAAAGTTAGAAAAAGTGGGTTTTTTAAAATTTTTCATCATATTTTATTTGTAGTAAATCATAAGATATGATGAACATAATGGTATCTAATGAAAGCCCTTCTTATGACGATAAAAACAACATATAATTTGTGTGGGTACAGTATGTGAGAAAGAAGAAAATTGCAGCTAAACACAAACACCCCAGAAATGTCAAAACAGCCATTGTCATCAAGGTAAAGTCAAGGTGAAAATGTCTTGTCACTAAGGGGTTAACAGACCATTTTAGGTGAAGTAACCCAGAACATTTAAGTGCTGACAATCTCCAACGAACCTGCGCTGACGCAAACAGTTCTGATCAAACCGGTAATGCCCAGTGCATGTAGCTAAACCCCTGACTTATGTTGGGCATTAGTGTTATACACTTGCGCACACTGAGATTGTGCAACTTTTATAAATCCCCTCAACATTAAAAGCCACCATTGTGAATACTAGTTAAGTATTACACAGACCCCTTCACAAATACTCCATGGTGTACACATATTACAGGTTCATATAGTTTTTCAGCAGGTGCCACCAGGTTTGTACTCGTTTGTAATACAAAAATAAGTATGGGATGTCCTCCAGAGATACCAAAAGCGGAATACACATGTTCTCAGACGAGCCAGCCAGCTTCCATTTCATTCTACAACTCGACTCTGGATTACTGGCCAACTACTTCCGGTGACCTTCTGCGCATGCACAGAGAAGGTTACAGCTACTTCCGCTTTTCCGAACAAGACGCAGCTCCCTTTCTAACTGACCCGTTCCTCCTCCTGTATAGTGAACCAATCGGCAAGTGCCTCACCTGACTCAGACGCTGGCGTGACGTCATCGGCCACATCCACCGAGGGATGACGAACAAGAGGCCGAGTGGATGTTAACTGCAACCGGCACTTGCAGGTACAGAGGAGCTCACTGCCGACCTGGCTTCCATGACTTGTGTGTGTTTATTGTTCCTCTGTGCTTAAACCCAGGGGTAGCTGACCTTTGGTTCTTCAGTTGTTGTGGACTACGTTTCCCAGAATGCACAGTCAGCTCGTTGTCCACATCAGCAGGAGCGCCAATGGCTGGATATTGCTGGGTTTAATACACAGAGTACTGCACATTTCCGTCTGTCATGGCAAGGGTTAATCTATGAGCTATTTCTCTCCACAGTTGCCTTCTTCTTACATCACTACCAGACCCAGTCTACTTGGCTGGCAGGCTTTAGTGCAGTGATGGCAAACCTTTGGCACTCCAGCTGATGTATGCCTTGTTTCCTATAATGCTCAGCTTACATCATTATAATCACATGAGATATCTGACAGATGCCAGCCAGCCTCTAGTATCCGCTTACCGTAGTGGATCAGTTATCGGCTTGTTGCTAATATAGAAACATAGAATGTCTGCAGATAAGAACTATTTGGCCCATCTAGTCTGCCCAATTATCTGAATACTTAATTAGTTCCTGGCCTGATCTAGTATATAGGATAGTCGTATATTTATCCTACGCATGCCTAAACGCCAATGAATGCACTACCCTCTTAGTAAAGTAATACTTCCTGATAATACATATAAACCTTTGCCCCTATTATGTAAGACTATATCCTCTTGTTGTGGCAGTTTTGTTTTCTTCTTTTGAATATACTCTCCTCCTTTATCATGTTGATTGCCTTTATGTTTTTAAATGTTTCTATCATGTTCCCTTTGGCTCTTCTTTCTTTCAAGCAATACAAATTATTATTATTTGTTTTACGTGTAGGGCACCAACATACTTCATAGTAGGAAGTCTGGGACTGAACCTTGAATAATAACAGTCTAGACCGGTACCCACACAAATCATATATATATATAATCATATTCTATAATTTACTATGAAAAATAATAAAAATAAAATAAAAAAAAATCTAACTTTTACTTGAAAAATCTTTTGCACCTATAAAAAGGCTAATGAAAAAACCTGCTAAATAGATTTTAATATTTGTCCTGAGTTTTGAAATGCCCCATGTTTACATGTTTTTCTGCTGTTTTTTTTTTTTCAAGCTATAGGAAATAACTAAAATATTGCATTGGTTTTTCCTAATTATTCCCCCCTCCCCCAATTATATTGTGGTTTCCATGTAACTGTATCTCTAAGGATAACTGGGGCTTTATTTATTTTTGTTTATTTTATTTGGTTGTTGCTGACTGCCTCGAGAGTCAGTCAACACCCCTGGAGCGTCAGAAGTGATAACTGATCGCTCTCTAAGCTCCCAGCAGCAAATTTCGGCAATACCCTCTGAGCTATGCTTATTTAAATCCAGGATGTGCCAGGCATGTCCTGTGACACCGAGGTGTTAATGTGACCCAAGATGAAGGATGATATGACTTAAGTTTGTAACCATGGTTATAGGGAGCATAGATGGCTCAGTAAGGAATTTTAATTGTATTCTTTCATTAAAGCATAGATACATTTTTTTGCTTACAGTTGGCCTTCAAAGCCACAACAGATAGTATAGGATAATCACCCTCCCCCCCCCCCCCCCCCCCCACAAATTTTTTTTCTCTTCCCAAGTAAAGCACTGTATCTATCAACATCAGTCTCATACATTGCTTGTACATGTTCCCTGTGACTCTTTCTACTGACCCCACATTTCCCATATAAGCTATATCCACAGACATATAATGCTACTTGTTTACCTAAATGAGATACCTAGATATTTTGGGGGGCTAATACCTGATTTATCATTCTAATAGGTCCACAGCTGAATGAGAGAAATTTTCCAATTCGGCTCCTTTGGTTTTAAGTTTGAAATTCCCTTCTTAGCTCCCTGTAATTTTCTCTTTGCGGTAATTGAATTCACCGCTCAAACGATGTTGCTGTAATGCCTCAATGTCGAGGCATTAAGCAACCCAATAATTTGCCCCCCCCCCCCGGCACTGCGATTACTCCACAGAGGGTTTTTTTTTCATATATTCTTATTTTTTTATAGTAAATCATATGACATGATGAAAATAATGGTATCTTCTGTCACCAAGGGTACAACATTTTTAAAACTGTCCGGTCCCTAAGGAGTTAACGTTTGAATGAGTTTCCAACCATTGAGAATCTGTGTTTCAGTCACACAGGAAACTTCTCAGGCATTATGAAAAGTCCTGTGTAACCAGAGAGAAGACGTTTTGTTATGATCTTCCCCCAGACAGATGAAGTGCCACATATTTCTGTTCATAGCATTATGATCTGAGGGAGTGACAATGTTTCAGCCCCAACTGCTGAATGCTTTCAAATGATAGTTTGGGTCCAAATCTGCGCCTATATATTTATATATAGAAGAGAGGGATGAGAAAAACTACGAGGAAACCGGAAAAATGGTAGCTTCTACAATACCTGTGAGTGGTCGTCCAGACAACTCGAAGAAGAGGGGTCGAGCAAATTGGAATGTAACTAGTATGTGTGCTTATTTAGAGAAAGGTGTGTAGAGGATCACAATCTTTAGCAGAATTCAATTTTAATATCACAATTAAAAATATGTGGGCAATATTTCTAAATCTGCATTGTCCTGTAACATTACAAATAAAAAACGGAGCTGTCATCATGGAAAACAATAGAATGAATGTTCCTGCTGATTGCTCCAAGGTTAGGGGAAAAAATACATGGACAAGTTTAAGTTCTATAAAATCACAGAGCACAGTGCTTTCAAGGTGCCAGCGCATTTCGCCGGAGGGGTTCGCCAGAGGTTTAGGCTGGCTGGTTGTTATAATTAGGCATTCCAAATCAGCCTTTATTTTTTTTTTGGGATACATATAACTGTTCTATGGCTCACAGAATTATGTAGAATTATATATATATGTGTTCAGATGGCTTATGGGATCAGTTAATCAATATAGTTCTATGGCATGCCTTCCTTGATGAATTGTTCTAAACTGAACGCACTTAAATTCTTCATACCGAAGGTGTAATGTCTGTTCAGGACAAATTTGTAGTTTAACCTACATTAAAGCCATAGTTAAATACAGTCAATAAATGTCAGTAAACTCAGGTACGGGATATAATTTAAATTTTTGCTTGTAAGTCATCAGAAAATGTATGGATCAAATGGCATCATGGCTTTAAAATCCTTCATCTTTTTATTGATGGGAATACACCAGTGATTGACAGCAATGGGTAATGCTTCTTAGTGTTTTACAGTATTCCTCCAACTATTGTGACATTTTGTTTGCTTGTATTTTACATATCGTGTTAGGCTTGTCACGTTTGTGTTTCTCAATGCAGACGACTGATATGACTTGTAGACAGTGTTCTACACATTCAATGTGTCATTTTGGTTCCGCTGTCTGTATCAGTATATTTTGTTGCACAGTTCACTTTATAGTGAATAAGGCATCTGAAATGACCTAAATCCTAGCAGTATGTGAATCTTGGCTTAAAAGATCACTCTCTTATCTGGAAGAAATATTAACACACATTAAAGCTGTCACTTTAAAACATAAATTTATTTGTTCAGGTTTCTTTGTTTTTGTTTTAAAATAATGCACTTTCTAGTAGAAATATAGAGAAGTAAAGGAATACCCACTGCTTATGTGCAAAATGTCAGTGATGTCACACAGCTATCCTGTCGCCCTCTTATTGCTTTAAAAAGAAGAGAGGCAGTTACTAGTTTTTGAATGAACATGTTACTGTATATGCACTACGCAAGTAGAGCTGTTTCATCTGCACTGATCCTCTTGCAACATAAGCAAAAGTAAACAAATAATAGATAAATCATTGAGATTCCCAAGGATTTCTTTCATGCATGTTAGTTTGATGCCTGGACTGTCCAGTGAAGTAAATTCTTTTTTCTATTCGAGCAAGTTTGAAAAAAGAAAGAAGTCATTGATTACTAAGCATTCCTTGTATAAATGTACCCATGAAAATCATCAAAGTCAATATCTCGCATATTAAATGCTTTCTGTGTACATGAAGTAGCATCATAATCCATGAGAGAACTCATTTAGTAAGCAGTAACTGCAAAACTCAAGTTTTAAAAATGGTCAGGCTTTACTACCTGTAAAAGTATATTATTGTCAATTATATTATATACAGCAGAAATAAAAACGTTGGTGCATGTTTTATGGCAGCATGGATACACAGCATTACATAACATGGATTTAGAAATATATGTTTCTTTCCAGGTGCATTATGGGATCTAAGTAATATGCTACCCTGTTGAAGTCTTCCACCCGGCATATCCTGTGCAACCAGAGCCCATGTGCTTTTGAAAAAAGTATACTCTCTCCTACAAAGCCGGTGTTTTAGCAGAGAAGGATAATGTTTACCAAGCTTAAAAAAAAGATTGCTGAGGAGGCCGGCGTGTCTCCGAGGGCGGGGGGAGCTGCTCGAATTCCCCGCACTATCAGCAGGGAGTCAATCACGTCTGCAGGAGCTGACTCAGGAGAAGATTTTGTGAGTGCTAGAAATTAGACCATCTTACCTGCAAAGGAGCTTCACATGAACAACTATCAGCAACAAATGATGATATGTTTACATGAAAGATTGAACGCACCTTCAATAGGAATGCTTTAATGAAATAATACAATTAAATGACATTATTTAAAAGCAAATGGTGAAGGGGCCTCAGTACGAGTGTATGTTTGAGGTCAATGTGTAAAACAACACAACAAATTGGTATTGCTTGGCCTAATAACACTTGAATACTAGTCCCAGAGTTGCCTCTCGCAGTCCAACCCATGCATTCAACATCCATATTTACAATTGTGTATTTATTCATATATTTGAATGTACCCAATGAATTATTTGTATCAGTATTATTTTTCTTTTCAATAGTGGTGCTTACGTTGTTTGGATCATTGACACTTCATATGTGAGATATAAGGATAAGCATCACTCTGTGAAGCCAAGCAATACAAATGAGTTGTTTTTAGGAAATCTATGTCTTACACACTCCTGCACCATTGGCTTTTACTTCTATTTTCCCCTGTTGGGGAACCAGTATGTGGGGGAAGTGCAGCTTGACGCCTTTATCTAATGTTTTTTGTTTGGCGCTGGTATCTATTCCTCTTTTTCTCATAGTACATTATTTAGCTTGATTAATCCAAGAAGTCAGGGAGCCATGTCCCCTAAAATCCCTGCTCCTGGCTCCTAACTTTTTTTAGCGTATATAACTAGAGCCACTCTCTGGGAATTTATCTTTAATATTCCAATAAATTATATTTCAATGATAGTGGTTTCAGTCCCTGAATGGGATTTTTATCCTGAATGAGAGTTCTATCTATAGCAGGACTTAGCCTAATAAATATTCCTGGAGTGTGTCTCTGATTTTTTTTAAATTGTTTTATTTTATGAATCTTGCAAAACTTGTATATATGTTGTATTAAGCAGTTTTAAGATAGAGTAACCTAAAACCTATGTGCTGCACCATTCAAACAGTAAGTTTCAAATGGTCAACCGATCAGGAAGATGAGGCCAGGTGTATGTTGTGAAGAGTGCTTGACCAGCAGCTCATTAAGGGGAAGATATACTTTTAGATGGCATTCAAGATTCCTTTCCTAAAAACCTGTTAAATTGGGCGTCTTTAGCCCTTGAGACAGTTATGACACGTATGTGCTTCTGGTTTCTCAGGCTTCTGATGGCAGCAGCTCCCGAGATGACCTGTCCTCCCAGATCTCCCGGAGGAACGAACAGATCCGCAGGCTGGAAGCCAAATTGTCAGGTATTTTATCACACAGAGCATGGATTACAGGAATTACAAGCCTGGAAATATCTAGCCACAAATCATTCACTTTCTTAGTATAAAGACATAATAGATGCAGCCTCATATTCGTTATATTAATAACACAGACCAGCATAGCATACAATGGGCACTTTCATTTGCTTTTAGTTGTCACTTAAAGCAAAGCATATAAATGGGTGTTCCTTTTAAAGGAAAGCCATCATTCATGTGCACGTATCCTTAGTAAGTCTGTTGTAGTGTTCTGTTGTACAGCCCTAGAATTACAGCGAAACCTTTGCCTCAACCGAGTACTACCTACACCCATTTATCATTGAGCCTTAAAGGGACCGTATCATCTAACATTGTTTTTACTGTGACTGCAGAGAATTAAAAAAAATTGAAAATTATCTATACCAGTGCCTTAATTAGGAGAAAAATGTGTTTTAAATGTGTCTGTGGAGTCTCCTGTTTATGACATCACCTGTGGCTTGATAGGCAAATTCATTTTTTTAATGCAAATATGTAATTTCATAACCGGCCACAGGTGATGTCATAAAATAAGAGACAATACTTTTAAAATGCATTTTTCTCCTAATTTAGGATTTTGCTTGCAGTTTTGCTAATTCAATCCGTTTTTACTGTGACTGTAAAATAAAAATGTTTAGGTGATACAGTCCCTTTAAGTTTAACAAGTAAGAAGTGGGCTTTACACTGGGACTTTGTAATAAAGTTAGTCTTCTTACATGTCGAAAGTGAATCACCTATTCTAAATGAAAACCTCTATCCCTTTAAAGCTTCATGCAGTCTGCTTCACATGCTTGTTATCCATAATGGGACTTTGAAGTGACCGCTATTATAAACTCTGTATTTATTTTTAAGTTGATCAACTGCAATGGTTAGAAACCCATTTTGTTTCTGTTAAAAGCCAATATCACATTTTGTTTTACAGCATCCCTGTAACCATCACAATTAAAGTTAAACTCGACAAAAAGTAGACATTTTAAATATAAAAATACAAATAAAGTACCGAATCGATGCCTCTTTGCTCTGTATAGGTGGACATGTTGTTTAGAATCTTGGATCATGTGACCCAAGATGCCAACCATCTGATACAGCTATTGAACCAGAGAGGACTTAATAAAGTACTTTATTTGTATTATTTAATTACAGCATTTCTATTTTTGTTGACTGTTTCACTAGGTTAATGTCCATTATTTGTGTATTTTATGAAATTGTGTTTTCTAAATAATGTTTGCAGTGGAAATGTAGAGCATACAAACTTATTGCTATATTTCAATCAAATGCATATTCTAATACACTTTGTATTTTACATATGTCTGTGCTGTCACCCCTTTATAAAATTATGGTATTCTCCTTAACAATGATTATATATACCGTATATATTATGCTCTATATTCACAAGGCAAACGTCATTTAACCGACATGATGGTCCCTTTGATAGCTGGACAAAACACCCAAGACACACTTGCTCCAGTGTATATTATTTACTTATATCCATTTGACACTCACTTTGACAGCGTTTTTACTTCGTGTCCCATATACAGCTGTTTCCTTTGTTTAGTGTCCTTTCCCAGAACCATTAAATTATACAAATAATAAATGCAGAAAGTGCGAAATTCCCTGTCCTTTTCCCACTCATGGTTTTTTTTTGTTTTTGTGTGTGTTTGGTGTGTTGTATTTTTTTTTTTTCCATTTTGTTTTGTGTTTTGGCCACTTGTTGCCTTTCCCACTTTGTCCTCTCCTTGTTCTTCCGCACTGTTCGTCTTCTTCACCTGCAAAGATTACGCAGAACAGGTCCGAAACCTGCAGAGGATGAAAGAAAAGCTTGAGGTTACTTTAGAGAAACACCAGGACTGTACGTATTTATCCAACCCTTTTGTCATGTTCCTAACCTATCCCTGACTAACATCTCGCTCTACTATTTAAAACACGTATGTTCAATTTCTTGTCTTTGTTCCCTGAATGAACAATATTTTTCCTCTGCTGTTCATGTATTATAAGAGTCAAGTCAACCTGAGAAATCAATGGATAATTAACATTGTGTGCAGCACTGGTAGTCAAACTGGTATATAAGGGTCTAATCCAGTGGTTCCCAAACCAGTCCTCACGCCCCTGTGATTAACAATTGGGTTGGGAAGTACACAGAGATACCACCAACAATGCCCATACAGACATCGGACTCACTATTTTTAATGCACAGATTTTATTCACCTCCTGTTAGTAGCCACTGGTGGCGCGGGGGTCATGTGTGTGCGCTTTTCTTTTCATTACAGCTACTAACTATCCCCTGTTACAACTGAGAGGACATGGGCCTCTCTAATCAAAGCAGCACCCGGATCGGTTATCAAATTCATTTTGCAAAAATGGACTTTTCTTATTGGGACACGTCTTAACACCTTTATTGACATTCACGTGTACATATGTGCACTTAGTGGCCACTTTATTGAGTACCAGGGAGGAGATTTGTCCTTACTGTCATCTCATATATGGGGGGACTGCAGGCCACTAGAATAATCCTGCTCATCGAACCGGTTGGAGGTGCTGTGTGCTTTGTGTGGTGGTATATCAGTATCAGTTTGTGGATATACATAGTTCGGTCCAGTGCTTAGGTGGCCCATTTAGTACAAAGGAGCCTAATGTAAGCCAAGAAAACATTTCCCACAACATAAAACCAACACCTCCTACAGCAGGAGGATCACAACTCCCATGAAGATGAGGCAGCCCTCACCAGGGTGCTTACCTCTCTGTTGGCTCCTTTTGTTCCCCCCCCCCCCCCTGTTACTTACCAGCGTTTTGTTTGAATCCAGCCACGGACACAGCGCATTCCCACACGGCTTGATAGCCGCGCGCATGCGCTGTGTACCGCCGCTGTCCGATCAGCTGGTAAGAAGGGGTGTGCGGGGGGCGGGATGTGGGTTGCTTAGCTCGCGCATGCGCGGTGGACATAAAGTTACAGCTGAGTTATCAGCTGTAACTTTATGCGCATGCGCAGTGAGCAATTTCTCCTGCGATTGCGCATGAGAATTTGCTCGAGTAATTCGTCAGAACACCGGCCTGTAATACAAGGCAGGATCAGCCCATCAATTTACATTAATCTCTGATGCTGTTACTGTCCTAGTGCTTCTCATCAAACAAGTTGCTCTTATTGTAGCCTCCATGCGAAAACTGCAGGAACAAAATGAAACTTATCAAGCAAGCCGGGCAAAAATGGCAGATGAGATGGTGTTGGAGCTTGAAAAAAAGGATCAGGTGAGCTGTGGGGGCTGATTCAATCATTTATTGTTGTTTAAGGTTGTGATGGGACAATGTGTTTGACTCTGGGACCTATGAATAGATTCCTCTCTAATCTGTGTGCATTTCTCAAGCTTCTTTTTGTAGATACTTCTTAAATCATTTGTTTTGCCCCCCAGTCAGTCCCCTCTAAACTCCTTTCTCAGTGGTTTGGGAACCCTTATTTCGATCCTTGGCACTCCAGCATGGGGGCTGTGGAGGGCACACATGCAGTAGTCCTTCTTTCCCCATATCATTGTGGCATTAAGAACTATTGTCACTAATGCATTATTTGTTGCTTAAGGGGTTCCATGCCACCCAAGTCTCATGTCTGCCTGCGTGTTTTGAGTCTTAATAGCTTCTAGTCATCAATGAACTGGACATTGGATAGATTCCCTCTATCATCCAGATTTAGGTGTTCTTTCTTTCCCCTGAATGCACACACCAACTGACTCTGGATTACTCCTGAACACCTCACACACATACCCTAATTTGATGAGAGTTGGTTTCCAAGATATCAGTGATATAGTAAGGGAGAAATCATGCACTAGGATACTTCCTTTTTACAATGATGGCTTGTAGGAATTTTCTATAAGGTGCTCCCTTATTGTATATAGTGTATGATGGTAAGAGGCGACACTCTGACTTGATTAAACATGAATACTTTATATTTATGTTCTCCTCTAGGAATGGATTGCAAAGCTGGCTGATCTTGAAGAGGTAAAGACATAGCAATTCTGTTACTAGCTCTTGTGTTAATAAGTACAGAGAATTATATAAAGCGCCATGTTTGTAACTTGTAGATTTCCAGTTGGTGTCAGGCTTTCAACCTGTACATGTTGGCTGCATTTTCACAATACTGTCAGCCACATCAATTAAATATTTAATAATAATAATAATAATAACTCCTGCCACTTACAAAAAAAGGGACTACAGATCCAACTCCTGCTGCTAAATTTTACAGCAGATTGTTAGATGTCTTGTTGATGCAGATGTTGGGGGTTTGCTAAAATCCTCTTTGATCTTTAAAGGAAAAGCGACAACTCTGTGATCAGGTGATTGCCATGAAACAGCAGAGTATATCCTTGTTTCAGAAGAGGGAAGACCTCGATGAGCTGGAAGTATTTCAGCAACAGGAGATGGCGAAAATCAAACACATGGTAAAGAAAACGGTATTCTGTCAATCATACGGAAGTCAGCGTGAGCGCGCTACATATATTTTATTTAAAAAAAAAAAATGTACACACCTAAATACAAAAACTAGCCAGGCGCGGGTGAGGCAGTCCCATGTTCTCCTCTCCTTGTCCAGTGATATTCAAGGGAAGTGTACCCATTAAGAAGTGTTAAGTAGAAGGGAGAGGAAAAACACGCATGCGCTCCAGGCTCCGGTTTAAAAGGGTATCCACAATTTATTTACAGGATCCGATCGAAACAAAATAAAACACAGGAATAGTGACGTGACAGAGAACAAGGGAAAGGGACTCGCCTTACGCGTTCAGTGCAATCAATGATTGCTATCCTTTCACATCTTAGCTGACTCAGTATTGTCCCAAGTTAAGCCTTCAACAAGATGTGTGGGGAAAAAAATACTACTCTTAGGATTTTCCAGCACTGATTTTCATTTTTTCCCCACATTCTGTCCAACTAGCTGTCTTTGGTGAGGGCAGGGAGGAGCCATGCATCTGCGCTCTCATAGAGACTTTGATCACTATTTATTATATCCTGGTGGCTTGCATCCACACCAAGGGAGCTGCGCAGCGGATCTTTGCCAGTGCAAGTATAAATCAATGCTCTGCTTTGGGGTACCACCAACCTTACTGTCAAACACACATGTCCCGGAGACATTGAGAATATCATCCTCAGCCATATTGGCTGTTTGCAGCATGATTGATACCCTCGTGCACCAGTGATTGACCACAGAGAGCTGCTCTGTGAAATTACATTCCTTCAGTCTTTGCTTTTGCAAAACACAAGGGGCACAACAGGAGCACCACTCGAGGCAGTTTTAATCAGCCAGAAGTAGCCATCTTTAAATCTTAAAGGGAAATTAAACGTTTTTTAACCCTTGCTTCCTTAAAGGAAGCAACGGTTAAACAATACATTTGCCGGTAGAATTAAGTAGACCCGACGTGTATCTTAGTAACAGGTTTACTAACTGCTGTGTCTCACATGCGAGGCAGCAGGTCCCGGTTGTCGCTCGCCCCGCTCTGACAGCTGAATGCGAGGGTCTCTCGTTGCTAGCACAGCGAGAGACCCTCGTTTTTGCATGGGATCAGAAGGGGGGACCTAGTTAAGGCAGAGAGAGCCAGACGGTTGCCTGCTTCCTATGGAAGCATGGCAGCTGTCGGTCAGAGGATAAACTGACGTGTATTTTCAAAAATACACACCAGTTCATCCTCATACTAGGGACAATGGACTTTTCACTTGTGCTTCTATATTAGAAGCACAAGTGGGGAAAAAAAAGTTTAGTGTTCCTTTAATAGGATGCTTGACAGGTATTTCCTGCACCTGATGCATTGTAGACAAGCCTTGCATTCCTGGTTTTACTAATGACTAGAGTTGAGCAGACACCTGGATGTTCGGGTTCGGCCGAACTTCGGAAAAAAGTCCGGGTTCAGGGTCGAACTTGACCCCGAACCCCATTGAAGTCAATGGGGACCCCAACTTTTGGCCACTAAAATGCCTCTAAAAAAGTCCTGGAAAGGGCTAGAGGGCTGCAAAATGAAGTACAATGTGGGTAAGAGTGTCCCCATTCATACGAATAGGTCAATTGACCTATTTGTATGAATGGGGACTCTATTTCGGTTTATAGAAAGACAATAGCCTGACAATGTAATGCTATTGGCCTTCTATAAACCGAAATAGAGCCCCCATTCATAAGAATAGGTCAATTGACCTATTCTTTTGAACGGGGACTCTATTTCGGTTTATAGAATAGCAATAGCATTAGATGTAGTCTATAAACCAAAAGACATTCGGTTTATAGACTTTCGTTTTATAGAATACATGTAATGCTATTGCTATTCTATAAAAAGAAAGTCTATAAACCGAAATAGAGTGCCCATTCATAAGAAATTCTTATGAATGGGGACTCTAGTTCGGTTTATAGAAAGCCAATAGCATTACATACAATGTAATCGCCGAACTCCAACACGAACATACAGTGAAATGTCCATGTTTGGGTCCGGGGTCCAAAAACCATAAAGTTTGGTACGAACCCGAACAGTGCGGTTCTGGTTCGCTCAACACTACTAATGACCTTTTGTATGTAATTTACAGCTGCTAAAGAAAGAGGAATCACTGAACAATACCGAAAAAGAATTAGAATCACAAAGGAAAGCGGCCGAGGCATCACAGGCTGAATTGCAGGACAGCAGACACCAGTCCCAGAAGCTAAAAGAAGATTTAGAGCGGCTTCAAGAGGATAACTCCCAGCTCACTCAGCAGAGGTTGGTCGTAATCTGTTGGAAAAGATCTTTTTGCAGTTTTTGTTTTTAAATTTAAGGTTTCTTTAAAAATAAAAAAAACGTTTAGTCCAACCAAGCCTGTGGGCCTGATGATTTAGCCCGAGCTGCAGGCAAACCACACCAAGGAGGATGGAGAGAAATGGCTGCTGTCATACCACCAATTTTTTTATTTTTACGTAAATAAAGTTGTAATACAATTGACATGCTATACAAACAATGCATAAGACAGTGTAAAGGAATAGGCTGAGTACAAAACGTAATCTAGAAATGAAATAGGCTAACAGAAACGATCAGTATGGTGACCCCACAAAGTGGAAGAACAGCGTCTCCTCTCCAGACGGAGGTATATTCACAGTCTCCAATGCCGCACACCAATCTGTCTTGTCCTAGCATAGCAGCTTGTTGACATGCCCACTGGAGGTTTCATTGAGTCTTCCAGAAGAAATAGTATGCCGTTGAAAGCATCCAAAATCCCTTTTAATTAAACAGAAGTGTGTTTTTGTCTTGATTTAAAAGTTGTTGAGGAAGCTTTAGCCTGTCTTAAAAGACCAAAATAAAAACATTCCAAATATATAAATAAAATGTTTTGTAAAAACTGATCTACATATGTGTTGGGTCCCAATCCACGGACTCATGATGATCCTAAAACTACTGGTTCCTTTACATCTGCTGTATGTAGCACTTGTTCAGACATCTTCCTCAGTGCAAATGATGTTACATACATCTTTGGGTTAGTGGCTTTGAAAGCAATATATATATAATGATGCTTTGTAAGCCAAGGAAAGGGATCCATTGCAGTGGAAAACCTCTTGGCTTCCTTTTCTTGGCATTAGAAGTCAACACCCTCATCAGTCAAGTTGATTATCATGCTGCAAATAATAATAGCATCCTCCCTTCACACCTGCAGGGTGGAGCTCATTACGTATCAGGAAGGTGCAGAGAAGAAGATAACAGAAATGGAGAACAGACAGCAGGAATTACAAGACTTCATCCAGACTCTCTCCCTAGATCTGCAAAAGGTCAGTTAATCATTTACCATTGAAAATTACTTGTAGGAGGATTTGCTTTCCCAGCAGAGGCGATTACCAGTCTTAAACAGAAAAAATTCACCTGTAGTCCAATATATAATCCTCAGCCATGATGCAATGTGCTGAGCAGGTACTGCCTGTATTGATATGTGTACAATAAATGCCCCGGGTCATCAGACTGCATGGTGTACACAAATGTACTCTTGCCTTTAAAGTACACAACAAACAATTTGTGAGGGCGCCCTCTTAAAGGGACTCTGTAATCTTACACATTGCTCATACTGCCAGAGCAAACAACAATACTTCTCATGGCAAAAAATGGGGAATATGGTGAGCAGCTTCCTCAACATATCTTGGAAGCGCTCCCTCCTATTAAAGGGACAGGATCACCTGTTTTTACTGGGAATGTTGATTAAAAAAAAAAAATTGAAAATTATCTATACATTGTGTTAATAAGTTTTAAGTGTGTCTGTAGAGTCTCCTACTTATGACATCACCTGTGGTCTAATATGCAGATGGTTTTCTATGACAAATGTGTAATTTGAATACTGGGCCACAGGTGATGTCATAAGCAGGACACTCCACAGACACCTTTAAAACAACATTTTCTCCTTATTTAGGCATTTGCTTGACATTTTGCTAACACAATGTAAAGATTTTTTTTTATTCTCTATTCACTGGATAAGCAATGTTTACATGATACGGACCCTTTTAAGTTTTTTTTGTTGTTGTTTTTTGTATAACCTTTTTCTATGGCAAGGACTTCAAACAAAAGATTCCTAAAAATGATGCCACTTCTAATCTATAAACATTCCAGGCAATGCACATAAAAAGCAAATAAAATATACATTCATCCCAAACAACATTAAAAAGTCAGAAAATCACTGAGGTATTTGAATTGAGGGTTTATGTTTCCTCTCCTTCAGATTAGGTTCTGATCATTCTAGCAAACGAATTTCGCCCTCAAAAAGACTTCCTCAGAGGCATAATGGTTATGGAACTTTTATTTTAAATCCTTGCTTTGGTAAAATATATAAGCACTCTCGCCTATTACGTTTCCAATTGCTTATACTCTGAATGTGGAGAATAAAAAATGTTGAAAAGTGATCTATACATTGTGTTACCAGAATTGCATTGCAAAATGCATAAAATAAGGGGAAAATATATTTTATGTGTGTGAGGTGTCCCCTGCTTATGACATCACCTGTGGCTTGATATACAAATCATTTGTATAGGAAGCCACAGGTGATGTCGTAAGCACAGGTGTGTATAAAGTGTGTATATTGTGCATTGTATTTGCATGCAAATACAATTCACAATGTATAGATCAATTATTTTTTTTTATTCTCTATATTCATAGTATAAGCAATGTCTATGTTGACAGAGTCCCTTTAATTCTCAAAACACGTGTTGTCTCTTTAACTCACCCCTCCAATACGTGGAAAATGGATACGCTGCCTCTGCACCAAAGTGATCCTTTATTCCAATCTCCAACAGAGGTCCTGTCTGTTATAGACTGGAATGAAGAGTAATTTAAAGATATCTATTTTCCTTGAAGGTTTTATTGAGGGTTTAGAGCCATTCCTCTACCTGTTTGAAATCTCACTGAGGGTGGTCTGACTGAGGGTTGTGGGATTTGGACGTGATTTATGGGGGAGTGGGTGGGTATCTTGGCGGAAGTGACTTGCCATTAAATATATAGATTTATTGTTAACTTGGCCCCCTCATGATTTTGTATCGGGGTATTTTAGAACAGAATAATCCAGATCTGCTCACCCACTGCACCCTTTAAAAAAAAAAAAACATTACAACCCAAGGGAATGCTTTAAGAAATACTCTATGCACATATCTTGCACAGAAAGGGTAGCATTTTGAATTCATCAATAATAATGTGGATTTAATTCCCTTAGTAATTTAATATCTGCCCATAGAATATTGTTCATTAACCTCCTTCCCGTATTAATTTTTTTTCTGCTGTGTTTTTTCACATTTTAGTCTCAGTCTGCAGCTTCTGTTTGTGAGAAGAGACTAGGAAAGATACAAGCCAGTTATGATGCTTTAAGACTGGAGCATGAAGAGGTGAAATCTAAAGTATGTTGTTTTATGTACAGTATTTATATGTATTGCTTTAATTTAGGAGTTTGGAATGCCAGGCGGAAAGGGACATAAACAAGCCCAGATCTCTGGATCACAGGTGGCTCAGTCTATTTGATTGATCCACCTGTGTTTAACCCCTTGCCGACAAAGGACGTGTCAGGCACGTCCTGGGAGAAACTCCCTTAATGACAAAGGACGTGCCTGGCACGTCCTGCGGTTAATCAACCGGTTTCAACGATTGCGAAAACCGCTTTAACGGTGCTGGTCTATTGCCTCGATGTCGAGGCAATAGCCAGCACCGAAATTTCTATTCTGGAGCAGCATGCTCCGTCAATATGGTTATGCCCTCTGGAGGTCTGAGCTTCGGAAGTGAAAGTAACTTCACTTCCGTCGCTCTGAATATGCTACTTGACTGCCCCTAGTGGTAGTTAAGTAGCATAGCAATGGAAAAAATGTAAAATAAATATTTAATTAATTAAAAACTGGTTATATAGTTAGATTAGCCTTTAGGGTTAAAATTAAATAATTTTTAGCATAAGGGATAGGGTTAAAATTAAATTAAAATTAAAATATATTAAGGGATAGCATAAGGGTTAGAGTTGGGGTTAAATTTAGTGTTAAGGTTAAATTTTGGGTTCAGGTTGGGGTCAGAAGGTCAATATAGGAAAAAAACAAAAAACACTATTTTTGGTTTTTGCCCCATAACTCACAAAAAAATACCGAAAAATATGCAAACATGCATGTTTCTGAACTCGGGACAACATTTAGAAACTATTTAGACGGGGTCTTTTTTAACGATTGTATTTGTCTAAATTATATTTTAGGTCAAAGTTAGAAAAAGTGTTTTTTTTTTTTAATTTTTCATCATATGTTATGATTTTATTTTTAGTAAATTATAAGATATGATGAGCATAATGGTATCTAATGAAAGCCCTTCTTATGACGATAAAAACAACATATCATTTGTGTGGGTACAGTATCTGAGAAAAAAGAAAATTGCAGCTAAACACAAACACCCCAGAAATGTCAAAACAGCCATTGTCACCAAGGGAAAGTCAAGGTTAAAATGTCTTGTCACTAAGGGGTTAAGTAGGGATGGTCAGAAATACTGTTTGATACCCCAGCTTTCGCATGTGGTGTGTTTGTTCACTTGCGTTGAAAGTAAGCACTGCACAACCTATTCTATGTGACTGTGTGTAAAAAGGCAATGAGATTTTCTCCCTCCCCCATATGTAAGATTAAAACACATCCGACTAGAACATGGTTGAATGCAGAGCTGAATTGTTGCTAATGTAGTCAATGTGCACCAGATTTCGGTGGAGGCCGCAGAAAAAGATGCTGTGATCACCTGTCTCGCAGGAAAGGGTAGCATTTTGAATTCATCAATAATAATGTGGCGTTAATTCCCTTAGTAATTTAATATCTGCCTGTAGAATATTGTTCATTAACCTCCTTCCCGTATTCATTTTTTTCCCTGTGTTTTTTCACATTTTAGTCTCAGTCTGCAGCTTCTGTTTGTGAGAAGAGACTAGGAGAGATACAATCCAGTTATGATGCTTTAAGACTGGAGCATGAAGAGGTGAAATCTAAAGTATGTCGTTTTATGTACCGTATTTCTATGTATTGCTTTAATTTAGGAGTTTGGAATGCCAGGCGGAAAGGGACATAAACAAGCCCGGATCTCTGGATCACAGGTGGCTCAATCTGTTTGATTGATCCACCTGTGTTTAAGTTGGGATGTTCAGAAATACTGTTTGATAGCCCAGCTTTCGCATGTGGTGTGTTTGTTCACTTGCGTTGAAAGTAAGCACTGCACAACCTATTGTATGTGACTGTGTGTAAAAAGGCAATGAGAGTTTCTCCCTCCCCCATATGTAAGATTACAACACATCTGACTACAACATGCTTGAATGCAGAGCTGAATTGTTGCCAATGTAGTCAATGTGCACCAGATTTCGGTGGAGGCCGCAGAAAAAGATGCCGTGATCACCCGTCTGCAGGAAAGGGTAGCATTTTGAATTCATCAATAATAATGTGGCGTTAATTCCCTTAGTAATTTAATATCTGCCCGTAGAATATTGTTCATTAACCTCCTTCCCGTATTCATTTGTTTTCCCTGTGTTTTTTCACATTTTAGTCTCAGTCTGCAGCTTCTGTTTGTGAGAAGAGACTAGGAGAGATACAATACAGTTATGATGCTTTAAGACTGGAGCATGAAGAGGTGAAATCTAAAGTTTGTTGTTTTATGTACAGTATTTATATGTATTGCTTTAATTTAGGAGTTTGGAATGCCAGGCGGAAAGGGACATAAACAAGCCCGGATCACAGGTGGCTGAATCTATTTGATTGATCCACCTGTGTTTAACCCCTTGCCGACAAAGGACGTGTCAGGCAGGTCCTGGGAGAAACTCCCTTAATGACAAAGGACGTGTCAGGCAGGTCCTGGGAGAAACTCCCTTAACGACAAAGGCCGTGCCTGGCACGTCCTGCGGTGAATCAAGCGGTTTTCGCGATCAGCGATTGCGAAAACCGCTTTAACGGTGCTGGTCTATTGCCTCGATGTCCAGGCAATAGCCAGCACCAAAATTTATATTCTGGGGCCCCCACGGAGCAATCATGGGAGCCATATTAACGGAGAAGCATGCTCCGTCAACATGGCTATGCCCTCTGGAGGTTTGAGCTTCGGAAGTGAAAGTAACTTCACTTCCGTCGCTCTGAATATTCTACTTGACTGCCCCTAGTGGTAGTCAAGTAGCATAGCAATGGAATTTTTTTAAAATAAATATTTAATTAATTAAAAACTGGTTATATAGTTAGATTAGCCTTTAGAGTTAAAATTAAATAATTTTTAGCATAAGGGATAGGGTTAAAATTAAATTAAAATATATTAAGGGATAGCATAAGGGTTAGAGTTGGGGTTAAATTTAGTGTTAAGGTTACATTTTGGGTTGGGGTCAAAAGGTCAATATAGGAAAAAAACAAAAAACACTATTTTTGGTTTTTGCCCCATAACTCGCAAAAAAATACCGAAAAATATGGTAACATGCATGTTTCTGAACTCGGGACAACATTTAGAAACTATTTAGACAGGGTCTTTTTTTAATGATTGTATTTGTCTAAATTACAATTTAGGTCAAAGTTAGAAAAAGTGTTTTTTTTTTAAATCTTTCATCATATTTTATGATTTTTTTTGTAGTAAATTATAAGATATGATGAACATAATGGTATCTAATGAAAGCCCTTCTTATGACGATAAAAACAACATATAATTTGTGTGGGTACAGTATCTGAGAAAAAAAGAAAATTGCAGCTAAACACAAACACCCCAGAAATGTCAAAACAGCCGACTAGAACATGCTTGAATGCAGAGCTGAATTGTTGCCAATGTAGTCAATGTGCACCAGATGTCGGTGGAGGCCGCAGAAAAAGATGCTGTGATCACCCGTCTGCAGGAAAGGGTAGCATTTTGAATTCATCAATAATAATGTGGCGTTAATTCCCTTAGTAATTTAATATCTGCCTGTAGAATATTGTTCATTAACCTCCTTCCCGTATTCATTTGTTTTCCCTGTGTTTTTTCACATTTTAGTCTCAGTCTGCAGCTTCTGTTTGTGAGAAGAGACTAGGAGAGATACAATCCAGTTATGATGCTTTAAGACTGGAGCATGAAGAGGTGAAATCTAAAGTATGTCGTTTTATGTACCGTATTTCTATGTATTGCTTTAATTTAGGAGTTTGGAATGCCAGGCGGAAAGGGACATAAACAAGCCCGGATCTCTGAATCACACGTGGCTCAATCTGTTTGATTGATCCACCTGTGTTTAAGTTGGGATGTTAAGAAATACTGTTTGATAGCCCAGCTTTCGCATGTGGTGTGTTTGTTCACTTGCGTTGAAAGTAAGCACTGCACAACCTATTGTATGTGACTGTGTGTAAAAAGGCAATGAGAGTTTCTCCCTCCCCCATATGTAAGATTACAACACATCTGACTACAACATGCTTGAATGCAGAGCTGAATAGTTGCTAATGTAGTCAATGTGCACCAGATTTCGGTGGAGGCCGCAGAAAAAGATGCCGTGATCACCCGTCTGCAGGAGAAGGTCTGTTCACTGGAGAGAACACTTGAAGGCTCCTTCTCTGGAGAGGAAGGACTGCAAGAGCTGCTTAAAGAGGTAACATGCTCTATACAACATGACTTCTCACTGTCGTCACTATTCTTGTTGGTAGTCGCCCATTGTTTTGATAGAAAAAAATGAGGAATAGAAAGGGCTGGCACTCCAGATTCCGTAGGGAAAAGTTGAATATTTAATGTCAGTGATTCAAATCATACATGAATATGCACAGCAACAAGGAGTCAATGCACTTGACGTAGGTGAAATGATTTTGATTTAAATTAGAACTCCTCTACTGTGCTTGAAGTGGAAATTCAATGCTAACATATGACACAAACCGCTTAAGATGGGAATTTAAATGGCATGAATAAAGGAAATTAGCAAAACCTCAGCAGTGTATGGATTCAATTATGGCCTGTTAGGATTGGTCCTTTTTCTGTGTGCATTTTTTGCCTGTTGAATAAACAACTGTATTTATATACGTAGATGAGCTATACAGAGCAAAGTGGGCTCAATAAGGTACTGTATTTGTATTTTTTGATTAAAGTATGTGTATTTAACCTGTCTACACTAAATTACATTACATTACCATTTATTTATACAGCGGCAACAATTCTCATAGCGCTTGGAACAGGGCATAGAAGGGAACCACATACTAAGTTAGACAAACTAGAATAGACTGGTACATGAGATAGAGAACCCTGCTCGTAAGCTTACACTCTTGAGGGAATGGGGTCCATGAGACAATTAAGGGATTGAAGAGGTCAGAGGGATTGAAGTTGTAGTAACAGTAGAGTGGATGGGAAGCACTAGGTGGGATAAGTCAAAGAGGGAGTGTGCGTTCCAGCTAGGCGACTAAATGCCGTCTTTTAATTAAATGTAACTTTATTTTTTGCTGATAGTTGTCCTTTAAATGTGCAAACTGTGTATGAATATGGTGGTCATTGGTTGGCTATAGATTTTATGGTTATTGTTGAGAAGCTTTCGATGTCTGGGGGTTTGCATGTTACTGTAATTTAAGAGTAAGAATATTGAGTGATCTGACACATTTTACAAACAAATACACTAACCTTCTTTGATTTTTATTAGAGGCACTGTACTTGCCTGTACTTGTCTGTCAAACAGCAATACAATTAAAGATACAAAACAGAATCCATGATTAAAGGATCTCTTTTTTACTTTATGCAGAAAGATACTTTGCAGATGAGATTGGATGAGTCCAAGAAAGAGTTGGATGAGTCCAAGAAAGAGTTGGATGAGTCCAAGAAAGAGTTGGATGAGTCCAAGAAAGAGTTGGATGAGTCCAAGAAAGAGTTGGATGAGTCCAAGAAAGAGTTGGATGAGTCCAAGAAAGAGTTGAATGAGTCAAAGAAAGAGTTTCTAGAAGCCAGGACCTTTTACACAGACTCTACTAGCCAACTTGAAAGTCAGGTGAGTGTGTGTACTCTGGTATGATAGGTGGAATATATTTTCCACAGTCTCATTTTAAACCCTTCGTGACAAAGGACATGTCAGGCATGTCCATCCGGCATGCTCCTGCAATATGGCTGTGCCCTCTTCTGGGTAGAGCTTTGGAAGTGAAAAAAAAAAACTTCCAACTCTCTGAATCTGTTACTTGACTGCCCCTAGCAACATTGCAATGAAAAAAAAATACTTAATTAGCTTAAATCTAGGGTTAGGGTTACAATTAAATTAGGGTTAGCATAAGGGATAGGGTTAAAATTAAATTAAAATATATTGAGCGTTAGGGTTGGGGTTAAATTTAGGGTTCGGGTTGGGGTCAAAAGGTATAAACTCGCAAAAAATGCAAAAAAACATGAAAACAGGCATAATTCTGAACTCGGTACAACATTTAGAAACTATTTAGAATGGGTCTTTTTTAATGATTGCGTTTGTGTAAATAATTTTTTAGGTCAAAGTTAGAAATAGTGTTTTTTTTTTAAAAAAAATTTTCATCATATATTATGATTTTATTTTGTAGCAAATTATAAGATATGATGATCATAATGGTATTTAATGAAAGCCCTTCTTATGATGATAAAAACAGCATATAGTTTGTGTGGGTACAGTATGTGAGAAAGAAGAAAATTACAGCTAAACACAAACACCCCAGAAATGTAGAAACAGCCCTTGTCACCAAGGGAAAGTCAAGGTCAAAATATCTTGTTCCTAAGGGGTTAAGTCACATGGAAAAGTGTCTGTTAATTACCACTAACTTCAAAAGACTCCTGAAGACTACAAATGATTTTTACACAAATCACTTTAATTGACCCTTGGACATTTAGTGAAGCAAAGAATAAACATGTTTTGTGCAAAATGGCTCCCGTTATGCTCCTCTGGAGTGTGTCATAATAGAAGAGTCTTCGGTCCAATCTCTGATACTTTAATGGACAATGTAGGCAAGATGCACTTCAGTGCAAATCTCTCTCTTCCTAAGTACAAGCTCACATAACTCTCAGAGCAGTAGTATTGGAACTGTGACCCTCTCGCTATAGGGCACCTAGACCTTGGTGCCATTGTATGTGCCTCTAATACCTAGGTCACCGCTTCAGGATAGAAAAAGTAACTAATACATGTCATGGAATGTGCTACACTGTTTAGGGAAATTATAGCTCGTGCAGCACAAGGATGATTAGATAACGTATGTTTTAACATTTTTTATAACTGGTAAAATATCTACGAAAGTAAAAGGAGGCAGGTCTTCCAATTTGCGCGTAAAAAAGAAATACCGGTACTTTTTTTTTTTTTTTTTACCATTTTCATAATTTTTTAAACATTTTTTACTAAACCTAAAAAAGAATAATGTACGGTGGTTTTACTTCTGCATAAAGAGTGTCACTATTTCACAAACTGGCTGCACCCAGTCACACTTCTTTAGTAAAATATTTTATTAAATAAACTTGCATAACAAAAACAAAAACAGAATACATATCTGAGATCAATAATGCCAAAAAAAAAATATTAAAACCTTTTTTCATTTTTTGGTGGGAGTGGCCCTTTAATCATGGTGGTATGTGAAAATAAATGATAGACTTTAGAGCACTGAAAGTAGGTAGAACATTTTCTTTTTCTTATCAGCACATTTTCTGGTCAAGCTGCATCAAAATGGCTGACAACACTAAGATACAGATCTCATTTCACATGTGTCACGCTTATTGTCTGCTTTCACCAAAACAGGCTTGGTGCAATGAAAGACAGAATGGGCATCACTTTTTTACATATACATCGAAACGTCTCTTTAATGTGCTTATTCATATAAATGCCTTTTATATAAAACCATGGTCATGAAACGCTCACAGTCTAGGCACAGGAGATGCCCACCTGAGTGTCCTCCAAAGATCAGTTCCTTAAAGGCACTGGATCACCTAAACATTGCTTATACTGTTAATGTACAGACTACAAAATGACTGAAAATTATCTATGTATTGTGTCTGCAGAATTGCAAGCAAATGCTTAAATTAGGAGAAAAATGTGTTTTTTAAATGTGTCTGTACTCCTGCTTATGACATCACCTGTGGCTTTAAATGCTAATTACATATTGCCCATTGAAAAGCAGTTTATTTGCATATTAAGCCACTGGTGATGTCATAAGCAGGGGACACCACAGACACCTCTAAAACACATTGTTTTCCTAATTTAGGCATTTGCTTGCAATTCTCCAGAGTGGAGGCAGTCTGTAGCTCGTGCAGCACAAGGACGATTAGATAAAGTATGTTTTAAAAAAATTGAATAACTGGTAAAATATTTATGAAAGTAAAAGGAGGCAGGTCTTCCAATTTGAGCGCAAAAAAAAAATAAAAAAACTTTTTTTTTTTTTTTTTACCATTTTCTTTATTTTTTAAACATTTTTTACTAAGCCTAAAAAAGAATAATGTACGGTGGTTTTACTTCTGCATAAACAAATAACATTTGCTTTAAGTTAAACATTTCTTTTAAATGTGAATATCTTTTGTGTGGTTATATTTCTTTAAAGGTAACACAACTGAGCGGTCTGTTAGAAGAGAAGCAAGATTTCCTTCGGCAGAAAGATGAAGAATTTGCCCATTTTAAGGAAGCAAGCGCCTCACAGGTGAAGGTTTTTCTTTATTGTTGAAAGTGATGTAGAAACTACAAGGTTATGAACCCTTAAAGGAGAAAAATGTGTTTTTTAAATGTGTTTGTGGAGTCTCCTGCTTATGACATCACCTGTGGCTTTAAATGCTAATTACATATTGCCCATTGAAAAGCAGTTTATTTGCATATTAAGCCACTGGTGATGTCATAAGCAGGGGACACCACAGACACCTCTAAAACACATTGTTTTCCTAATTTAGGCATTTGCTTGCAATTCTCCAGAGTGGAGGCAGTCTGTAGCTCGTGCAGCACAAGGACGATTAGATAAAGTATGTTTTAAAAAAATTGAATAACTGGTAAAATATTTATGAAAGTAAAAGGAGGCAGGTCTTCCAATTTGAGCGCAAAAAAAAAATAAAAAAACTTTTTTTTTTTTTTTTTACCATTTTCTTTATTTTTTAAACATTTTTTACTAAGCCTAAAAAAGAATAATGTACGGTGGTTTTACTTCTGCATAAACAAATAACATTTGCTTTAAGTTAAACATTTCTTTTAAATGTGAATATCTTTTGTGTGGTTATATTTCTTTAAAGGTAACACAACTGAGCGGTCTGTTAGAAGAGAAGCAAGATTTCCTTCGGCAGAAAGATGAAGAATTTGCCCATTTTAAGGAAGCAAGCGCCTCACAGGTGAAGGTTTTTCTTTATTGTTGAAAGTGATGTAGAAACTACAAGGTTATGAACCCTTAAAGGAGAAAAATGTGTTTTTTAAATGTGTTTGTGGAGTCTCCTGCTTATGACATCACCTGTGGCTTTAAATGCTAATTACATATTGCCCATTGAAAAGCAGTTTATTTGCATATTAAGCCACTGGTGATGTCATAAGCAGGGGACACCACAGACACCTCTAAAACACATTGTTTTCCTAATTTAGGCATTTGCTTGCAATTCTCCGGAGTGGAGGCAGTCTGTATGCATGGTGTTCACGCCTATTTAATCTGCCTCTACGAAAAAATAGTTTCTGCCCTATTGGTGCTGTTCTCAAGCATTGTGTCTTGATGATTGGCTTCCATGTTGCCTATGACTGCTGCTGGTATTTAAACAGCATCAATTCATTATTAATTTCCTCCCTGCCAAAGCCATCGGGTAAAATGCACATATGGCATCTCGGCTCAACTGCTGGGTTTTCCCGCTGCTAATTCTATGCTCAGTTGGATTGATTAGGGCTCGCCTCTCTTTTAGAGGTTTTCCCTGCTGCCGGTCGTGAACGGCCTTAATTAGCCTGGCGCACGTCTGCAACCTCGGTCAAAATCTTGAACAGTGGTTTTACTATGTTATTTATCATGTTCATTACCCTCTTGGGACTGTTCGTGGTAGGATATATCCCCCCTCCTTATGTCATGTGTATTGTTATATGTTTTATGTACGTCTTTGTATATTTGTGCACATTTTAAAGTATATTATCTGCATGTACTTTAATAATAATACTTTATAATAAAAAAATTTGCAAAAAACCCCCCAAAAAAAGTGGTTTTACTAATTTCAGCATTGGATTCAGCTGCGTTTTCTTTAGTTTCTATGTTTTTAATACACTGATTGATACATAATAACTATTTACTTAAATTGTCTTTGACAAATTATACTGTATCCCTGCTGTTGTTTCTTTTATGAATTTGTTTGGTGACTAGTCTGTATATAATTATTTACACAATTATTGTTTTATTTTCTTTTCTTTTTTTATATTCTATCTTTTAGATAAAAGTTATGTTTTGATATATACATACGATTCTCTCTTCATTGTAGTACTTTGGAGTTATCCCCAATGTTTTTCATGTAGCTTCAGCATTCTTTAACATTAACGCATGGTAATATATGTGTAACCGGTTTCAAATCACTTCTTTTGTTTCCACACAGCTCGCAGACCTGGAGCAAAGTTTACAGTCCGTCAGTGAGAAACTGCAAAGACAAGAGAAGGAGCTTAAAGAGAGAGAAGCACATATCAAATCACTGGTGGGAACTGTGCATTCATTTCTACCTAGTTACATATATATATATATATATATATATAGATAGATAGATATAGATATAGATAGATATATAATTTTATTTTTTTTAAGGCCTGGGCATAGAAGCAACAAAGAAAGCTTCTTAGGTTTTTTTTTTTTTTTGTTGATTTCAGATATGTGTTTTGTTTTTGAGAGTTTATTTTATGAAATATTTTACTAAACAAGTGTGACTGGGCTCTGGGATCTTACACTGGGGCTGGGGACACAGGATGCAGTCTGGAAGTCATAATTATAACCATAGACTTGCATTGTATGGGAGGGTAATGTAACTATTACATCACAAGGGGGAGTAGTTATGATCATGTTTGATCAGATCAATCTCCTCTATTTGTGTTGGAAGGCAGGTAAAAAAAATTTGAACACAGCCGCCTAGTCCTGCCCATATGATACACAGGAGCCAGTAAGAGAGCAGGGGTGTATCTTATTACATCATCATGCAGGCTTTGACCACGGTTGTAAAATGAAACTTGCTGAAAGATTTTGGAGAATGTTTCATCATGGGTACAATTCTCAAAATGGATGCTGGAGATAAACACCTATTTTTATTTTTACTTTTATATGCAATTAATTAAAACATAGAAGGAAAAAAACAGTGACATATGTGTTATATATGTGGTTGTTTAAAATGCAAAGGTAATCTAATTACATCTTAGTGTCCCTTTAAGCTTTCTCATTTTTATTTGTTTAAAGGATAAGTACACTTTTTATCCCTTGCTTCATTCAGGGTTTAACAGGGTTAAATAACATGTCCTGCTTCTCCTGTGTAACCCTGATTTGTATCTTAATAGATATATGCAGGTTTATTCTTGGCAGTGTGTCACAGCTGAGACACCGCCAGTCTGGAGGCCAGTCTTGCTGACAGTATGTGCACACGCATAGCCATTCCGAGTTCAGGCTCGCCCCACTCGTCTGATCAGGGTGTGCTAATGCAGAGAGAAACCCTTTGTTTCATTTACATCTTGTATATTTAAGATCGGAGGTGATCAGACAGTGTATCAGTGATGTCTTCATGAGGAGGCATCAAGCAACACCGAAAAACCACCTCTGGCGCATATATAAGCGACCATATGAACCATGCCAGAAAGGCAGCTGCCACTTTAATATGATGCTGCCTTGGTGAAGGGGTGAATCCCTGTTTCTGTCACTGCTAGAATACAGTAGTCTGAAATATTACTACAACAAAAACAAGCAATAGCTACGGTTAAGTTCTAGGGTTAGAGTTAAGTTGATCATTGGGGTTGGGGAGAAAGTCACTGTAGGGGACAATTGTTACGGAAAAATATGCTCTGCTGTATTGCAATTGTTAGTATGCAAAAAAACAACTGAAAAACATGTAAATATGGCATATGTCCAAACTCAGGTCAAGATTTAAAAAACGACCATTACCATTTGTAATTGTGTCAAAGATTGTTTTAGGTCAAAGGTAGAAAAATCGTATTTTTCATCATATTTTATATTAATTACATCAATTTTGTATTAAAACAATTGCAGCTTAACACATGCCGCAGAATTGTAAAAACAGCTCATATCACTATGTGATTGAGCAATATATTATTATAATTATTGTTTTGTGAAGGTGGGACACCATCTAAAATAAATGGTAACTGAAGACACGATTTTTTTTAAGCCTTTTCAAATAATCGTTTCATTGTCTGAGAAATGGAAGAGGCTATTGGATTAGTGATTATGTTTGTTTGATGGCATGCTTAGTCTGTCTCTCTTTACTGGAACCCCTTATAGCAGTCTGACATGGAGGCCGAGAGTACCAGCCTGACACAGCAACTGACTAGTGTGAAACAGCAGTTTGCAGAGAAGGTTAAGGAACTTGAGGCCCAAATTGTGTCTCTAGAAGAGGCTCAAGACTTGGACAGAGCAGCAGCCCAGCACAAAATAGTAAGTTACGTTCAAAGGAGGTTCTGCCATCATTCAATATAACCCAGTTACATGTACCAATTTCAGACTTTTGACACGTTATCTCCTGTCTTGTCACATACTAAGGACATTGGATTCCAGCATGCCAAGTATCACTTTTTTTGTTATAATTGATAAGAAATTGTATTATTACATTTGTATCTTGTTTTATTCTATTTAAATTGCAATTTATGTTTATTGTATGTGTTATGTTTACTATACGGCTATAGCTATATAGGTCTAAATGTTATATATATATATATATATATATAATTGATATTTCATTTTAATGATCTCTGTCACTTAAAATAAGCCTCTTTTTTACCATTTTTCTTTTCACCCCACATTCCCCGTTTCCCCCAGGCACTCACACCTCTTTCTATAACTCTATAACAGACATTTTGTTTAGTTTTTTTTCTGTACCAACAATCCGTGCATAGTGATGTCACACTGTCTGCTTCTTATCTAGAGCATTCTGGAAGTGGAAAATCAGACTCTAGCGGAACAAAACAAGGAACTGGAAACTGCACTGAAGAATCAAGAGATTGAACAGGAGAAAATGAACGTAAGTGCTCAAAAAAGGATATACTAACTGTTATTAATATCAATATGCAAAGTATTTAACAAGGAAATGTACAATGACATGATCTCAATTTAAAATATGTCTTGTAGATGTTTCTATTGCCCAAACTTATTATGTCTATTTCCCTTTGTAATGATATTCATTTTATCAACCTCTTACGGATGAGTTGACCCTGCGGGGGGACACATCTGCAACCCTGCAGAGAGTTTCTTCAGTTCATTTATTGGACCCCATCACTACATTACCATAGTGTCCCGATTTATAGGCAGCACTTTTTCTTTCAAATTTGTAGTTCTTAAATTCGGGGTTGCAGCCTATAATCGTGGTTTAAGGATTCAGGAAGACGAGTGGAGAGAAGTAATATGAGCACTCCGAACTTTGGCAGAAGTACAGTACATATTCTAATGCAGTCCCCAGGAACAAAAGTACAGCTCTTTTGTTCCAGGTGGACCAAATTAGAAGATGGACAAGATTATAAAGTAGCAGCAGTAGCAAACTTCTCATATAAAAGTCCAAAGCTTTATGTATCCAAATAAAAAGCGGCATACCAAGGATAAACGTTTCGCCCGTGAGGCTTAATCATAGACTAATAACATAGCATAAGAGCGTGCTTTAAAAACACTGGAAGGACCGTCCATGTAATGCTCCCATTGGCTGGTCGCACAAACAATAATTAAGCTACATATATTGCGAGGCAGCAAGAAAATGAAGGTATGTACATTAAAGTTATATATAGTGGCAAAGGATACATAAATGCATATCCCAATAAAACAAAAACATGGATGTTATATTGATCCCATAACAACTAACATTAAGAAATAGCAATATATAACTTTAATGCGGATACCTAATGCTTTTCATGTAGCTTAATTATTGTTTGTTTTTAACATCACCTGTATGAATGGAACGACCAGCCAATGGGAGCATTACATGGGCGGTCCTTCCAGTGTTTTTAAAGCACGCTCTTACGCTATGTTATTAATCTATGATTAAGCCTCACGGGCGAAACACATGAGACTGCTTTATCCTTTGTATGCCGCTATTTATTTGGATACATTAAACTTTGGACTTTTATACGAGAAGTTTGCTGCTGCTACTTTTATTATCCTTCCGGGAAGAGGGGCAACTTTGCTCAATTCATCTTTTGTTTATATCCGTGACGGCATGGAACTCCGTATGTGATTTGTACTCCTCCCCTATGTTGTCAGGCTGCTTTAGATTTGTGGTTCAGTGTCCTGCTGCTCCCTTTTCGATGGCTGTGTTTTGTTTATTTATCCCCATTTGCCATCCTGATTTGTCCAAATTAATAGGTTGCACTTTTCCCCCCTAACTTAAATCATTAAATTAGGGCTGCAGCCTATAGTCGGGACAATTTGTGTTCATTTCCGTTTTTATTTCATGGTTTTAAAGTAGACGTGCGTAGTTATTATCTTTTTAACTTGGCGTTTGAAGTCCAGTATTCATTCATTGTATAATATTTACCTAAATATAACGTATTTAATATAAGAGGAGTTTTTTTTCAGTACAAATACTCTGAAAAAGACCCCTCATCTTATAATCAGAGCTCAAATGAGGTCTGACCGTAAGACTAGGATCAAAGTATTCCGCAGAGATACAGAGGACCTGAATTATCCTTTGCAGGCAGCTGTACGGTGTCTGTGACTAGCCCCAAAGCAGCACAACACTTCCACCAGGTCATGTGATACGGAACGCCAGGGTCACGTGACCTCCCAGCATTCTGCCTCAAAAAGCTGTCAGCAGAAGTCATCCTCCAGCTGCCCCACTAAGCCTTGCTATGGGTGTTCGTCTAGGGTTATTTACTTTTTTCTTTTAACTGTGTTGCAGGCAGAACTCGGCAGCAGGGAAACTGTGTGCGTAGAGATCGCTAAAGCCCTGGAAGAAACAAGAAAGCAGAAAGAAGAACTTCAGCAACAGGTGACAATCCAGGTCCTATTATCACAGTTAACATAGTCAGTGGTTAATCTTTAAATAAAGATATTTACATGGTAAAAAAGGAGCACACTGAGAGGTCTGTACATGTTGTGCAGCCAGTTCTCCATTTGGGAGCTTGGCATAGCAGTGCCAGGTAAATCTGTGATGCTACAGTCACAGGAGACCAAGGGGGTCATTCAAAATGTGAGATTTGTAAGGGTGTGTCTAGCCATTCATATTCCCCAGAACTCTATGACGTAACAAAGAAAATGATCGTTCTTTGTCAAAGGCAAGTGTAGGGAGAACCTTTGGAGTGTTCCTGCTGGTTGCTTCACAGTTGACTTTTATAAATGTAATATAGGAACACTCGGGTCCTGCTTGGCAGGTGTTACAGTAAGATGAGTTTGGACACAGTTGAAACATATGGCTCTTAGATTCTCAGTATAGTGGCCAATATTCAAAACGTTGTTTGCTATCTGAAGATGGGGAAGGCACAGATTGAACAAAGCTGGGTATTTTATTAACTGGGAGCTGCACAGAGTGGGAGAAACTTGTAAGGTTTGTGTATGAGCTGTGATACCATAATACATTGGGGAGCACCTGAGGAGGAATATTTCTGGGCCTTCCATCCAGATTCCCTCCCTACCCTCAGTTTTGGTGGTCCTAGCATTTTTCGGAAATGAAGTCAACATCAGCTGTTAAAGCACTGTGTTGCCTCAGGCAAAGCGGGGACCTAAGTAGTTTCTTAATTTGCTTATATAACTGCTTCACCAGTGCAGGTAGTTATATGGACCTAACTTATACTTGAATGGCACTGCTGCCTCCTCCGAGAGAAGGCTCTCATCTCTGTCTATTCCAGCACACTAAATTAACTTATCACTGCCACTACAAATGATTTCAGCCTTTAGAAAAAGGCCTGAATTCTGTCTTCTACATCGCATTAATATGTCATCCCTTTCTGTCTGTCCTCAAGTGATCTAAAACAGATCTCAAATTAACCAGGTAAAGTATTATGAAAAGGATCTCTCGCTAAATGCCAGGCCTTCCGGTCGAGCCCAAAATACAGAACTGATATAAACTAGATCTAAAGGTCCATATGAATCATCTCTGTACACCATGGAAGTGGACCCTTTCTGTTGAATCTTTAGCATACTCTGTAGTTGATATTCCAAAGATTAATTAAAAAAGGATTTCTTGTACAAGGTCCCAAAGTAATTCTTTATCTCCTGGATCTGTTTTAAAGGTTTCAAGTCTTACAGATGTAATTGAGGAGAACACACGTGTTCTTGCACAAACGAATGAAGATCTGGAGCAAAAAAATAAGGAGTCTGAGAAGCTGAAAGAAGGTGAGTATTTTAATGTTTCTGATTTTGCAAAAAATCATATATACCTTTTTTTTTTCTACTATAGCATCCCATTATATCAGTACTTGAGATCAGATTAATGCTAAGAAAATATTATATGCTGCTTACAGGGATGGCTAAAACTATCTCACACTACCATAGCTTTCCTGGGAAGCTGCTGTAGCACATCTAGATAATGTAAGAAAAGAACTGGCTTCGACACTGCAGCTAATGTGCTTCCTGCTAGTTCTATTTGAAGGCCTACTTCCCTTCCAGCTGTCTGCTAGGATGCTGTCTGCCAAGATTCAAAGTCCTTTGCTTTTTCCCTAGATTATGACGCCATTCTTTCACAAGTGCACCAACTGCAATCTGATCTAGAAAACTACAAAACCAAAGTAACCCTGAGTGAGGAATCGGCTGAAAAGCAGGCTAGTGCTGCCAGGATACAGCTAGAGGAACAGAAAGAAGCTCTGCTAGCAAGTGAATCACAGGTATGGCTCCTCTAAGCCAACGTACAAATATTTGTCATGTTATATATATATATATATGTATGTATGTATATGTATGTATGTATGGTTTGGTTTGTTTTTATCTGCCTTGTCAATTCACCATAGTTTAGTGGTTAGTTAATAGAGCTCAGTGCAGTAGGCCAATTAAAAAAATCATGGGAAATGATTAAAAGCCCCAAAACAATGAATATTATATTTTGTGGTTTCTGCCTACATCGCGTTTTTTTTATTAGATGATACCTTTTCTCCTTGGGTCGTTGACTGTTCATTAACACAACACACAGAGCCCACTAGTGATGTATATTATACAGGGCTTGATGATGTTGGTCTGTGGGGCTTAGGCAGGATTTGTTCCTATACCTGGCCCCCCCCTGGCAGCAAGAAGGCAGCATGGTGTCTGTACGCTGCACATACATCCTCACATGCCGTCTCGTGCTCCCCGCGCTTGTCTGATGTCAGAGCTTTAGTCTTCAGACCTCGGGGGGAGCATGATAGGCAGCATGGTAGGATGTCTGTGCATCTGGGCACCATGCTGCCCACTACTAGGCACCAGGGACTTGTGGGTGCTGTCTTGGATAAGTGCTTGGTCTGCAATGTGGGTGATGGCGCATGTGCTGGGGTAACTTCTCGGTCTGCAATGCGGGTAATGGGACATGTGCTGGGGTAAGTCTTGGGTCTGCAGTGTCTGTGACGGGGCGTTTCCTGGTTGTGCCGTGTTGTTAAAGGGGCATGTCCTGACTCTGCAGTGTGGGTGATGGGGCGTGTCCTGTGATTCTGGGGCAAGTCCTGGGTGTGCAGTGTAGGTGATGGGGCAGAGTCCTGGATGTGCAGACTGAAAGTATTCAACTGAAATGGAATCGGTCTCAATATGTGCCATGGGAGATGGCTGCAACGTCCTGCGTTAAAATGAGCGGTAACTGCTCTGATGGTGCTGCTCTATTGCCTCGATGTCGAGGCAATAACCAGCACCGAAATTTGGTCTCTGGGGCACCCACAATCGCCCCACGGAGAGAACATGGGCACCATATTGACGGAGCAGAATGCTCCGGCAATATGGCTGTGCCCTCTTGTGGTCAGAGCTTCGGAAGTAAAGAAAAAAAATGCACTTCCGTCGCTCTAAATATGTTGCTGACTGCCCCTAGAGGCAGTCAGCAACATTGCAATGGAAAAAAAAAAGATTTAATTATCTTAAAACTAGGATTAGGGTTAGATTAGCTGTTAGGGTTCAAATTAAATTAGGGTTAGCATAAGGGATAGGGTTAAAATGTAATAAAAATATATTAAGGAATGGCATAAGGTTAGGATTGGGGTTAAATTTAGGGTTCGGGTGGGGTCAAAAGGTCAATATAGGAAAAAAAACACTATTTTTGGTTTTTGCCCCATATCTCGCAATGCAGAAAAACATGGAAACATACATATTTCTCGGGACAACATTTAGAAACATTTAGATGGGGTCTTTTTAATGATTGCATTTGTGTAAAATATATTTTAGGTCAAAATTAGAAAAAGTGTTGTTTTTTTTAAAATGTTTTCATCATTTTATGATTTTTTTTTGTAGTAAATTATAAGAAATGATGAACATAATGGTATCTAATCAAATTCCTTCTTATGACGATAAAATCAATATACAATTTGTGTGGGTACAGTATGTGAGAAAGAAGACTTACAGCTAAACACAAACACCCCAGAAATGTAAAAACAAGGGAAAGTCAAGGTCAAAATGTCTTGTCACTAAGGGGTAAAAGACCTGGTGATCACAACTTATTTTGCGCACTCAATACACTAGGCAGTGGTCACTGAAACTGTTAGGGAGAAACCCTGCCTCCTGGGATCTATCAGGTCAGAGGAAAGAATCCAGTCCAGCATTCTGCTGGACTTAGGGCATTTCATATTAATGCGAGTTGGGAGGAGATTAATTGCTTAAGCTCCGCAGCCTTAAACAGTGCACATGATCCATTACTTTCAGAATTCAGCAAATCAATATTAAATCTCTAAATACAGACAGTTCACTTTTTTGGGGTTTGGGCTATGGTTGTACTAAGCAGTAGGGGTATGATGGAAAAGGAATGAGCTGGAGAGAGAAGTGGGCAGTAGATGCTTGCAACAATGATAGGTTTACTGAACTGGATCTCAGTTGTATCATAATGTCTCCTCTTGTCTTTTGCTCTGTCATTTCTGAACCGTGAATACCTTGTATTGCAATGGTAGAGTCAGGTATTTTTGATGTTGACCATGATTCTGTGAGCACAATGATTCGGGGGTTTTAAACTCCACATCATTTGCAGATAAGTTACATGAATAGAGCAGACCATAGTGTGCATAAGAAGAAATCTCTGACTCCAGGCTATAATTAATTTCTTCCTTCCTTCATTTACTTAACCCTATACACAGATTTATGGTAAAAATGGCTAACATAATGCAATAGTATGTAGACATATGGATACATTTTTATATTGATTTTATATCATTTTTGGTGGCAGTTGTTCACATCTCCTCACGTTAGGGTGTTTGTATCAACAAACGTTGTTCTCTTTAACTGGAACAGTATTAAGTTATGTCTTATTTGGCACGGGGGGTGCCTTTCTGCTGTTGCTAAATCCAATATTTTAGGTTAACCTACCCAGTTTATTGAATTAAAGCATTCATGGTGGCACTATTTACCCCACACTCTTTTGTATGTTCTGTATTTGACATAATTCAGATGACAACAAATTTGTCCCCCACTATACAATGTCCACTTCAACAAACATGGCATTGGCAAAATGCATAGGGGGAATTCCCATCTGATTACTTTACTAGACCGTCAGGATGAGCTGTAAGCATGCCCATGAGAGCCACTCCCAAGTACCTTTTTCCCAGGCTAGTAAATCCTGTTCATGGTCAGTTGAGCTGTCAGACACCTCTTTCCATGTTCTATTATGCATTTCACACATCCTTATTTCCAAACACGTGAAGTCTTTTAAACAAATAAAAAGTGATCATTGTTGACTGGATTTGTATATGCCTAACCCAGGGCTTGACAAATCTAATTTGATTTTAGGAGCCAGCAAAAAAATTTAGGAGCCATACAATCACGCAAGCATACACGCAATTCATAAACACACACGCCTACTTCACATATATATACACACACACACACACACACACACCTACTTTACATATACACATATATCCAAACACCTCACACACACCTACTTTACATATACACATATATCCAAACACCTCACACACACCTACTTTACATATACACATATATATACAAACACCTCACACACCTTCTTTAGATATACACATATATAAACACCTCACACACACACCTACTTTACATATCCCCATATATACAAACACCTCACACACACCTACTTTACATACTTACATATTTACAAACACCTCACACACACACCTACTTTACATATACCCATATATCCAAACACAACACCTCACACACACACACCTACTTTACATACTTACATATATACAAACACCCACCCACCTTTTCTTGGTTTCTTCTTAACGCTGCAGCATGTCTTCATTCATTGGCCTGCTGAGTGCCAGGATGTCACGTGACGACACCCGGCACTCAGACACGCGTTGCGCGAGGGGGCGGAGCTTGCAGTCTGTGCAATCAGCACAGACTTTACCCCCTCGCGCTGCGAAATAATAAAAAAAAAAAAATCGGATGGCAGCGGCAAGGGGACAGGGAGAGTAACTTCACCCAGGCGCCAGGTCTCATTTCCTGGTCGCCATGGCGACCTGGCGCCTGGGGTTTGTCGAGCCCTGGCCTAACCAGAATCCCTTGCAGTGGTGGTAGCACTGTAAATGCGTGATTCTGGCTCATCTGGTATGTGTTAATGTTAAGTTAAGCATTGCCTCTGCGACTCCCTGAATTTCGGGTGAAGGGGTTGTAGCATCACTTTTATCCCACCATTACTTAAATGGTTTGTTCTTTAAACAAATAATAAATATAATGTGGGGGGGCGGAGTTAGCTGCTGAGGAAGACGGACGTGGGCATGTGGAGCTCCAGGCCTTGCAGAGGAGTAAGCTAAATTATTGATGGCAAACTCAAACAAACAGACCCAATATCGGCACCCTCACAACCAGGCAGCGATGGGGCGCAAATCCAAAAAAGGAGACAGACCGAAAACGGTCCCCGGCCCCGATATTGCGACACTACTGAGCAGGCCACAGAGGCCCTCGCAAATCTCTCGAGCGGCAACTCGCTTCGACCTTACCGATGACTCAGATTCCTCGTCGGATGATCCGCCAGCTACATCACAGACCCCGGCCCACACCCTGAGCCCAAGAGTTGATCCTGATGATGCCCCAACTACGAAAGGGGATCTAAAGAAGCTGATAAGTGACCTACAAGACATTTGGAAAAAAGACATTGCGGGGCTGAAAAAGAACATAACCTCTCTGTCCGTAAGAGTCTCTACGCTTGAACTTTCCTCGACGGCCACGCAGCAACAGCTAGCAGACATTACTGCAGCTCCTAACGAGACCGGCTTCCTTGTGAAACAGGTATACATCTTACAGAAACAAGTCGCCCTATTAGATGCTAAAATGCGGCACGCTAACATCAGGGTGAGAGGAGTACCGGAATCCATTGGGCCTGCGGTGCTCCGGCCATACATTATCAAGCTATATAAACAGCTATGCCCTGATACCCAGCTGCCAGACCTCCGTATTACAGACCTGTTTCGTATACGCAAGGCCCTGAGAGCTCCGAAAGAGGTCCCTCGAGATGTGGTGGTGCGTCTGACATCCCTCGCAGATAAACTGTCTATACTTCAGGCTGGAAGAGCGGGACATTTGATTGTGAAGGCGCTACCATCGAATTCTTTGATGATATTGCACCAAGTATTATGTTATGGAGGCACTCAATGAGACCCCTTACAGCTCATCTCCGCCAACTGGGAGTTAAATACAGATGGGGGCTCATAACAAATGTTATCGGTCACCACGGAGAGCAAAACTCTTTTTATTGAGAGCCCTACAGACATAGACGCTTTCCTGAGAGACTTGGGATTACCTCCGCTGCCACATACTCATGAGGAAGTACGAACCCTGACGAGCAGCCCCTCATATCCTGTGGACTTGGTGACTAGGGTTCCCGTGATAGATGAAAAGCAGCAATAATTGGCTTGACGTGTGCTTTATCTACAGGTACTATTACCCACATCTATGGTATTATTCCCTAAGCCTTAAAGTTTACGAGATCTGGGGAGTTATTATTTACAAATATTTTTGTTGTTCCGATTTCACACGGTATGGATGCTGGTTACGTACATACCTGTTTATGTAATATGGTTCTCTGTGAAATAATATACCATCGCTGATACTAAAGTGTTCATGTCCATAGCAAATAAAATGTAAAAAGTGAGTCTAGGTTAATTTTTAGGCTGTGATATTTTATGTTTAGCTATGATTGGTTTTTTATATCTGTCAAAGTTTATTGCTGTATATTTTCCTTGTCAGACTCAATAAATATTGATTAAAAAAAAAAATATATATATAATGTGCTTTCTAATCCCGTCATGGATTGCGTGCTTTGAGAGGTTTTCAGGAGTGAGCGTGCAATTGCTTCCTTTTTACCCATATTTCTGTCTCCTCCAGGTTTCTTCTCTGCGGGAAGAAGTGTCAGCCTTACACGAACGTATAAATGGGACAAACAAACCGGAACACAATGGCGATGTGTTGGTCGCGGATATTGCTCAGCTGCAGAAGGAAAACCATGAAATGGAGCAGCAGATTGTAGAGAAGAATAAGGTGAGCGAGAAATCATTCTGCACTGGCAATCCAAATCACCATTTACGTTATGGGTTCCCATATCCAAGCTCAGAATACATGATGCATGAGGGGGAAAAAAACGACACAAGCACAAAGTGGTCTAGCCACTATATTACCTAATAAGTGCATTAAAATACACGTCAAACAGCTGCGTTAGAATAAATAAAGTTCTGATCAGTTAAAGTGTGATGTCTTTAAAAAGTGAATAAAGTAATAATATATATAGAACAGCTTCACATTTGTGTGTAATAAACCAACAATTCACCAAATACACATACCACAAACTGTGGTACATACCACAACCAGTCTAAACTGGTTCATGGGTTGAAGGATAAAACTTACCAGAAAAGGTTAAAGCATCTTAACATGTATAGCTTGGAGGAAAGACGTAACAGGGGGGATATGATAGAAACATTTAAATACATAAAGGGAATCAACACAGTAAAGGAAGAGAGTATATTTAAAAGAAGAAAAACTACCACAACTAGAGGACATAGTCTTAAATTAGAGGGGCAACGATTTAAAAGTAATATCAGGAAGTATTACTTTACTGAGAGTGTAGTGGATGTATGGAATAGCCTTCCAGCAGAAGTGGTAGACTTAAACACAGTCAGGGATTTTAAGCATGCGTGGGATAGACACAAGGCTATCCTAGCTATAAGACCGGGAACGGGGGACTAATAAAAGTACTCAAAAAAATTGGGCAGACTAGATGGACCGAATGGTTCTTATCTGCCGACATTCTATGTTTTCCACCAAGCTAAGATAGTGTGATTTAGTAAATGGATATTGGCAAACACTCCTACAGTAAAAAGTATTTTCTTTTTTTCTTTCTTTTAGACTATAAAGCAGCTTCAGCAGAGGATGGCAGAGCTAAAAAAGACATTGCAAAAGGAACTGGTGAGTAACTTGGCAAACAAGCCATACAGTTATTATTGGGGTGTTCCTCCATAGACTTCCATACCCATCATCTGGCACAGTGTGCTCTCTAGTTAGGTTTTAAAAAAAGGAGTCAGTAGCCATGGCCATTCCTACATAATATCTGGCCCTCCAATACCCCCCCCCCCCCCCCCCCCATTTGAAAGGGGAGGGCAGGACATCTTGTAAGGCTGCTACCCACTCCATCTTCGTCAGAGCAAATGTGGCTGCTGGGGCGGGTCCCGAGTGCAAATGTGGCTGCTGGGGTGAGGCCTGTGAATGCAAATATGGCTGCTTCTGGGACAGGTCCTGAGTGCAAATGTTGCTGCTGGAGGTAAGGCCTGTGAGTGCAAATGTTGCTGCTGAGGTAAGGCCCGTGCGTGCGAACACGGCTGCTGGGATAAGGCCCCTGAGTGCGAATATGGCTGCTGGGATAAGGCCCCTGAGTGCGAATACGGCTGCTGGGATAAGGCCCCTGAGTGCGAATACGGCTGCTGGGATAAGGCTCGTGAGTGTGAATCTGGCTGCTGGGGTAAGGCTCGTGAGTGTGAATCTGGCTGCTGGGGTAAGGCTCGTGAGTGTGAAACTGGCTGCTGGGGTAAGGCTCGTGAGTGTGAAACTGGCTGCTGGGGTAAGGCTTGTGAGTGTGAATCTGGCTGCTGGGGTAAGGCCGTGAGTGCAAATCTGGCTGCTGGGGTAAGGCCCATGAGTGAAAAGCTGGCTGCTGGTATAAGGCCTGTGAGTGCAAATATGTTTGCTTCTGGGATAAGGCCCTGAGTGCGAATATGGCTGCTGGGATAAGGCCCCTGAGTGCGAATATGGCTGCTGGGATAAGGCTTGTGAATCTGGCTGCTGGGGTAAGGCTCGTGAGTGTGAATCTGGCTGCTGGGGTAAGGCTCGTGAGTGTGAATCTGGCTGCTGGGATAAGGCTCGTGAGTGTGAATCTGGCTGCTGGGGTAAGGCTCGTGAGTGTGAATCTGGCTGCTGGGGTAAGGCTCGTGAGTGTGAATCTGGCTGCTGGGATAAGGCCTGTGAGTGAAAAGCTGGCAGCTGGGATAAGACCTGTGAGTGCAAAGCTTGGTGCTGGAGACAGGTCCTGAGAAAATATATATATATATATATAATTTTATAATTGCCCCCCTACTTTTGTCACTTACCCCCACCATTCTTATTACGATTGCTGGAAATGCTTCTGGAGAGAGTACATAAGTTATCAGGGCACTCACTATGTTCAGTAAATACACCGTTAATATCCATTTATGTTTCCTGTGTAGTCTGTGTTATCCAAGAATTGTCTGCTATTGTTACTGTAGGAGAAGCCGCACTGTCCTGTGTGCATGCCTGGCTGGACTGCACTGTTCCCACCACCATTCATTTTTATGCATGTTGTATTAACCTTGCAATAAGATGTAACAGTCAGGGTGGATATGATTTGCCCTTAAGTGCAAATTATTTTTTAAAAATGTGCTATTTTGTGTTGTTGGATTCTGCGAATAGGAGGATGTGCCATGCTGTGCAGAACAAAACTGACCATTAACCCATTGGTGCAACAGGACATATCCTGTGTCTTCCTGCAGTTGGTGGCACAGGATGTTTACATGCGACCTGTGTTAAAAAATATGGTTCACTGACATGACACAGGCTTCAAAACTTCTGCTGTGTCCTCAGTCCTGAAAAACCAATACGTTCTATTGTAGGACAACATTGATTTAATGAAGTCCAGCCATCAATCTAAGCTTTTTCTATGGCACACGGGCCTTAAAATTAAAAGGTTCTCACAAAAAGAAATACTTTGTGCTGCATTCCTAACTCGCGATACTAGTACTGGTGTGAGCAATGACTAGATGTGATCTCCACGCCGTCTGGATGGATCCGTTCTCCATTTTGTAACATTCTAGTTTTTGTTTCTAGAAAATAAAACCAGAGCCTGAAGGGAATGAAATGCGGGAAAAGCAGAATCCCGAGCTGGCTGCCCTGGCACTGACCGTGACCAACAACTCTGACCTGAACGACTCGCGGGAGATAAACTTTGAGTACTTGAAACACGTCGTTTTGAAGTTTATGTCGGCAACGGAAGCCGAGGTGAGGGGCACTTGGTGACTTGGTTTCCTTGGCAAAATCAACTGGGAAATGAGGCAAGATCCCAGTACTGCTTTCATACATATCCTGTACAGCAGGGGCAGGCAACCTGCAGCCTTCCAGCTACTCATGAACTACATCTCCCATAATGTACTTTCAGTTGAGAGGCTGGCAGAGGGGTATGGGAAATGTAGTCCTTCAACATCTGGTGGGCTGCAGGTTGCCTACCCTGATGCACAGGATTTACAAATATGTGCAGTATGTGTCCCTATATCCATATAATATTAAAAAATATAGATATATATATACTTGCAAGCACACGTACAGTATATAACACTCTCTTTTTTTAAATGACATCAGCCAAAACTGAAGTGATGAGAATGCTGGGGTTGGAATATTGATGGAGCAGGGATATGTGGTAAATAAAAAGATACTGAAAGATGCAGATGTTGAAATATATGTGCTAATATTTGCGTTTTTGGGGTTGAAGATTTTTTCATTACTTAGCAGGTAGAGGGCTGCATTCTATATATTGACGTGTGCATTTTCTTGTCACAGACCATTCTTTGAATTAACAAGTATATTCTGATTGGCTGAAACCACCAGGACGTGGCAGGATGCTACATTGATTTTTCAATGTGTTAATTGGATTTTTTCCTTTTTAATGTTCTCATTTGCTATCAATTCTGCCATCAATAAATCATTTTATTCTCTACATTCACATTCTGAACAATAATTATATGATGGATGTAGGGAAAAAAAAAATACTGAGTAGAATGCTCAAACATACTTAAATTGAATTAACAATTATCCCTTAAGCCTCAGGGATCATCCCAAAAATTAAAAATAAACCTAGTAGGTCGTAGTAAGATTTGACAATGTAAAAAAAATAATAAGGAGAAAAAAGGTTAAAATGTAGCTTAATAGATTATGGCAGCTCAGTTCAATAAGAAGACACACTTGTTAGTGAAACTAAAGGTGCAAATAACAAACAATAAATAAATACAAAAGTATAAAAGAAATATGTCGGCAGATAAGAACCATTCGGCCCATCTTGTCTGCCCAATTTTCTCAAATGTCCCTGGCCTTATCTTATATCTAGGATAAATATACCTCTCCTGCAAACATATCTGCAACAAGAAAAATGGTCTCAGTCCAAAGGTATTGTAAAGTTCAAAAACCTTTCTAGAGAATTATAATCTCATGAGAATGAGATACCATAGTCTGTGTATTAAACTACAGTTTCGCCTATTTTCATATTTTTAAAAACATTTTTTTTATACGGTCAAATCTTAAGTGAGCTACTAGGTTTATTTTTTGGAGTTATCCCTGAGGTTTAAAGGGATAATAGTTAATTGAATTAAAGTATTTTTGAGCCTTCTTCCATTATGTATTTTATATATTTTCTGTCCTCCTGTATGTAAAGGAGCCTAGGGGAAATCTAATCGCACTACATTAATATAAGGTCACATGAAGCTATATGTTACTGCTTTTGTTTAAACAATATATAGTTGACCCTTCAATCCTTGGACTTGCAGATAGAACTTGTTATATACACTAGGTTAATTACATGTTAATCAAGTGAAGATTTAAACTGTGTTTGAAAGCCCATTGATACAAGTGGGTACTACAGTCTGTAGAGTGAGCAGAGCTTCAACACTGAATTGTTAATTCCCACTCTTGCTATAGTGAATCTCTAAGATGTGATCCAGTCTCTCTCATACTCCTCTGACCTGCCTGATGTTTTATTTTCAGGCCTTTCATCTCATTAAAGCAGTATCTGTATTACTCAACTTCTCTGTAGAAGAGGAAAACCTGCTCAAAGAGACCTTAGAATACAAGGTAATTCTCAATATAATGTCACATACAATATATTATTTACTTTATATTGAGCATTTGTACTGCAGGTTGATCATCTCTTATCCAAAATGTTTGGGACCAGAAGTATTTTGAATAACGGATAATTTCAGATAACAGATCATTTTCACCAGTAAGATTTATTAAAGCCTCTCAGTACTCATGAAGTACAGTAATATCAATGCAAATACTGAATAGAGCAAATAAATCGCTTTTACTGTGATGTAGCCTGATGTACTGTGAACCTGTGGTTGGTGTGTCAGACTTGCACACATTAACTTTTTATTACTCTTTGTGGGCATGGGGGAATCTGAGCATGCATGGAAAGGCTATATCGCAGCTTAAGCGGATGTAACATGTGGCAAAATCCCCTAAAACGTTTTAGATAATGGATTCTCAACCTGTAAATACAAAATCAGTGATGTCAATCAGCTGGTCTGTAATAATGTTTAATCACAGATTGGAAAACACATAATTTAATAGTATGGTCCATATAATACGCCCCAGATACCACCATGCTCCATGACTTTACAAAGTATGTACAGTGGCTAAGTAATATACCTCTTCCCATCTGAAATCCAGTATAGGAACATTATCTCATGTACAGTATGATTCTTACATTGTCTGGAATCGCTGAAGCACTAGGTGAAAACGGCTCCACTCTGATGTGTTGTGCTCTATATCCGGCTTCTACACAATTTGGGAGCACCATTATCACAATGCTTTCTCAGCCGGTTGGCTGCTGGGCATTATGGTAGGTGTTTCCACAGCAGCTGAAGAACTCTCGACGGTCCATAATCCAGAGTGACCACTGCCAAAAGTGTTCCTTTTAAGACTGTCTAATCAGCCAGCATACTCTAATTTCTTGCATCATTTTGATCTCTCGCTGGGAGAAATATTCATCTGTTGGCTATTAAAGGCCTAGTAATGTCCTGGCTGAATAACACATCTTGGTTTTAATGGTGCTGCAGCTTTGTAGAGTTACCTGGTTAAAGGGAGAAGGTCCCATCCATTCGGGTTTTTTTTCAGTGTCTTGGGTCAGATGAAGTAGGATCTGACTCAAGATGTCTGCCGCCTGATAGGGCTATAAAAGCAAAGTGGGCTCAGTAAGGTGCTTAATTTGTATTCTTTCATTAAAGCATTTCTATTTAAAATGCCTACATGTGATGCAAGCTTTCAGAGAAACAGAACTTATTTTTTGCCACCAGTTATCGTTTAAGTAAATAGAGAATTTTGTCCAAGCTGTCCATCCAAATTTAGTGTGAATACCTCAGTGTTCCCATGTTTTCTTACATTCTTAGAGATGTGGATAAATATGTTTGTATTTTGGATGTGAATTTTACATTTTTGCCTGTGATTATTACAGATGTCTTGGTTCGGGTCCAAACCAGCTCCTAAAGGAACCATTCGCCCATCGATCTCCAAACCTAGAAACCCCTGGTCCTAATTGGAAAGAGAATTGAAGAATAATTGCTTTCTACCTGGGTGACTGCACTTTCTATGAAAATAACACTAAATCCGGGGAGGCCTTGGTGTGTTTTGGTCCCTGCAGTGTATTAGCCTTCACAAGCTTGATTACAATCCGGGTATCTCGGGAATGACTTGATTTGGGCGGGAATATAAGCTTTATTTTATCAATGCGACAACACCAAACCTGTCTGAATGGCACATGTTTCTCTGGATGTGACAGGGACGTTACCTGACCACTGCACATCTGTCTAGAAAGCCACGAGTTTCGTGGTCAAGCCTGAAGCAAACTAGTTTAAATGAAACCTCTACTACACTGTGTGCTCTTGGTTTCTAGTCATGAGGTCAGCAGAGATTTTCCAAGACTTTTATTATTGCTTCATCCATTTCTCCCCCAATATGTTTCAAGGGCTAATGGTGGAACTCTGCGCAGGATTCCTGACTCCAGCGCAATATAAGGGGTTTTTCTGTATGGCGTCATTTGGATGTTTGGTTTCACCCTCCTGTCCTACCAATGTGTGTCTTTATGCTAGCGATGACATGAGATAACCAATACCAGGGCTTGACAGACATTTCTACGCTTTGTGAGCAGTCTAGTTATTTTGTAGGAGCCAGGGAAATGGTACTTCCATACCATTCAAGAAGTAAGGAGCCAGTAACTGATTCACTCCTTGGCTCCTGGGTTGGTTTAGCCCTGACTAATACGTCTGTGGTTTTGACACTCTAATATACGCATGTTCATACTTGACTAGAGGAGGTGAACGTCCTAGCATAGTATTTCTTCCCATAAATGCTGCACTTTTAAGAGATTGGTCACTCAGCTGCAAAAATAAAGGTGCTTAATCTCATCTAGAACAGGAGTAGCTCATGGGCACGTGCCCCAGCTCTCATGGACCTCCATTTGTAATTCTACAACAACCGGGAGTCTTTCCACTGCTCTAAACAAATCGCTTACGAACCTCGCATGCCTAGGCGTCCAGCTGTGGCCCACCAGATGCTGCAGAACTACAAACCCCCAAATTCCCTACCAGCTTCCTAGAATGACGGGGAATTCTGTTAGACCTAGTCCAGAAACAGCTGGAAGGCCGCAGTTGGATGCCAAGGCACTAGTGAACACTGGTTATCATTAAATATTTTCAGGTTATACCAGTACAGCTCTTTTATTTTGCTGGTAGTGTGACTGGATGTACTGGATTTCTTCTTTTGAAATTTAGAAATCAAGTGGTTGGGATTGGAGAGGTGCGTGTAACACGGATTTATCTTTCTGGGTTCATCTTCGGCGTGGGTTTGTGGTTTAGGCCTATTTTCTATCCTGTGGTGTCATTGTCTTTGGTTCTGTCTGTCTTCATTTACAGTCCGCAGACTAGTCTGATGGATTCTTATGTCATGGTTTTGGCTGGTGACTTTATTTCTACTTTTCCTACAACTACACTGTGGTGAGCATTTTGTTTGTTTTTGTTATGTCTGCTAGCATTACTTATATCACCTTCTCTTTACATTAACAACCGTCTACACTGAAACCGATAAATCTTAGGTTTAAAAAAAATCTAGCCTTAAATAAACCAAATTATTCCATTTCACTTTAATTCGCTTCTAGCCAGAGTTTGTAAAATGTTTCTGACTTTGGTGCAGGAGCCGTAAACAAACTTGGAGGCTGCTGTTTTTATTAAACAAATGTTCAAGTAGGAGAAGACAAGTGATAATATATTCAAACCGCCCTGTTCAATGCAATTTTTATTTGAGATCCTTGAAAATGGTCTAATGACAAAATGTTAAGCACTAGGACACTTACTGACAGACCAATAAAGCAATGTGTCCATCGTTGACAGGCCACTCCCCCATGGGACAGACTCTGTAAAGCAGATTTACTACTGGATAGACTACTATATTGCTTTGAAACAATATATGATTAAAAGGTTATTTAAAATGTGGTTAGATTAGCAAAAAACGGGGCAAGTTTATTTCTATATTTAAAATGTTGGCATGAATTCCTCTTTAACATCTATTACGGCATATACACTTATTTTAGTAAATTGTCACAAAGTGCCTCAAGATATGGCTGTCTAGTGTAATTTCTGATTTTAAGGCCGTAAAAGAAAGTCATGTATATGGTTTTTATGGGAAGTTTATTGTGGGTATATGTGTATGGTAAGATGTTGTTGTTTTAATAAGTTTCAAGTTGATCAGACAGATTCTGAAACACAGGGCCCTCTCTGGAGTTCCTGTTTTGAAAGTGCTAATAACTAGTTCCATTGCCTATTCCTCTTGGCATAGCTTTTCTATGAATACAGACTCAGTACTTGGATAAATCGTACAGAATTATTTTTTTGTCTTTTGAATGAACTGGAACTAAATTCTCAGTATGAAAACGAATGTCTATAACATCTATAATGCTGGATTTAAATCCCAAACATAAAGCAGTACTCCTACAAGACAGCATTATCTCCCCCACACACTGATCCTGCCTTTATGTTCCCACATAACCACTGCTGGGATATTATTCCAGTTTGAAGTCAATAGGTGCTTACATTAAACTACATTCTAGAACTGAAAGTCTCTCGCACACTGCTTGTTTTATAATGCGGTCAACAGAGACAATGTCCTATAATTAGGACTAAGACATGGACAAGGCTGTTATCCCGTTCTTTCCCTGACCATTGTGATCTGAAAAAGGCCCACCTCCTGCTAGGACACACCTAGTACACAGCTGTACCCATATGAAAGCATATTGTATGTGACCTATAATGTAAATATAACAGGGTAACACTGTCATATATTAATTCATTGTCCTAACCAAATTACTATCGCATGTTTATCAAGCTTTATCTTCTGGTGAAGATTTATTCTTGGATCACTCAGCTAGCAGCAGCAGTGTTGTTTTTTATAGGGAAAGTATGATCATACTAGTTTTATTCATAGCTAGAATGGTTAAAATGCAGGCATTTTACTGGTTACAGGCTTAAATTAACCTTTTTTTTTTTTTTTAAATTAGCATTCACAAATTATTCTACAATCCGGTCCTCCCATCTGTTTGGAATATAGTACGTTTAATGTATAGATAAGAAAGAAATATTCACGTGAAAAAACCAGAAACAAATAATCACCTCACTGCTGTAATCAGAGAGATTTCACCTGCTCTAGAAATGGCTGTCAAACTGCAGCCTGCCAGTGGCTGGTGGACTATAGCTGCCTTGCCACGCTATTAAGGAAGATGTAAGCCATCATTGGCCGGAGGCTGCAATTTGTGCCGCCTTCTAGATCAGGATTCGAAAACACTTTAATGCACTAGAACGTATGGAGCTTTCAGCAGCTTGCTTGGAGATCAGTCCTTTGATAGATAATGATTTAAAGGGATTTAATAGGAAATATATATTTTTTTCTTTATGGCATTATTATAAAAAGCATAAGCTGAAACGAAAAAAATGGGCATGTTACCAATTGGAAAGAACATTTTGTAGATTTAAATAGGTCCCAAGTCCCTCAGTCTACATCACATGAAAAAAGGAAGTAAATCCAAATTGGGAAAATATAGCATAATGAAGTGGCTTAAATGTTTCAAAAAACATGTTCATTGAAGGTTTGAAAAGATAAACAAACATGTTATTGCCCCCTTTTAAGAGACATAGGTGTTTCCCCAGTTCAGTTTTTCTGACGAGCCCCCATAGTAGGCTATGGGGGCTCATCAGAAAAACTGAACTGGGAAAATTAGCAATGAAAAGCCTTGTTGGGATGATAGAACATGCGGGGGTGTGGGGGGCATGGTCATTCACTAAGACTGAACTTCAATACATAGGGATTTGTTCAGCCATGCTTATTTTTATGATATCCATAAGTATGTACATACAATGTAAAACCAGAAAACTAGGTCACTTTATGATTATTTAAAAAATGACTTGCAGTACATGTATATTATCTACATTGTGCGTGTAGAACTAAAAATATACATGGTTAGAATAGATTTGCACGCACAAGAATATATTAAGAAAAATGTTTTTTAAAGATGGTTATGAACTCTAGGTATACGCAACTATCATCTTTATTAGAGCAGTTAATGGTGCCATGTTGTGATGTCATGAGTACAGCAGAAAAACCAAACCTAAAACTCTGCACACCATTCACTTGTGACTGATATTTCACCAAGCAAACAACGGTTCAACCCTGCGACTCCTCGTCAAGCCACAGAGTCAAAACATTTTCTTGGTGAAATAAATTCCAGTCACAACTGTATGGAGCGCAGAGTACTTTCTTTGTATTTCTGCTGTACTAGGCTTGTGATAGTGGCGTACTCTCTGCACCGGATATAAATTAGTGAGTACTGGTTTTATCAACTAATAATTCTGTGAGACGGCACAGACATTCAGTCTTTTATCACCTCTTGCGCTATACGTTTTCTTTCAGTTTAGCTTCTAAAGTGTATGGCTTTCCCTCTATACACTGAGTAGGCGAAGAAATCCTTTTAATTTAAAGGATCTGTAGCAATCTAGAGAAAAAAACCTCTATTTTGCTAAAACATGTCATTTTAACTCTTAATTTCCTGTTTGTAATATAACCTTTTCTTCTTTGTCATGCAAATGTTTACACAATGAATACACGTTACAAACCAAGTGTGTGAAATCATTTAATACTGAAACAGGACAGGCGTTTAATTCACAATTCAGCATATTTTAATTCCACCTTTACAAGTTTACTAAAGACTCTCAATCCCTTGCTATAAATAAGCATATTGTGTATTTTACACTTAATATTTGGTCTATTTCACAGCTTGCCCAAACCTGTTCAGACATTCTCTAGGACAGATGCGTTTATCCACTAACCAGTGTATTGACAGCCGAGTTTCAAAACATAGGCCAAAGTAGCAGAGTTTGCGGAAAATAAATCCTCCACTTGGATGACTTTTCTAACTCGGTTACTTTGGTCTGACGCTGAAATTCTACAATCCAGTCGCCACAATTTACGATCTAGTGAATAAACTGGAATGGACAGGTAACATAGAATGCATGGTGTAGAGTGTTCATTACTGTGGTATTTTGTTTTTGCCATGTATATTATAGGCAAAAAAAAACGTGAACTGGCTGGTTGATTAAACTCTCAGTTCCCTGAAGCACCCATTCAAAATTGATTGGTTAATGTAATAAACTTGTCTTTCAGGTAGATAAAAACCTAACTTTAAGGGTATATTTTCTTTGAAAACATAGTGTTTACTTTAGATTCAAGGTGTGCTCAGTCAATGTTTTACGGTTTCATAAATTTGTAATTAGATCCTTCATTAAATCCTTTTTATTAGGTTGTGATTTGGCTCTGCAGAGTTCTACTTTTTTTTTTTTTTTTTTTAAATTAATATGGGTCACAAGATGTGGTAAGGTCTTGCTCTACTTCTGAATTGATCTCATTCTCAGTCACCTCAGGGATACAATCTGATAGCCTATTTAGTAATATGGTTATCTGTTCTAGATGTGATATGACTGCTCCACAGTGAGATGGATATTTTCCCTAAGGAGAGCTATAAATACAACTGTAATGAATGACTTAAATTCCCTTTTGCGGCAGACGTTTTAAAAACCCACATTAGATCTGGTTTTTATTATATAAAAACTTAAATGCACAGTACAGACACGCATGTTTCTATCTTCTCTATTAGCTGAGTGACATCGGAGGGTCTAATCTAGTTGCAGTTTAATTCAAATTTATTCCACAGCCTTGATTTCTTTATACACATGTACATAGAAATTAAAAGTGTGAATCTGATGCACTTAGTTTGAGTAAATTCTGTTAATAAACCTTTCCTTTATCTGTTACTGCATACATTCTGTATATAGTTCCTGATTGCTGTATATAGTAATCTAGTTTGCTTATTTAAGTTGCAGTGCAAACCTGATTAAATAACTCTGCTGTCTTTCATTTCACTCGTATTGTGTTTGTCTTTTTAAAATCCGGATCTTGTCTAACTAACCTGTCAAGAATGGCCTCCTGTTATAGATAGTATTTGCTTAGGTTACCAATTCTTGGCATACCTGGGATCTTTCTAGATGACCATTCTTTGTAGAATTGCAAACAAATTCCTAAATAAGAGAAAAATTTGACTTGTGTCTACACAAGCTACACATGATGCCATAAACCACATTTTTCTCTTATTTTATGCAAGAAAGCCCATGACATTTGAAATCAAGCTGTAAACTAGAAAGCCAATCAGAATGCAGCTTTAACTTTACAGCGACCAGATGAATATAAGCCATTGGCACCCCAATTTACTTAATGTGTTTGGTAAATCTCCATTTTAAAGTCACATAACCATTAGATAGCTATACTACCATTTAGCTCTCATCTGCAGCATTACGTCTCACTCACCCGAAGTATGTTTATAAATTGGGGTGCAGCCTATAGTAGCGGTTTAACACTCAGGGACTAAGGCATTAAAAGTTCTGCCTACAAAAGAACCCAAATGCCGCCAAGCAGTACTGGGCATGGAAATCACCTGGAGCTGTACAGTGGGAGCATTGTGACACGAGGACAGAGAGGGGCAAGTGGTGTGTGAGTAAATTGTGATGATAGAGAGCATTACGACACTGAGGGTGGGCAAGTGCCGTGGAAGCATTCCGCCATAGTGGTGGTGGGGGGCAAGTGCAGTGACAGCATTCTGTTATGGGAGTGTGCTGCGGGATCATTGCGACACGGGAGGGGCAAGTGCCGGGGGAGCACTGCAACACAGGTGGAAAAAGTCATGGGAGGTTTGTGACACTGGGGGGAGAAAGTACTGTGGGAGCATTGCAACACTGTGGGAGAAAGTACCATGGGAGCATTGTGACCCTGGGAGCAAGTAGTGTGGAAGTACTGCAACACTAGGAGAAATGGGCGTGGGAGCACTGCGACACTGGAGGATAAGTTTTGAGGGGATATTGCAACACTGGCACTGGAAGCAAGTGCTGTGGGAGCATTGTGACAGTTCAAGTGGTGAAGAGATTATTAACAGTGATAGAAAGGTAAGTCTACATCATAGGGCTCATGTTAAGTCAGATGGGCTGCATTTGGACTTTGGACACCCCTGGTCCTTATCCGTTTCTTTTGGTTTACATAGTTCTGAACCAACATTCAAGTATCATAGTGTGCATGTGTGAAACAGCACTTCAATGTCACATACAGGGAGCATGCTTGTACAGCAGGATTGATCAGCTCAGTTTAATCCAACCCACATTGAGTATTATGAGACGTCTCCTCTCTCCCTAAGCAGCATTAAAAAATTAATTTTAAATATTTTTATGTAAATGTTTTATTTGACATCCTTGGAAAACGTTAAAGAAGCTAACAGTGCAGCAACAATGTAACTGTTACAGGAACTCACACTTGGTACAGCGCATCAGGCGTCATCAGAACTCCAAACCGCTCAGACGGTGAAGTACAAGTATTTGTACCTCCACACCACAAAAAAAGTGCCTAGTACACATGAAGGAAACATGTCACAAAGGGGTCTATTCACAACAAATTGAGTATAATTTGAAGTTGACTTTTAAAGAGAGCTGATCTCCTCACACTATTTACTAACCATAACTCAACCTCCCTCTCACCCAAATCTATCTCAAAATTGCTATTCACTAAAAATCCAAAGGGCATTCAAATTGGGAGGAGAGTTAGACTTTGCTGTCCAACCCCCCTCCCTAAACTCCCTCACAGGAGGAGAGGTGCATAAGAAAAAAAATATATTTTTTATTTATTTATTTATATAGCCTACTGCAGGTGAATTGAAACTAGCTTTTTTGTTCAAAGTCAATCTCTACCTCCTACTAGTAGTTCACGTTTCACCTTCCCTCGCCTCTTCTCATCCAAAATGATAGTGAATACTGGGACGAGGTATCAGAGGGGGGTGGCAAGTCCGTTGGAGGGCGAAATTAGTGCTAATCTTGACTTCCAAAATATAATTTTTGTGTATAGGCCCTAGAAAGTCCAGGGAAGTAGTAGTAAAGTACCTTATAATTTAATTTAAAGGTTTACAGAGCAATCCATATAGATAGCAGCACTTAAACCATGATTGCCAAATGGCATACACCTGACGTGTGTAGTTGTAGGCGAGACGTTGATAGAGGCCAGTAAGTTAGTTATTTAACCGCACTCTTTAACTAGGAGAGCAAATCCAGGTGTATACGTCTGAAAAAACGGCAAGATCACCCTCCAGCGCTTCTAAAATACAATTAAAAACATCAGTTTAAAAAAAAACCTGCGTGGGTAAGAAAAAGTATTTAGTGAAACAGAAAAAGGCAAAGCAATGTGGCCTAAATTATACAAAAACTTAACCAAAGTACATAAATGAGAAAATAAAACCTGTACATATAGCTAATTGTGAAAACAAAGAAAGATGCACAGAAATAATGTATTTCCTTGAAAAAACAAAAAAAATCCAGATTCCTTTGTAGACTAAAACATAAGTTTAAATGTTAAAAGGTGAGTGATCCACTCTGTGACTCAAGAATGCCAACATCCTCCATTACCAACGGCAAGTACAAACCAAAGTCATTTGCCACAGCTAGTCAACATACCACTTATTACATACCTGAATAAATCAATGGGAAGGCTTTTTTTTTTTTTTTTAAAGGATCCAACGTATTCTAGAAAACAAGCAGATGGCCCAGTAACATGTTGTAGAAACCAGGCTAAGTTATGCGTCTCAAACTACCGTACTTTTCATATAAATGTCCACAAATACTGAGACACAAAAACAACGATAATCGGTTTCACCAATCCACCATCGAAGTCTGTGCAATCACTTAGGTATAGTCTTCAAAATGCAGCTCTCGAATCAGTGATTTATATATATAAAAAAAAAATGAGTACTGTATCACACAGTAGATGAGGTTCCGATCTAGCCGTTGAACTGTGTTTACATGATCCTATATAATGTGTGATGTTCATGGATTGTTAGCAGCTCAATACTTGAGCATTGCCTGCTGGGTAGCCCTTGAAATGTCAAACCATTGGTAATCTGGGGCAAGTGCTACTAAGGCTACAAGCCTTTCTGTCCAGATTCCCACACTTGTTGCACATCATTTCGGTTATGTATTTCTGAGGGCGATTCAAATGCAACCGCAATATCTATCAACTTTAAATGATAACCAAATCCTCACGTTACTGAGGGTGTCAGGTGGATGTTGTTTAAGTGCTTATATGCAAGATGGGCAAGAAGCTCATTGGACCAGTAGACCACACCCCATATAAACCTTAAAGTGTAGTACACAGGTGGAAGGAGGACTAAAATGGAGGGGCGGGTAGCTGGAAGTGTCTGCAGATGTATTTAGTTTATTCCACTGTACAGCGTATAATGCCACCTTATTTGTAAAATAACATTATAGACAGCCCAGTAGTTTTAAAACTATACTAACAGTCTAAACTCCATAGTAAACAAATGACTTCAAGCCAATACCTTTAAAATCAGAGGTACAACTGCTGCATGGACTGAAAAGCACAAAACTAAACACATAATTATATAAAATCAATTTTGAATATTAATTTGTTTAGTCTTTGATCATATGGAGCTTGTTATAGATCAGGGGCGTATCGTGCCCCTGAGTGACAGGCTTGCTGCCAGTCCGGAGCACACCTATCACACGGGGGGCCGATGTATTTCCGGGGGTTGGTGTAAAAATTTGAATTTAAAAAAAATGATGAAAAATGATTAGACATTGTGTTACATTGCAACTAGTTTGTGGGGTCCCCTGCTTATGACATCATCTTGTGGCTTGATATGCAAATTATACGTTTCTTATTGCAATTGTACAGTACACAGAAAAATATACGCAAGAATATTTTCTGTTAAGATGGTGCTGTCCCTTTAAGTATCTTAACATTATTTATACAATGAACATAGAGAATTAAGCAAAATATATCTAAAAAATGATCTATACATTAACATTTATTTATACAGCGGCAACAATTAACATAGCGCTAGGTACAGAGCATAGAAGGGAACTACATACTAAGTTAGACAAACTAGAACAGACTGGTACATGAGGTAGAGAACCATGAACGCAAGCTTACAATTTAGGGCAGTGATTCTCAAACCTGTCCTCAGGACCCCCCCCCCCCCCCCCCCCCCCCAACGGTCCAGGATTTAGGGATTACCCAGTTGTGTTTAAATAAGAATATGTAGAACACCTGGTATGGCTGCTTAATGGTTAGTGAACCACACCAGGTGTTCTACATATTCTTATTTAAACACAACTGGGTAATCCCTAAATCCTGGACCGTTGGGGGGGGGTCCTAAGGACAGGTTTGAGAATCACTGATCTAGAGGGAATGGGGTACATGAGACACATAAGGGATTGAAGAGGTAAGGAAGTTGTAGTTACAGTAATGTAGATGGTTGGCAGTAGGTGGGATAGGCCAAAGATGAATTGTATGTGTTCCAGCTAGGTGGGATCAGCTAGAGGTAAAGTGACATGTATTCTAGTGGGTTGGGTAGTAAGCTTCTTTAAAGAGATGAGTTGTGAGGGTCTTTTTAAAGTTTGAAAAGGAGGGAGACAGCTGGATGATCTGCGGAAGGGAGTTCCAGAGAGTGGGGGCAGCTTGGGCGAAATCTTGGAGACGCGAGTGAGAAGTGGTGATGAGGTTTGAGGAGAGTTTTAGTCCCATTGAGGAGCGCAACGGTTGTGCAGGGAGGTATTGGTTCACAAGGGAGGCAATGTACGGAGGGACGGAGGAGTGGTTTGTAGGTTAAAGACTGAATTTTACATTTTATCCTTGAGCAGACGGGGAGCCAGTGGAGGGAGTTGCAGAAAGGACCCGGCGACTGATGTGCAAGAAAGATGAGTCTGGCAGCTGAGTTTTGGATAGATTGCAGGGGAGACAGACGAGTTAGAGGTAGTCCAGTCAGGAGGTTGTTACAACCAAGCAAGAGATCACCAGTGAGCACACAAGTATTTTGGTGGTCTCTTCGCTGAGGAACAGGCAAATGCGTGCGATGTTCCTTAGGTGCAGCTGACAGGATTTGTCTAAAGATTGAATATGAGGAACGAAAGAGAGAGAGCAGAGTCAAAAGTGACCCCAAGACACCAGACACGGTCAGCTGGTACGATTGTAGCATTTTCAACAGTGACTGTGAACCCAGGTGAAGGGACAGAGTTTGAGGGAGGGAAGATAATCAGTTCTGTTTTGGAAAGGTTAAGTTTCAAGCAGCGATCAGACATCCAAGTGGAGATGGCCGACAGACACTCCACTACACGTGACACGTATAGAGAGGGAGTGAGGTCAGGGGAGGAGAGGTAGATCTGAGTATCATCCGCGTACAGGTGGTATTTGAAACCAAGAGCGGTGAGTTCTCCCAGAGAGGTGGTATACAGGGAAAACAACAGCGGGCCAAGGACCAATCATTACAGAACACCAACAGAGAGCGGAACAGGCGACACTTAATAAGAGCGCTCATATAAGTACGACTCGATCCAAGAGAGTGCTGTACCACCTATGCCAAATGAGGATAATCTGTTAAGAAGGAGGCAGTAGTCAACGGTGTCAAAGGCAGCAGAAAGATCTAAGAGGATCATCACTGAGAAGTGGCCTTTATATTTGGCAGAAAGGAGGTAATTTGATACTCTAGTGAGGCCTATTTCAGTAAGGGTCTAAAGCCAGAGGGTAAGGGTCTAAAGCCAGTTTGAAAAGGGTCAAGTAGTTAATTGGCAGTCAGAAAGTCTGTTAGTTGCGAGTGCACTGTTCTCTACAGCAACTTGGACACGAAGGGGAGAAGGGATATAGGACAGTAGTTAGATGAAAGAGTGGGGTTGTGGCAAGATTTTTTCATCACAGGTACGATTTGGGCTTGCTTGAAGGTTGGCGGTACTATTCCAGAGGACACAGAGAGGCTGATGAGATGGGTTAGAGTTAGACAGTGTAGAGGGGAAAGAGAGGATATAAGGTGAGACGGGATGGGATCTTGGGCACAAGTAGTAGATCTCGAGCAGGAGAGCAGATCATCTACCTCTTTCTCGGCTACAGGGGAGAAGATATTCAGAGCGGGTTTTGGGGATGGGAACGAGGCAGGAGGTAGTTGGGGCAAGTCACAGGAAGTGAAGTTACACCTGATAGCGTCAACTTTGTTTTTGAAGTGAGCGCCAAGGTCTTGGGTCGTAAGAGTAGCGCAGGGGGGCAGAGGAGAACATTAAACGTTGAGAAGAGACGTTTGGGATTCGATGAGAGGGTGGATATTAAAGTAGAGAAATAGTGTTTCTTGGACTGAGCAAGAGCATAGTTGTAGGAACACAGCATGAACTTATAATGAAGGAAATCCTCCTTGCAGCGTGATTTCCTAAAAGGCCGCTCAGCCGTGCGAGTACAGTTTTGGAGGTATCGTGTTTGCTTTGTGTGCCACGGTTGTTGGTTGGGTCACCGGGCACGTTTGGCAACAACAGGGGCAATGTTGTCAAGGGCTGAGGCGGATTAACAGCTTCCTCTGGACATGAGATGGATGGTAAGGAGGGGAGAGAGGTTTGAAGAGCTGTGGTAAGCACCGGGAGGGTGGAGTTAGAGAGCAGTCTTTTGAATTCAGTCAGGGGGAGAAGTGCAGTAGTCAACTGAGGTACAGTGGGATAGAAGGTAAGAAGGTGGTGATCAGACAGGGGAAAAGGTGAATGGAAAAAGTTAGAAATGGCACATGATTTAGCGAATACCAGAGCATATCAAGCCATAAGGTGAGGTCATAAACAAGAAACTCCACAGGCGAGTTTAAAACACTTTTCTTAATCTACGGATTAACTTGCAATCCTGCTAACACTACATATAGACTATTTTCAGCCTTTTTTATTCTCTAGTCACAGACAGTTTATTGTATAGACAGTGTTTATGTCCCTGTAGGCATTGCTTTAGCAATGCTTGCACTTTAGCTACCCTCTTCCTTTTAGTGGCCACATTTAGTCCTTGCAGAGCGAGTGTGTGTTTAACCTATATCATATACTATATCGGTGGACCAGTAGGTTATATTGAAAGCATGTTCTCATGTTGGCAGGGCTAAAGCTTTGCCAACTTGTGGCTCCTATAAGAAAATAGTGACATATGCAATATACGCGTATTTAATGTAATGGGCCTTCTCGGCGGAAGCACCGAACAGAGGGCGGGATTTACCATTACCGCTGTGCTCTTACTCTCAGTGATCGGATGGGAGTCCGTTTGCTACTTTTTTCAGTATTTAATGTTGCTTCACAGCATCTTAAAGTGCAAATACAGAAGACCATGTGCTTAAAAGCTTCCAGCCATACCAAACAATGGTGTCCCATTTTCTAAAAAGCCAAAATATGTTACATATTCTGTGATAACGTTTGCACTTTCAGCTACACAAAAAAAACATTTTTTCCATGTGATCCAAGAGATTTATTGATGTAGCAGGCACTTTACAGGTAAACCTTTCTCCCTGTGGCCAGTGTCACATTTGACTGGTCTAGTAACCCATATTTAGTATATTCTACAGTAGAGCTGCCCAGCAGGAGAGACCCATGGACAGTGCTTGCAGTTCCTGTCAATTGTAGATTTAATACCCCACAAAACTAATACTGCCCTCCCTCCCTGCTACCACATTCGCAACACTGCATGTTTTGTGAAACGAGAATATAGAAGGTATTTTGCTAGCTAAAGCATTGCACTCTGGGTAAAATATTTTATTCTAATCTTCCTTCTCATCACCCAGTTAGCTGCCTTGGATATAAGAACCCACCTTTTTTTCCATTCGAATGCACTGCTTATCGAGAAAATACCCTACTTTTACCACAGATGTAGGTGGCAGAAATACAATTTTCAGATGTACGTTTAGAAACAAAAAAAATGGCAACCAGGGGGTAAAAACCATGCAATGTTGCTTTGACAGGCACATAATAAAATAAGTCTCAAACAATAATGCAAAGATAAAACAGTATTATTTCATCACTTCACTCATGGAAGCTGCAATTTAATAAAGTTTACAGGTATCAGTTGAGCAGTGGCACTGCAGGAGAGTGGCTTACGCTTCTACCATCCTCTCTGGTAGGAGATAGAATACCCAGCTGCCCTAGTGATACTGCAGGTTTAACTTACAAACAAAGGCTGGACACCACAAAACACATAGCTTTACTCCCCCAACCACTGTATGCTTTTCACCCCTCTCTGCCAGAGAGTCCAGCCCACACACTGCGGGTACAGTGTACTCGTGGCCTCTCTCACAGAGTAAAGGGTTAAAACAGTTATTTCAAGTATGACCAATAATCAGGGAATCTCCTAAAATCCTGTATATACAATTTAACAAAATAAAAAGCCACCAGTCCACGGTTTTCATTTTTAATCCATAAATTTGCAGTTACTTTCATTCTGAAATCACCTTCTTTTCCTTCCAGAGAAGGGTCGATAATAATTTAGCATTGGGATAATTAAATATGGCTACTGCATTGCAGGAACGGCTGCAGCCCGATGGTTGATTGTTCCTTGGCGTGTGCAATGAATTCTCTTGCTCCCCTTTCTAAAAATCCCTCATGATATACTGTTAACATAGCATTTTTTCCTGCTAAAGAGGACTGGTGCTTGAAACAAAATATACCCCATTAAACAAACATACATTCATGTCTCGTCCACAGTCGTAATAAGAAGCATTCCCAAGTGAATTTTCCAAAACAGTTTAATAGATAGCAGTCTGCAGATGAGTGGCTCTGCTTCCACTCTTCCTTCACAGCGCTGGAGCCTGGACCATAAACTTCTGGATTCAGCTAATACAGTCTTTTACACGTTTTTCCGTGAGGTGAGAACTCGAACTATGGACCCAAGACCCCCTATTACAAATGCCTGCAAGGAAGAGTGGGAAAACACAGTGAATTGTGGTGAAATGATAAAGCTGTTGGAGGACAACATCTACCATACTCCCCTATCAGCACCATGGATGACAATCTTATAGGAAATGTAGGCCACCAGCAGCTGGAGGACCTCCATTTGACACCCCTGATGAAGACCAAAGCAGCTCAGTTAGAACCTTTTCTCTACTTAGCTCAGATATCAAGACATTGTTTAGTGAATAAGCTCAGTTGTATATTTTGCCATCCTGTGGTTAGCAGACAGCTCCACAATCCCTTATCCTATTTTTAGACTAAAAAGGAATGTATTCTCCAAGCCAGCTCAGTGAGAGGCTCATAGGTCATAAGCAACTGTGCTCAGTCTAGATTTATATTGCGAAACACAAGTTCTATTGTTTCCATTCCCCCTTAGAAGATGTGCAGCCAAATAATCACTTCAGTGCACAACCTTTAGTTATAAAATAATATCTGGCAACATAAAAACATGCACTCTCTCTCTTTAAGAAATAACTGCGCTGATTGGATGGCGTATCTTAAATGCCAGCATCGGGATTTACTGGTGCACAATACAATAATAGTCATGTAAAGCACCTCTCTATACCTTCAAATGAGTGTGTATCTGTGTGTGACGTGGCCTCCCGACAAAGTCGGAAGTCTGCACTATGTGCGCCGGTCACAAATTTCTCGGTTGCACTGGCATAACCCATTCATAAAGAATCAGGAGTAATACTGTTGGAGAACCTGCGTCAAACTCTTTGGCGACATTTCTGTTCCCGCACATGAAAGTTTCTGGATGTATACATAACAGCCAATGCACTAGTGTACAGGACTCTTAATATAACCCACTATGTAGCCAGTGGGAGATATAGAAGAGGTTCCATTTTCAGTTCTCTACATATAGTTGAAGAACGTTTTAAAAAGTGATTATATAGCAGAAATATATTACAGAAATCAGAACAAGACACAGATCTAATGCTTCTGATACTTCCACTACCCAGTCTGTGAAGTCTATACTGTGCACATCAAACAATCAAGCGATTTTATTTTGTTTGTTAGCATTGTTGCAATGATGCCTCATAATCAAGGGCTTGTCTGACACACTGGGAGTTTCCCTGGGTTTGTCTGTCTCAGGCAATTTCCTTTGAAAGTGTTGGGGTTTTTTTTTTTTTTCAAATCCATAAAATAATGCTCTGATTTGCTGTTAAGGAAATTTATTTTTAAATGTTTTGAATTTTCGCTGTCAATTACTTACATCATCAAACACCTAGGATTCCAAAAGCATTAAAAAAAAAGTATGAAAAAATGGCCGCCTCTCCTCCCTCAAAAAAGTAAACAAGCCTGCTCAGTTGATAAATGATAAAATCACATTTAAAAACCTCAGGATCAAAAGGTTCAATATCGGGTCTTGTGGAGTCCATCATCTCAAGGTTGGTAGAGTGAGTGGCATTAAGTGGGATAATAGCATCTATTACCAGCTGTTGCATTACTTGAGGGCCCATGGGGGTGTATTGATTTATGATCATGCACATCTATAGAATGCCATGAAGTTTCATAGGTCAAACTGTAACCTTCCCCAAGCACCATAGAGCTACACAGGCCCTAACAATCACTCCAAAGCAATGGACGAGAATCCCTCAGATTCCCATTATCTTTAACGAGGCATTGTTAGATTTCAGTCATTTTTCCCTATGGAAAAACCTGACCGCCGGGTTTCAACCCTCCAAGTCTGTATTTGATGTTAAGTAGCTCCGGCCTGCCACTGCCATTAATAATAACTCCTACCTTTTCGTGCCACTGTAGCAATATGGCACTGCTGTTCTCTGTCGGCTTCTCGAACCCCTTGTAGATGTATTTCATAAGCAAGTCAACTTCACTTCGATCCAGTGTTTTCACTGCCTGTTCGATCTCATTACTTTTGAACGATGTCAGGACCTTGAGTACAATTGCTTGGGTTCGTTCCTGAGGTGCAATGGTTAAAAGGTTAGGGAGTCTTCAAAAAAAAATGTGTTAAAATGTGGAGAATACAGTAACGAGACAATTATTGAGTGGGAGCTACCAGGAAGGAGTTAAACACAACTATTATTAGTGGGTCAGGGATCACTGAGCTTCTAACAGGTATCCTCCTTTAAGCAGGATCAATAACATTAATCAATTGCTTAACAGGTTAATTGCCACATGCTTGGGATGAGAGAATTCTTGGGATGTGGACTCAAAGATTATTTTTTATTCGTGCATTACTAAATGCACGAATAAAACTCATGGTCACTAAAAGGAGACCATTGCCTTATCAGATTTCTAAAACCCAGCAATTACCTCTACCCTTTACCCCAGGGCTCCAAAAACCCCGGGCAACTGGACCTGGCGACCGGGTATTGGCATTACCATGCGCCCCTCGCTGCTGGGGCATACACTTATTTTTATTTAAGAGAAGCGCAGCACGATGGGCCGGTCTGTGCAGCTGCAGACTGTCAGCTCTGTCCCGTTGCTTATCGCTCTTTGAATCCGACGTTCAAACACTAAAGAGCGAAGTGCGAGGGGGCGGAGCTGGCAGTCTGCAGCTGCACAGACTGGCCCGTCGCGCTGCGCTCCTCTTAAAAATTAAATTAAAAAAAGAATATGTCACGTGACATAGCGGTACATGAAGGTGATCTCTGGCTAGCACACCATGCTGCAATGGACGTGACCCCCCCATTGGGGGCTGGGGCACATGGATTGATGCACTTTTTTTCCCTGTAAATTAACGGCTGGCTTGTGACTGGCTGTCTCCGTCAGTAGCTGTGTGGCTGTCTCCGTCAGTAGCTGTGTGGCTGTCTCCGTCAGTAGCTGTGTGGCTGTCTCCGTCAGTAGCTGTGTGGCTGCCTCAGTGGCTGTCTCAGTGGCTGCCTCAGTGGCTGCCTCAGTGGCTGTCTCGGTCTCTCTCAGTGGCTGTCTCAGTGGCTGCCTCAGTGGCTGTCTCGGTCTCTCTCAGTGGCTGTCTCGGTCTCTCTCAGTGGCTGTCTCGGTCTCTCTCAGTGGCTGTCTCGGTCTCTCTCAGTGGCTGTCTCGGTCTCTCTCAGTGGCTGTCTCAGTCTCTCTCAGTGGCTGTCTCGGTCTCTCTCAGTGGCTGTCTCGGTCTCTCTCAGTGGCTGTCTCGGTCTCTCTCAGTGGCTGTCTCTGTATATTTGAGTGCATGTGTGTTCATGACTGTCTGTGTGATTGTGTGTATGTGTATGTTTGCGTGATTGTGTATATGTGCTGTTGTCTGGCTCCTAGATTTTTTGCTGGCTCCTAAAAATAATTGAACTTTATCAAGCCCTGCTTTACCCACTCTCCAATGAGACATGTAGAAATTCAAGGATCTTGTTTCGAATAATAAAACTAACTTTTCCTACCTTCACTACTTGGTTTTTTGAGTTGACTGGAGAGTTCCGGAAGGCAGCGTGGAAAGCACGGAGCAGATCCCCTGTGCGGCAAATGGTTAAGGAGAACACAGCAATAATAATAATAATAATAATAATTCCACACATGTGTTCCAAAGCTTAATCCTGCAGGAAGCCATTAGTATATAATACATGTTTAAAAATGTGAAATGTTTTGTGAAATATATATTTCTTCCGTTACATTAGTTTGTTAAACATTTTTCATGCTGAGAAAACTACAATCTTAAGACAAAGTAAAGCATTTTGATGTAACATCTTAGTACTTTTTGCATGACGGGCTCACTTTAAACACATTTGGTGGAAGATCGTACTGCGATATATTGAAATACACAATTGCCAATACACAAAAATGGATAACACTGTAGTTATAGCTCAAGAGCGGGTACTGTATCAGGTCTACATAAATAAGACATGACTAGGCTTGATCTCAAGCCAATTTGATATAGTCCTGGTGGTAAAATACTTGGTAAGCAGCACTTATCCTTTAGCAGGGAAAGCTCGTCATTGAAATGGTGCTAGAACATGGTACCTGTGTGACAAGAAAACATTACAAAAATGTGTGGCATTTCCGAGGTTACAGCTATAATACAAGTATATCCAAGTATTTCTGTGGTTCCTGATAAGCGATAAGATAACCGTGTCACAGAGATATTTACCAGCATGCTCTTGGGTCGTGGGCAGCACTGCAGTTGTGACAGAAGCACTCATTACATTACTGTATCGAAATCTCATCCAGTTATAAGGATAACCCTGCCACAGAGTGCTCCCTAAAATAAATGACAAACTCTATTTTCAGGTGTAGATAATCAGTGCACTTTTCTAATTACAGAATGAAAATAACCCAACTAATCTCCATCATTAGAAAAATTATGGCAATAGCAGTGCACAGTCAGGAATATCCCGGGGTAACTAGACATACCAATGGTATTGGGATATAAGAAAAGATAGTTTTTTATTCTCATAAAACTGTAAAATAAATAAAGTAATGGTATTTAGAAGAAAAAGTGTAAAAACAAGTGACACATCTTTGCATCCAGCAGTTTTGTAATAAGGTGATACTTAATGGTCCCACTGGGTAAAATCACTGCCCAAGGTAATTTCCCATTGGTAAAAATAGTATAATATATTTAAGAGCAGTTCAATTATTGAATGTTTCACTACGGCCCCTTGTGATTGGAAGATATGGTTTTGATTGATGCCCATTCATTTAAAGTGTACTTTGCAAGGCTTATGACATCCGTACTCTGGTCCTACAGGCTTGAATGCCACTGAAAAATAAAAAAAATCTAAAATAAAAATGGAGGTGTGATGAAAATAACGTTTTGTTGGTGTTAACCCTTGAAATACCAGAGTCATCTGACCAACAATGTGCTACAAATTACTAACACTTACAATTCACCAGCACTTGCAGGATGTTTAGCTTGTTTCAGATGTCGAATACCAAGCTGAGAAACATAAGATGTATCTGGGGTGAAAGTTCCTTTCGAAACAATTTAAGCTGCACAATCATTTTGTGGCAAGTGAAGAGGAAAGGCCAGAAGGCACTGCATTACAGAATGATTGGAGTCTCCTTATTAACTGCAGAAAAACAGAAAGGAGTCGATATGTGTAAAACGCAGCTTCCCACATGTCTCTATCTCATCTGTCAATTGTGCAAATCATATTGAGCCCAAGATATTATACGTCACAAGCTGCACATAACGGGGAACCATCTGGTGTTGCAATGGCTTCAGCATACGGCCCCCGTCTGGTTTCACACCTTCAAGATATTGGAGCCAATGAAGCAAAAGCCCAGAAATGAAGGAATGTTTCAAATTGGGTATGCATCCTTTCCATTCAGAGATAAACGTAGTCACTACAGTCCATGATTCAGAGTTTGAGCGTGTTGTATATAATATACTAACGTGCACGAGCAAAATGGCAGCAGGAAGCGATCATGGAAGATCCAACCAAAGATCCCTACATGCATGTCTGTACCATGAGCAAAATGGAGGCTCCAATTAAAGAAAAAGGCAAATTATTCATAATCAAGGATCAAGAGAATTTACTACCAAAGTCCATCATGCACTAAGACAAGCGTTCCATGTTTTTTCTGAAATGGTCCACATAAAAATTTGTTTACCAACAATAATGTTAATTAAAAGGTTTTTTTTTAAAAATCCTTGCGTCCTTAAAGGAAACAAGGGCTAAAAAAACATGTCTTCCGTCTCTCCTAAGTAAACACAACATGTATCTTAATAAAGACACACGAGGTCTGTCCAGTAAGTAGTAGGTCTGTCCAGTCAGTAGTAGGTCTGTCCAGTAAGTAGTAGGTCTGTCCAGTAAGTAGTAGGTCTGTCCAGTAAGTAGTAGGTCTGTCCAGTAAGTAGTAGGTCTGCCAGTGCTAGTTCACATCTTCAGCCTTGGTCTAAAAGAGTGTACACGATTTGGTGGAGTTTGTGTGGAACTTGTCCATTATGTTTTGATCCTTACTTGAGTTAGAACCTTTGTGGGTGAGATGAAAGATCCTGTGCCGCTGTTCAGGTGTAATTTGGATATTCAGGGTGTTTTCTCAGTTTGTTATGTAAAATGGGAGTGGAGAGGTGGAGCATGAGAGCAAGTGAGGTGTTTGGAAGGATGTCATGCATAATGTTTCAAATGGTGTTTGTGGGCGGAATGTGTGTCTGAAAGTGGGTAATTCTGGGGTTGGGTGTTTCTGTCCGTGTGTGTTTGCAGATGCCTTCACCAGTTAGTAGTGTCAGGGTGTTAGTTAGTGGAATTAGAGGGGATGTAAAAGGGGCCAGATGTATCCAGTGATTTAACCTGTGCCAATTGTGTAGTGTGGGTGTAATAGTGAGGTATATAGAGGGGTTAGATGTTCTGTGTCCAGGTGGAGTCCATATCAGGTGGTTGAGCGAGTGTTTGTAGAAAGAGGATTCAACGGATATGTGGTTCTATCAATGAGTAAATAAGTAAAGCAGGTTTTCTAGGTTATATGGTGTAATTAAGAGAACAAATAAATACAAAAAAGTAATGCTGGTGAGATAGTTCAGTGGGGTAATACATCTGTACAATATGTTCAATCCTTGGGGGTCACAGGTTCAGTTCCTGGCAGGGTTGATTTTGCCCTTCATCCCCCCCAAGGCAAATTAAATTAGGACCATTAAATTGGGTAATATTAAGATCCCCTGGATGTAAAAACCAGAGACTATATGAATGTTCTTGTCCTGGTTAAACACTATTATTATTGCGTCTCCATGTACCTTGTACAAAGCAGTGCTAGTTAGGTGCTTGCCACTTAAAACCCTTAAGGGAATTTCTTTTTCTTTCAGAGGGAATTGCTCTCAGGTGTGACAAACACTTAAGGAAACAGGGACTGTGCAAGGGGGAGAGAGCAAAACAGGAAAAACAGGTGTACGGTATACAGCGGTTACTGAGACTAATGGGAAATAAATGACAAACTGGAATTGTGCAATGACAAACGGCCCCTCCACAATATGAACAGACTTCAAATGCAGATCACTATGAAATCTCCCCCCCTCAACACACACAAAAGATGCTAGCTAGGTTGTTAATCAAGTTTTGTCATCAGAAAACTTTAATGATGCACCACCCAGGCGTGGGCGTCTCAACCACAAACATGTATTATTATTGCTTAACGCTAACACCTAGCTTCTCACAGCAGAGCACACACAGAATAATAATAATCTTTCCATGAAGCTCCCCTGCCTTAAAGCAACAGTAAACAGCATGATATCCATTGCTGGGATCAATTAAGTGCACAATCAGGCATTAATAACAATTAAAAGATAGGTGAGCTGGAGAATTGTTCGGACTCTACTTTTAATGTCTGTATTTGCAGTTCATTTAGATTATTAAAATACTAGGCAGTGAGGCCGGGTTGTGCTCAGACACACAGTAAAGCTCTTTGGCCAACTCTGCTTCTTCATCCAATGATTCCAGTGAGCAAGGTACTAAACATGTCCTTATAATGCATGGTCCACATTATTGAATGCAAAATGAACCCTCTACGTCGACAGGGTTATGCACTGAACCCTTACAAGAACCAGATGTAACAGCTTCTAGGATCTCCTAGTGCTTAGTTTCTTCCCTAATAACTAGTGAAATAAAAAAATCTTTGCTGATGCCCCTGCTCCGAGAGCCTGTACCCGTCTCCCCCAAACCCACCCCCCTCAGATGTGAGGCGGGGCAGAGAGTAAACTTGCATTTTTATTTTTTTATATAAATTAACCCAAAGAATGCTGAAAAAGATTTGTCAGATCTGTTCAAGCAACAAAATTACAAACGGTAATAACGTAACATGCTGTGGAGATGAAAATAAACACACAGCTATTTGGGGGTTAAAAACATGTCACAGTTTCACATTAACTGTTAACATACAAGGGAAATTCAGTCAGAAACAGAAGGCATGCTACAAAAAAACACAGTATTTCTTTTATATCAAGTGTTAAAGGCAACAGAATTTATATTTTTCCTACTGCAAATATTTAAACTAAAATCTCCAGGATTTATACCAATTAAACACACAAAAGGGAACCCCATGTGAGCTAAAATAGACACAGGAGTTTCAATGAAGTGACTGAAAGACGGTTTCACAGTCTTAAAGGGACTGTCAATCTAACAATAGACTATTCTGTGAATGTCCTAGCAGCAGTCACGAATCTGGGGGGGAACAGGAGAGAGACAGACACAGGAAGTAAGTAAAACTTCATGAGACTGTATAACCTCAACATTATTTTTACTGGGAATGCAGAAAATAAAAAATAAATTATTGAAAATGATAGTGATATTTCAACTTTTTCATGATTGGGTGCTAGTGGGGTGACTGAAACAGCGACCTTTATTTGAATCTTCGAGCATTTGACTTGAAGAGAACATGTACAAAGAACGATAAAAATCAGATTTCGGACAAACCTAGCATAATAAATACATTTTATTCACCAAGACACACTAATAGTACACACAAAAAATCTGCTGCTAAAGACGTGTCCGTTCTATTGGAGGAGACAAATATGGAAGACATTTTGAACGCTTTTCAAACAGAAGCAGCGCAAAGTAATAATATGAGTAATAATAAGCTGGTTGTGATATTATTCACATAACATGATAGATCACTTTAGACACACTAATAGACAATTTATGCATTTTTAACACTGAAAAGGAAATACGTTTGAGATTCACTATACAAGTGACACTATAGTACACGGAAGATATGGGTACATGCTCATTAACATGTTGCAGTTGAATTACTAGATAAAATATACACAGCATGGAACCCGACAAGGTTGTCCATTGGCACCATTTTTATATGCATTACCCATCGAACCACTGGCAGCGTTGGTACATCAATCAGATCGAATTAAAGGAATCACAATAGGCCAGCAAACCCATAAAATAACCTTATAAGCGGACAATGTACTTCTGACACTAACTTCCCTTGAGACTATGATCCTAGAACTACTACTGGAAATGACTAAATATGGTTTGTATTCAAAAGATTACATATTTTTTCTTAAACACATGTTATCAAATCTAATTTTAAAGCATAACAATTAAAATCCCTAAAAAGGACATTGTAGCCGTTGAGTGGGATAAGAAACAACTTGAATAACTGGGGATAAAGAGAAATTTTGATTTCAGCGAAATTGATATGAATTATATGGATCTCGCTAAGGACTTGAGAGGTCAATTGTCAACCTGGGTCAGGTACAAGATGTTGTGGTTTAGTTTAATTAAAATCATAAAGGCTTACATCTTATGTATACATAGTCTCCAATTATTTGATAAATAATTCTCACAGTATATACAGCACAATAAAAAAAATCAAGAATCTAAAACCTCAATTAAATTATCCAAATCTGGCGTAAATCTATGTATGGTTTCACATTTTTAAGAATGGGTGTCAAAAAGACACGGACATAGGATGGTATAACTATGAGACATGGATTTGTAATAATAAAGATCCTCTGAAACTGTACTGGATGAATCCAGAAGTAACTAAAGGTTTGGGAATTTCAGATGCCATAGTAATGCTTACATTTAAAAAAAAATAAAAAAAAAGAAGACTTGAATTGCATAATACCTTGACCCTTTTTGCTCCGCTAGTTATTCTCCATTCAGACATCTATTCGAGTAGTTCTATGGTCAGTTGTGAGGTCTTACAGGACAAATATGGATTACTGAATAAAGAAAGATTTTCTTGTTTAAGCATAAAGAGCTATTTAGCCATAAATCAGGTAAGTGTTCCCTCCTCTCTGGATAGAGTGATAGAAGCAAAATTCAATAATAAACTAATATCTACGATCATAAATCTTGTGGAGGGAGATAAGGTTGTAGAGAAATCGAATTCAATTATAAAATGGGAATTAGATGTAGGAATCTCCTTGGCACCAGAAATATCATTTGCGTCATGATCTCCGATTCACTGCATATCGTAGGATAAACTTACATCTTTGAAGACAGGACAGAAAGGTTACGTAAAAAAAATTATTTTAAACTAGATATAAAACCAACTCCGCTAAGCTTCATATTCCATGCCAAACTCCCATGTGGGTCCAACCAAACAGTGGAACTGACAACATTCTGCCATGCTAGGAGATTGAAAAAAGTGGAGGAACCCTCATGGTCGAATATAATAGCTCAAGTAAGTTTCCAGTATAAAATGGAAAAGTATTTCTTTGCTACCTCCACAAATCTTCCTACATATTACAAAATATGGGCCCAACGGGACAAACTGACCTAGGAGGAAAAATTAAGCTGTGGGAGAAAATATCTACGATAGCAGAATTTGTTTATATTTACTCTGGTAACCTCCATTGCTATGTAAAGTTTATGATCAGAATGTTATACACTTAAAGCAGGGCTCGACAAACCCCGGGCGCCAGGTCGCCATGGCGACCAGGAAATCAGACCTGGCGCCCAGGTATCGTGAGCCCCGCACACGCTACACGCCTTGGCAATAGGATTTTTTTCTTCTTCTTCTCTTTAATCTAGCGGTGCGCGAGGGAGCAGAGTGAGTGCACCGGCTGCACAGACTTCCTGCTCCGCCCCCTTGCGCACCGATCACCGGGGAGCTCAGAAGGAAAGCAAAGCTGCTCTCTGCCACTGGGCTAGAACACGCTCCCCCAGCCCCCTCCCTGCATTGAGGCTGGAACGCAACCCCCTCCCCTCCCTGCATTGATGTGTTATAGCAGGGAGGGGGGACATTGATAGGTGAGCTTTTTTTTTTCTTTCCTTAAAAAAAAAATAAAAAAAACCTGCTGCCGTGTGTGTGTGTATATATGTGTGTCACTGGTTGTGTATGTGTGTGTATATATGTGTGTGACTGGATGTGTTTGTGTGTGTAAATATGTGTGTGACTGGATGTGTATATGTGTGTATATATGTGTGTGACTGGATGTGTATGTGTGTGTATATATGTGTCTGACTGGATGTGTATGTGTGTGTCTATATGTGTCTGACTTAAAAAAAAAAAAAACCTGCTGCCTTGTATGTGTTTGTATATATGTGTGTGACTGGATGTGTTTGTGTGTATATATGTGTGTGAATGGATGTGTATGTGTGTGTATATATATGTGTCTAGATGTGTTTGTGTATATATCTGTGTGTATATTTGTGTCTAGATTTGTTTGTGCGTATATATGTGTCTGGATGTGTGTGTGTATATATGTGTCTGGATGTGTTTGTGTGTATATATGTGTCTGACTTGATGTGTTTGTGTGTATATATGTGTCTGACTGGATGTGTTTGTGTGTATATATGTGTCTGACTGGATGTGTTTGTGTGTATATATGTGTCTGACTGGATGTGTTTGTGTGTATATATGTGTCTGACTGGATGTGTTTGTGTGTATATATGTGCCTGACTGGATGTGTTTGTGTGTATATATGTGCCTGACTGGATGTGTTTGTGAGTATATATGTGCCTGACTGGATGTGTGTGTGTATATATGTGCCTGACTGGATGTGTGTGTGTATATATGTCTGACTGTGTGTGTATGTATGTGACTGACTGGATGTGTATGTGTGTATGTATATGTATTAAAACAAGGTGTAGCGAGTTTCGCACTCAGAAGTGGAGGGTGCACGGAGAGGATTTTCACCCTGGTACTCCAAATTAGAATAAATTATCCTTTATTCTGTATGTATATGTGATGGACTATGTGTCTGTGTGTGTATATATATGTGACTGACTGACTGTATGTCTGTCTGTGACTGCGTGTGTTTATGTGCTGTTGTCTGGCTCCTAGATATTTTAGCTGGCTCCTAAACCTCAGATACATTTGTCAAGCCCTGACTTAAAGGAACACAACGTTTTTATTTTCACGTGTGCTTCTAATATAGAAGCACAAGTGAAATGTAAGTTGTTCCTGTTGTAAGGATGAACTGGTGTGTACCTTTTATTGTACACGCCAGTTTATCCTCTGATCGACAGCTGCCATGCTTCCATAGGAAGCAGGCAACCGTCTGGACGGCGACCGGCTCTCGCTCTGGCGCAGAGAGAGACCTCGCAGAGAGAGCCTCACATGCGAGACACAGCAGATAGTAAACCCGCTTGTATCTATTAACCCCTTGGCGACACAGGACGGACTAGGTCCGTCCTGTGTGCCGAGGCGTTAGTGACACAGGACGGACCTAGTCCATCCTGTGTCAAAACGAGCACTGAAAGCGGAGTTTTTCCGCTTTCAGTGCTCTAAGGGCATTGTAACGATGCTTCCGTGTGGAAGCATCGTACAATGCTAAAAAAAATGCCCGTCGGCATTTCGATCGCTCCGGAGAGCGATCGAAATGCCGGTTTTAAAGGCACAGAGCCTTTAAAACGCGGGCATTTAAAAAACGAGCATAGGAAGCGAATTTTTCGCTTCCTATGCTCAGAAAGTGTTTCTGATTGCCTCGCAAGTCGAGGCAATCAGAAACACAAAAAAAAAATGCACGATCTTGGTCACTAAGTGACCAAGATGGCGCTGCCCTTCTAAGGGCAAGAGCACAGGAGGCAGGAAGTACCTGCTTCCTGTGCTCTCTGGCTGTCACACGATTGCCTCTTCACAGAGGCAATCAGTGACTGCCAGGCACACTGACAGGCAGTGGGGATGCTCTCCTGAACATCCCCACTGACTGGTCAGATCAATATTAACTCTATATTGATCTGACCAGTTATGATCTGTCTCCCTCTCCTCACATTTTTTTTAGTGAGGGAGAGAGACAGATCAAAGTTCTAAAAGTAAGTAAAAGTAAAAAAAAACAATAAATACACAACACACAAATAATAAAACAATAAAAAAATTTTTTATTAAAGCAATTCCCTGCGTTTAACCCCTTCCCTGCCACTGATCTTGCATAAGCAGTGATCGTGCACATCAGCGCATTTATTTTTGCTGTTTGTGCATTTTTTAGGGGTTAATTTTTTTTGTACTGTCATTTATTACAGTACTAAAAAGGCTCTTCTAAGAGTTATTAACCCCTTATTTGCCGTCGATCACTGCTTACGCAATGATATTGACGCCAAAGCAATTTTTATCTGTCTGCATATTTTATTTTTTTTTATGTCACTGTTTTATGGATTAATTTCTTTGTACTGTAATGTATTACAGTACTAGATAGGCTTTTCTAAGAGCTATTAACCCCTTCTATGCTCGAGATCACTGCTTACGCACTGATTCTGAGGCCGCGGACTCAGGGTTCGATTTTGACCCTATTCAGCTTTCTGATACATCATCTAGCGATGTATCGGTGGCTGCTGAGCCCTTGCCACAAGTAGTGATGGGGGTCTACCGATAAAAAAAATATATGGTTTGGTGGGGGTAAATTACATTGGCTGGCTTCAAAGATATATCCCATAAAGGACACGGACGCAGGTTGACTACATGTCAAAATTCCAAGTTGGAATTTTGAGATGCGCATCTCACAAATGTTGCCTTCTAGCCAAAAACAAACCAACAAACCTATGCATGGGTGCTATCCCTGTACTCGGGAGATGTTGCTGAACACATATTGGGTTGTTGTTTGGCAGTGACATATACCAGAATCTGTGAATTCATGCCTGAAGTACAATGCATGTGGAAAAAAAACTCCCAAAAAAGTACTACCACAAACTTTTACAAAGGCTGGTGGTAGAATTAGTACCTATACAGTATTAAAATACCACCATTTGAAATACCTTAGGATGTCTATTTTCCAAAAATATATGGTTTGATGGGGTAAAATTCATTGGACGGCTTCAAAAATGTTCCAAATGGAACATGGGCGCAGGCTGACTACATGTCAAAATTCCAGGTTGGAATTGCGCACCCCCTAAATGTGGAATTTTAGACCCAATACAAACCAACAAACCTATGCATGGGGGGTATCCCTGTACTCAGGAGATGTTGCTGAACACATATTGAGGTGTTGGTTGGCAGTGGCAAATACCAGAATCTGAAAATTCCTGCCTGAACTACAATGTGTGTGGGGAAAAAATGACAACCCAACCCTTTGACATAGGTTGGTGGTAGAATTAGCACTTGGAAAGTGTTAAAATACCACAATTTTAAATACCCTAGGATGTCTAGTTTTCCAAAATCTATGTTTTTATGGGGTAAAATACTTTGACAGGCTTCAAAAGTGTCCCAAATGGAACATGGGCGCAGGCTGACTACATGTCAAAATTCCAAGTTGGAAATGCACCCCCCCTAAACGTGGCCTTTTAGCCCCCAAATAATCTAACTAACCTACACATGGGTGGTATCCCTGTACTCAGGAGATGTTGCTGAACACATATTAAGGTGTTGTTTGGCACTGACACATAATAGGATCTGTGAATTCATGCCCATGTACAATGAATGTGAAAAACAAATTACTATCCATAACATTGACATAGGCTGGTGGTAGAATTAGTGCATGAAAAGTGTTAAAATACTACCATTTGAAATACCCTAGGATGTCTAGTTTTCAAAAATATATGGTTTTGTGGGGTAGAATACACTTTTTGGCTTCAAAAATGTCCCAAATGGGACATGGGCGCAGGTTTTCTGCACGTCAGAATTCCAAGTTGGAAAACCAAAAAGCGCACCTCTCAAATGTGGCCTTTTAACCCCCAAATAACCTAACCAACCTATACATGGGGGGTATCCCTATACTCAGGAGATGTTGCTGAACACATATTGAGGTGTTGTTTGGCACTGACATATAACAGGATCTGTGAATTCATGCCCAAAGTACAATGTATGTTAAAAAAAATGACTACCCAAAACATTGACATAGGCTGGTAGTATAATTAGTGCATGGAAAGTGTTAAAATACTACCATTTGAAATACCCTAGGGTGTCTAGTTTAAAAAAATATATGGTTTTGTGGGGTAGAATACACTTTCTGGCTTCAAAAATGTCCCAAATGGGACATGGGCGCAGGTTTTCTTCACGTCAGAATTCCAAGTTGGAAAACCAAAAAGCGCACCTCTCAAATGTGGCCTTTTAACCCCCAAATAACCTAACCAACCTATACATGGGGGTTATCCCTGTACTCAGGAGATGTTGCTGAACACATATTGAGGTGTTGTTTGGCACTGACATATAACAGGATCTGTGAATTCATGCCCAAAGTACAATGTATGTGAAAAAAATGACTACCCAAAACATTGACATAGGCTGGTAGTATAATTAGTGCATGGAAAGTGGTAAAAAACTACCATTTGAAATACCCTAGGGTGTCTAGTTTAAAAAAATATATGGTTTTGTGGGGTAGAATACACTTTCTGGCTTCAAAAATGTCCCAAATGGGACATGGGCACAAGTTTTCTGCATGTCAGAATTCCAAGTTGGAAAACCAAAATGAGCACCCCCTAAATGTGGCCTTTTAGCCCCAAAACAAACCAACAAACCTATGCATGGGTGGTATCCCTGTACTCAGGAGATGTTGCTGAACACATATTGAGGTGTTATTTGGAAATACCCCTTCACATTTTAAGGTAATGTTTACCTAAATTGCAATATATGTGAAAAATTAAAAAAAAAGATTTTTTGCTGCAAACTTTGGCATAGATTGGTGGTAAAATGGCTACATGAAATGTGTCAAAATACCCCAAGTTAAATGCCCTGAGTTGTCTAGTTTTCAAAAATATTTACATGTTAGGGGTCATTCATGGATTTAGTACAGAAATCAGTGTTACAATGTCACTATCGCTAATTTTGAAAGAAAGGATTTTAAAATAGCTTTGCACCACTTATAGTTTTGGCCCTGTAACATGAATAAAAAAGCACAAAAACATAAAAACATGGGCTATTTCTGAACTCAGGACATATATTAAAAACTTTTTAGCAGTGTTTTTTTGTTGTCTCTTGTACATGAGTATACGATTTTTCAAATAAAAGTCATAAAAAAATTATTTTTTACATTTTTTTGCCATATTTTATTATTTTTTTTACATCAAATTATATGCTATTATCAAAATAATGGTATCAAAAGAAAGCCCTTCTTATAACGATAAAAACGATATATAGTTTGTGCGGGTACACTAAATGAGACAGAAATAAATTACAGCAAAACACAAACACCTCAGAAATGTTAAAACAGCCCATGTCACCAAGCGTCGGACAAGCCAAAAAAGTCATGTCACTAAGGGGTTAAGATACACTTCGGGTTTACTTTCAAAGTGCGGGACATGTTTTGTTTAACCCTTGCTTCCCTGAAGTTGTAATGTCCCTTTAATGTGCATCGCTTAACCCCTTCAGGACAATGGTTTGGTTTGTTTTGATGTCCATTCTGGACAATAGCCATTTTGCAACTTTAGCTATGTGTGCGTTTAAACAGAAGTGTATGCTTAAGTCTTAAACGAATCCCCACTTATTATATATTGATTTTTTACAGACAGATAGGGCTTTAGTTTGAGACGTTTTTATTTTTGTTTTTTTTAGATTTAACCCTTTGTGTAATGTATACCATTTAATAAAGAGCGTAAAAATGGAAAAACGTATTTATTTATCTCCTCTCTCTCTGATACAACATCAAAGTGTATCAATGAGAGAGAGGGTGGATTTTGACAGTCAGTGTTCACACAAAACTGATTGTCATTTACATGCATTTATCGCATGTGATCAGTGTGATGAGATTTGGGGGAAAAAATATTGGCTGATCCTGGTCTGCCCAACTGTTAATGCAAACAGGATCCAAAGAGATACTTTGAGCAGTGGCGTAGCGTGGGTTGTCAGCACCCGGGGCAAGGCAAGTAATTTGCGCCCCCTAACCCGTGGATTTTAGCACTCGAGTCTCTTCTACTAGATTAGTTAAAGAAACCCTTACCCCCCAAGCACATGTATTGTTTGTTATGAAAATACTTATGTAATTAAAGTAAAATGCATCTAAATACAAGTTTATTTTCCAACACTTTATTGAGTGCGAACATGCATTACACACATTCTCCACATTTTCAGCAGGTCTATGAATACAAATATACACATGTAGTAACCTAGCATGGGCCATGCTATTATATGTCGTCTCACAACCATCGTAAACGACAAAAAATATCAAGAACAAAAACTAAACATCAAAATGGAACCATACCCTGGAGATGATCCAAGACTGGGCTAGATGGAGCCAACTTCCTCAATCCTGTACCTCTAATTTTAATTCTTTAATAGAAGTGCAAGATATCAATCTGTATATAATATACAGATTAATTTAAATTCGCCTGCTTTTAATTAGCGCAAATTTTTCAACAACGGAATTGAAATCTACATTAAAGTCTCTCTCAATGGACAGTATTGCTAGATTACTCAGTCTTTCTTGGCTCATTGTAGATCTCTGATATGTTTTAATTAGTTTAAGTTTTGAGAAACTGACGTCAGACAGGGAGGACGTAGTGCGCCCCCCCCCCCCCCCCCAGATATTGCGCCCGGCCCCCACTGCACCCCCCACGCTACGCCCCTGACTTTGAGCGTACTCACCTCAAGCAGGTAGGAGAAAAACTCTCAAAGCTACAGGCTTCTTAAGCTACTTAAAAACACCTTTCTTTCTAAGATAACAAAATTGGAGATTATATAATGATAGATAATATATGCTACTTTAGGCGAGTGCATTCCTTTTGGGTTTGAAGGCAAACAGCATCACCTCACCCCATCCATGCCCCCAAATGTGGGGAAGGATGGCAATGGATTCTGATTAGGCCCTAGCCTAATCAAAATCCTCACCTCAATGCAGGCTAAGACAGCCCTTTTCTGGCTGTTCTAGACTTGCCTCCATCAGAGGTAGTCTGGAACACCCCTCACCCGATTTGCAAAGGGTGAGGGAGCATGATTGACAGGTCAGTGATAGTGGCCTGTCACTTTAAGACCACCCACAGGCAGTCCTTAAATGAAAATGGCGAGAACAGAAACTAAAATGGTGAGATCAGAAACTAAGAAAGAGTCTTCAATGAAAATGTGAGGTAAAATGGCACCTTGAGCTTATTTACTTGGTTTATTGTAGAATAATGGGCGCTTGGTATCAAAAACATTTGCCATCACTACTCTAGAGCAAAGTACTAGATCTTGAGCACTCACACAATTTTTAAAAGACCAATCACAGGTTCATTGTGATTTTTCATTTGCAATACATAACAATGGAAAAACAAAAAACAAAAGCCAAGAAAAAGTTTCCTTCATAAAGCAAGAAAGAAAATAAAACTTCACATAAAAAAACACTTCTTATTCTTTATTAAAACGTGTTAACTTGTTTTCTAAGTAGCCTGGATTGAAATGTTTACAGTTCAAAGAGTGAATGTTATATGGAACTAGCTAAATGGAGCCTTCATTCTTATCATAAACCAAATATGAGGCTGCTCAAAGTTGAAAGGTTACTTGGGCAAACACCCCTTCCTGTCCCCTGTCAGCCTCCAACACTACAGGTAAAACCAGAAAACAGCACTTTACAACAGGGTAACTGCGGTCATCTCTCCTTCCATAGAACATGCATGTGTATGTCCGTTTATATGTATGCATTTATTTGTGACTGAGGGAATTAACAAGGGAATTTCACATTTAAAGCCAAAGGAAGGAGTTAGAAACATTCTCTCATGCAGCTGTACTATTTTGTCCTTTATTTTGCATTTCCCTTGTGAATTCCCTGATGTAAGTGAGGGAACAGTAATACATTCCACCACTACCTATATTCTTAGTTAGCAGTTCCTGACATTGAAGTAAGGTAACACTGGATTGTTCAGTGAGCGTGGCAATATCCTCTCTGAAACGACCAATGGCACACAAACTGCAGCTGGATTGCAGATCATGTATGGCAATTCCACACACAACATTTCAGATGTGCCAGCCCTTCTGACCTAATAGAGCCACGACACCTGATCCTGAGATGTAAGAAAGCCATTTATTTCTCTCTCCAACCATAGAACACTACAGGACATGCTGAAAACGAAGTACATTTCCTCATATGGAATCTACATCAAACATAGTCTGCTCATAAAGCAATATGACTGCTACAGGTATGGAAGCACAAGTAAAAAATTCAGTGTCCCTATGCACAGTGGTGTATCTTGATTTTGTGCTGCCCTAGGCAGACAAAATCCGGGCACCCCCGTACCCAAGCTGCACACCTAAGACATGCCCCATCATTCAGACTCACATCAAGCTTACACTCCCATCACACTCAGTCACACACTCCTACTCCCATCACACTCAGTCACACACTCCTACTCCCATCACGCACACTCTGACTCCCATCACACTCAGTCACACACACCGTCTCCCATCACACACACTCTGACTCCCATCACACACAGGTCACACACACTGTCTCCCATCACACACACTCTGACTCCCATCACACTCAGTCACACACAGTCTCCCATCACGCTCAGTCACACACACTGTCTCCAATCACACACACTCTGACTCCCATCACACTCAGTCACACACACTGTCTCCCATCACACACACTCTGACTCCCATCACACTCAGTCACACAGTCTCCCATCACACACACTCTGACTCCCATCACACTCAGTCACACACACTGTCTCCCATCACACACACTCTGATTCCCATCACACTCAGTCACACACACACACACACACACAGTCTCCCATCACACACACTCTGACTCCCATCACACTCATTCACACACACTGTCTCCAATCACACACACTCTGACTCCCATCACACTCAGTCACACACACTGTCTCCCATCACACACACTCTGATTCCCATCACACTCAGTCACACACACACACACAGTCTCCCATCACACACACTCTGACTCCCATCACACTCATTCACACACACTGTCTCCAATCACACACACTCTGACTCCCATCACACTCAGTCACACACACACTGTCTCCCATCACACACACTCTGACTCCCATCACACTCAGTCACACACACACACACACACACACACACACACAGTCTCCCATCAGCACTTACCTTTCCCTGGCAGGCAGGCAGCATGGTCCCTCCATGCTGCCTGTTCGGCTTCCCGGCGATTGTGCCGACAGGTCACGTGACCGGGCGCGCGTATGACGTCAGCGCGCCCGTCACGTGACCTGTCGGCACTTCCGTGTCGGCACACTGCACGGGGAGCCGAACAGGCAGCACGGAGGTTTCTCTGTGCTGCCTGTTCGGCTCCCCGTGCAGCCTGGCAGGCAGAGCGTTGGTGAGGGGGGATCTTCCGATCCCTTCTCACCTCCGTCTCTGCCTGCAGGCGCGGTGGGGTTTTTTTTTTTTTTTTTAAAGGGCCAGATTTTTTTTTTTTTATTTTATTTTATTTTTTTAATTTTTTTTTTTCCAGTGCTGGGGGGCGCTGCCGCCCCCCAAAATTTGCCGCCATAGGCATCCGCCTAGGATGCCTCGCGGTAAATACAGCACTGCCTATGCATGTGCATAAACTGGCATGTACTTTTCATATTACCTGCCAGTTTATCCACTGACTGGCAGCTGCCATGCAACGTGGTCAGGTAAGCGACCATCTCTCTGGTGCAGAGAGAGACCCTTGTTTTCAAAGGGGATCAACAGAGGAAATATAGTGCCGGCAACACTCTGCTCTGATTGGCTGTGCGCATGCCGACAGTATCAAGGCACACCAGACTCCAGATAGCTCTGCCTTAAAGGTTGAGTCGAGATTAAACCCGCAAGTATCTATAAAGATGCACGGAATGTTTATTTGGAGGAGGTATATTGATTAAAGGGTTAAAAAAAAAAAGTTTAACTGTCCTAAAAAACCAAAACAAAACAAAAAAACAGCACTTTCATTTCTGGTTTTCATTTGCATGCAATATATCAACTTCACAATCAAAGTATGAGTGAGAGAGACTGTAAAACAGAACGGCTACCCTAGGCCAGTAGCACCTCTGCTCGTTGTGGGAAATTACCTTCTTAGCCCAGTGCTGTATCCTAGGCGGGTCCTTAGGGCGGCAAATTTGGGGGGGCGGCAGCGTCTCCCAGCGCTGAGGAAAGGGGGAAAAAAAAATAAAAAAAAATCCGCCCCTTTCAAAAAAATAAAAAAAACCCGCGCTTGCAGGCAGAGATGGAAGTGAGGGGATGGGCAGGCTGCACGGGGAGCCGAACAGGCAGCACAGAGAAACCTCCGTGCTGCCTGTTCGGCTTCCCGTGCAGAGTGAATCGGAAGTGCCGACAGGTTTGGCTGGAGCTTATTAATGGCAAATAACACTGGCATATTATTGGGCAAATTGGCTGGGGCATATTAATGGCAAATGATACTGGCATATTATTGGGCAAATTGGCTGGGGAATATTGTTAATGTGTATGTAATGGGGTGATGGGGCATGTCCTTGGTGTGCAACGTGGGTTATGGGTCATGTCATGGGTGTGCATCATGGGTAGAGGGGGTGACCAAATTTTGTCTGCCTAGGGCAGCACAAAACCAAGATAAGAGAAGCAAGCCTTTCTGGAACCTTGCTCTTTGTACCCAAATAGACAAGAACACTAGCAGTTAGGTACAGCAAGAATTAACAACATTTATATTTGTGAAAACAGCACAGACTATATACAGACAAATATGACATCAAACTAGGGGGAGGCACAGAGATCTAATTATAACACGTTACCCTCAAACAATAGAAAACCTAACTTAAAACAGGTAATGGACTACACTTATTGATTGGGTAAGTACACAATAGAACACAACAATAACATATAAGATTTCTTAAACTGGGGAAAACACTGAGTAGAGAAAAGGCTTGGAACCCAAGGTACACATCTTGGCTGACATCCTGAGTGAGCCTGTGTTGAAGTCCAGCTGTATTGAAGCAGACTGTCAAAGATGCCCCCAAAGTATGTACACCCAAACCTAGCATATTCAAAGACAGGGTCCATAGTCCACAGGGAGGTGTTTGGCCCTCAGGGCCTTCCAAGCACCCCAATCACGCAGATCGTCATGATTCAGTTTGTGACAGACATACTCGCTTGATAAAAGGCAATTACAGTCAATAACTGTACTATGACCTAGTCAGGGCCACACATATACATAGTAATATTTTAGATATATTTTCCCCTTAACTATTGAGAGAATATAATATAAATTCTTAAACAATTTAAAAAAACTAAGTAAAAGCATTTTGAGCGACAAAATGGACAGCATTCAACATGTAATGTAGAAGAGGTTAAAAAGGCACAACATCTACAGACGTATCTTAATTCTAATATATTTCTTAATCTTCTTTCCTGGGAAATCAAAAGCTGCGGATATTTTATATTAACCCTTGGACATGTCTAAATGTATGTGTTCAGATTGTATTGCACCCGCATGCAAAAAAGTAATGGATGGGATAAAATAAAGAAGAAAACAAAATACGGAATTGTTGAAACTCTACAACCCATCTAAAAATATTTAATAAAACCACAATTTTGAGCTAAAAGCACATCATTTATTGATGTAGAATGTTGTGGTGTTTTGGATTCATCTAATTAGTTAGTGTTCCTTTAAATCACTACTCATAAACTGCAACCACATAGAGACTACACACGTCAAGCCTAATACTTCTCACGGGAACAGACATGTCACTTCAAACTTGGCGCCCAGTCACAATCCTATATTTAGTGCAGAGGCTGATGCATTTCTAAAATAGGGAATCTGAAAGAAACCATCAATATCATAGCACAGCAGGTATGTATAAACCAGAGTCTGCCCAGCACAAATATAACTCATTTCTGATGAAAAGAGTGTCAGACATGCAAGGGGGAAAAAACCCATCATGCAATGGGACAGAGGGCAGATGTTCTATGCAAACTGACAATACAAAATAAACTTGTATATATAACATCAGACACTTCTGAGCCCAAAGCATCAACGTTATTTAGGATCACAGATTCAAAACCCTTGAATACCTTCTGCGGTAGCAAATAGACCTTAAAAAGGACACCAACATAAAATATTTGTATTTTCCTTTTTAAGCACAATTACTGTAGCATAGTTTTTACAGCAATACAGTGAAAATGTTACCGAGTTCAGCTGATCCAAGTCATGCAACAAGTATTAGACGTGTAGCATCATTGATGGTTTTATACATGGAAATACCACAAGTACTGTGGTGAAATATACAGAAAGGTAAGAAATAAATACTTACACTACTACTAGGTCACTACTGCCTGATTAAAACAGTAATTTGAATGGTGCAACAGTTGTGCACCATTCAAATATATGTATATATATTTTCCTAGTCTCTGCAAAAGCCCATTTGGGCTTCAATCTGATAGAGCAGAGCTCCTTGGTAGCAAAGAGAGTTATAAATCAGAAAGAAAAACGGATTGCGGAGTGACCAGACCAGATGATTCCCAAATTAGTGTGATTTATTGTAAAGTAAAGAAACGGCTTGCACAATCCTGAAAATACAACACACAGGAAAATCCGCCTTACGCGTTTCGTGCCTGTCCGCACTTAATCATAGCAAAGAGAGCTAGTTGAGCAACTGGCTCTCTCCATCACTGGTGCAAACAACCAAGAGCTGGAAAGGAGGTATCTACTCCCCAACACCAATCAGAACTGCCAAGTCATGAAGTTACAAACTGGGTCTCTTAAAGGAAATCCCAAAAGAAATAGCCAGCACTTTTGAACAGTGCTCCCTCTGATGATCCTTCTGAAAAGCCCCAGAAGTGGGCTTCTGTCTGTTTTAAAATGGCTAAGCAGGGTTTAGTCCCTCTTGGAAGTGGAGTTCAGTAAAAGAAAAATTTAGCCTACATGTTAGTGATAAAGTACGTATTTTAAATAAGAAAGAGTAATCCATGTGTTACCTTTTCCAAAGGATTTGCCACAAGCATTTAAAACATACAGAACATGGGAGAATTAGATTTGCTGTCCTTTTGACTCATTTTACACCAACTACTAAGCATTTAAAGAATCAGGTGCACACATGCACCCACCCAAGCTTGTATACCAGTTAGATTACACTGCCTCGTCAGATGAGATGGACAGACAAGCAGCCAGGTAGCAAATCAAAATCCACAACAGGTCTCTAGTAACAATATGTCTCAGATATAATCTCCATTTATTTTCCAATGTTTCTTACGAGTGTTTGGTCTGAAAACAACGGCAGACTGCCTCAGGCAAAACTAAAGGACTACAGCGAGATGAGATGAACATTTAATCTCACCAATTTAGCTATACATTGCACAGGGAATATCCTGGTGTGTTTGGTTAGCGGGGCAAACTCACCAGGTTTGTCTCTGCACAATGTATAGTTAAAATGGCAAGATGAACCATTTATCTCACCTTTTAGTGAATAGCCATCAGAGTCTTATTGAGATCGCATTTGGACTTTATCACACATTTTGCGATCTTGGTTTGAATGTTCAGTTTGTCGCTTGGTTATGTGTGCGCACAGTGTGTGTGTCTCTGATCTAAGGGCAAGTATTTATGAATGAGTCAACAAAACATACTCTGCTATGTGGGGTATGCTACTTCTGGAGGAAAAGTAACTGAAGCAATAAAAAGCAGTAAAGATGTTTTAACAAGGTGAAAGCATAACACTGCTCCCATACATAGGTGTGGTTGATTTCCCCCTCCATACACTGCTTCTTGTCTCATCTGTTCATGAATACTCTTTTTTTCCCCTACGTTTTCAAGTATAGTCATGGCATTAGAAGTTGCAAAATCTCTGACAGCATTGCAGTTTTTTTCTAAATGCATACAAACCCAACAGTGTGGAAGAATAGTGCACATTAATATGTCGTGTTTCTTACTATAGACTATGCAGGAGTATATATATATATATGGAGCTTCCCAACACATGTGGAAAGCACTATACAGTGGACGGAAAAATAAGGGCCATTTTCTCAAAACTAAGGCCATTAAAGAAAATGGATTTAGGACTAATGCAGGTTAGCAAAAGGTATATCATGAAGCGTGCAATACATGTGAGCAGCCCGCTGCGAGCAAAAATGGTTTCCTTCTCTTCTATTACTTGTATCCTTCTCTATCGCACTTTCTGAATTGCTACCTTTTTCTTGCCATCAACCAGAACAGATTTTACCTCAACCCCCATCTGTACATACGTTCAGCCATTTTTAGGGACACATCATTTTCACCTGCTGCCCTGCAGAATTCATTTGTGCTCAGAGGGAGAGCAACTATATAAATCAAGATAGTATTAATTAGTATATCAAATAGAAACTAACTGGCGACACTTGCATTCTACATTCTGCAGGGGACCATGAAAGACTTTATAGGTGTCCTGGAAAAAAAGCTAACTGACCTAGATACCTTAGCTGTACAACTGGTGTCAAAGCATGTAGACATGTGCTCTGTACAGGCACCTGCACAGTTTATGTTTGCAGCAT